>JAWMRA010000041.1:40842419-40881306 GCA_035584735.1 Pseudotriccus pelzelni
TCCCTGGCTGGGAATCGAACCCTTGGCCTCGGCAGTGAAGGTGCCGCATTCTAACCACTAGGCCACCAGGGGCTCCCAAACCCCAGTATCTTTAAGGTACTCATCAGGACTTATAGAGGCAGATCTCCAAGACGTTAAAAGAAAACAAAACACACAAGCTGTTGAAATATATTAAAACCCAAAAATATGTTTAAGTCAGTGCGACAAGATTTGCCCATCTGCTCCTCAGTCATCAGACTGGAAAATTGAAAAATGCAGGCTCTGATAAGAACTATATCTGAGGACACAATTTTAATTAAAGTATGCTTTTGAGCTTTAAACTTTAAAATATGTTTCCAGTGTTCTGCATTTTAGAACTCTGTACACAGGTCTGATGAAAATCAGATTTTTAAGTTACCTTTCAGCAGTGACAAAGGCAAGATTTTCACAACACCAAGCACTAACTCTGTAGCAAATACTGAATAACTACACTTTCCATAGAAAATAAGAAATGGAGATTGACTTTTTAGTAATCCCATGCAATATGCATTTCTGTAGCAAAAGGGATTTACTGGAGCTGAAAAAGTAGTATAACTGTATTTGTAGGACTTTCATGAATACACTTTGACAACATTTCAAGTAATTTTTAAATTGGTAACAATCTTGCCTTGTCAGCTCTGGAGTAAAAAACTCTACAAATACCATTAAGACAAGATTCAAATCTAGTAGGCTCTGTAGAACCACCCACACACAATTGAATACTTCCTTGGAATTATGGCCCTGCTTTTAGTGCCTGACAATCTTGCAACTGAATGAATTTCTAATATCAGACACTGTTCTGAGACTTTCCCTTTAGCTCAAACAAAACCCCTGTAAGATTTCATTCCAAAACCAGTTCAAATGTCAGCAAAACCTGCAGATTTTTGACACTTGGAATAAAAAGGCTAATTTAATATCACTGTAAGTTTCTACTGTCTACAGGAGAACTCCCAAAAATTTTTTACATGGATTGCTAGTGTTTTGCTAAGGGCGTTACAAGAAGCACTGGACATTTAGGAGATTTTGAGAAGTAGAATATTATTAACGGAATCAGCTTTTGATATTTTCCTAGGAGTAGATTTGGTACATTTGCCATTTAATCTGCAGTTTTAAGGGGTCAGAAAACTAAAATTCAGTTAGAGGCCATACTGAGTGAGAAGTGACAAGAGGTACATTTTAGGCAAGTAATTCTCTCTTCAATACAGTGAAATACTAAGTAAGCTACTGGAAATATAAAGCCTAGAAAGTAAATGAGCATTAGTTTATTACCATCCCTGACCTGTTTATATTTTACAGAACCTGATCCCTTTGCAAAGAGGAATATTACAACATAAACTTTCTTTTATAAAAAGTGTTATATCTATGATAAAACCCAGCAGAACCAAAATTATTTAAATCTATCAAAAATATCTGAAGCTGAATTAGATAAAGCCTTTTCTACCCTGGTCCTAGGAAACCTTTTTATTTGCTTCATAGAAGAAAAATTGAGTAAATTTATTGTTTGTTTGTTTTAATTTTGATTTCCACAGAAGCAGTAGCAACTACATTACTCTCTCCAAAAATAAGACAGCCAATTTTATCTTGCAAACCTACCTCTGTTTAGAATAAAGCTATCACGATGTATAAGGCCTATGTAGTGTGTAATGCTGTGTCTGTTTCAGCTTTGTACAGAGACAACATTTTCTGTCTGCAAAGCAAATCTTTTGTTTTTCTCAAGCCTCTTCCTGCCAGATGAAATGTCTGTTATATTTCCAAAGGTCTTGACTTGAGGAAGGTGAACTTGGTGTTGTTTTTCATAGTCTTAATCCTGAGATAAATTGATTTTCATTAGAACAGACACCTCTTTTCCCTTTGAGCTTACTGTGGATGTTTTCTTCAATTTAAGGATAGGCAGCTGCTGAGGTAGCTAACATCCAATCAGACAAAGAATCAGTGCTTATAGAGCAGTCAAAAAGCAGTGGTTATAGACGAGTCAAAGAGGAAAGTGGTTTACTGGAAAAGGGTGATATCAACTCATCTAGTGTTCCTGCACAGCCCGTGGAATTCCTGCTTGTGGTAAATCCTTCCTGTGGAGAGTCAAGTTGTCAAAAGTAAAGTTTTCATTGAGCACAGTCTATACCTTGAAAAAAAATCTCCATATAAATTATTTTTCATGCACAGCCTAATTAAGCAGGACAAAAAGGACAGAAGTAGCTTAACTTACAGAGACATATGAGTGTAATTACACTAATTTCAGAATTAGGTTAGACGCTTATTTATTTGGGATGAATTTAAAAAAAAAAAAAGAGGCAACTAGATGTATTATTTAGCCTTTTATTTTCAACACAATTTACTGGCCCTTAGTGTCACTCTAAGCAGAAGCATATCCAATATTATATTCAAATATATTATATTCAGTATGTATTCAAATTTTCCAACTTTGGACTTTCACCACATAAAAAGATACGTGTTTGCAATGCCACAGGATTATGAGCAGCCATTAACTAGGACAATTAAATTATGTGGTATATTGAATACAAATTACAATTCAAAGAACACAGTTTATCTTCCTTAGAGAAAAAAAAATCTACATGTGAACTGTGAGCTACACACCACCCAAGGACTTCAGAGAACATGTGATTGCACACTGTAGGTACTTCTGTACAGGATAAGAAAAAATGTGAGATGGCATGTATGACTTCAGGGTGAGTGATACATATGAGGGGCAAGATGCTGAGACAATCTGTGATGAACTTGCCACAACCCTCATTCCCTGTCCTCATGTACCAGCTGGGGGTAGGAGGCAGAGAAATCAGGAGTGAAGTTGAGCTCAGGAAGAAGGCAGAGGTGGGGGGAAGGTGTTTGTAGAGTTTATTTTTGTCTCTCATTACCTTACTCTGATTTGACTGGTAATAAATTAAATTAATTTCCTTGAGTCAAGTCTGTTTTGCCTGTGACAGTAATGGGTGCATGATCTCTCCCTGTCCTTATCTCGATCCAGGAGCCTTTGGTTGTATTTTCTCTCCCCTGTGCAGCTGAGGAGAGGAGGGATAGACTTGATGGGCACCTGGTTTCCAGCCGTAGTCAACCCATCACATGGAGTTACCTTTCTTCTCCAGTGACACATGTATTAGTGTAACAACAAGTCTGTCTGTCCAAACTGCAAAAAAACTGCAAAAAACTCTGCAAAATGTTAGGGATTATTCAAGCACATTAATAAGATGCATTAAAAATTGAATATATCTATATGTTTTCTATTCAAGTCCTGTTTCAAAGAACTCAGTCGACTCAGTTTATCAGGAGCATTTGTATGCAAAGTATGTAAATAGCTGTTTAGGGAAAAGAAATTTCCCAATAGAGATCTTCCAGTCTAGCATATAACGTTGTGATAATGAATCAAGATGGAGTAGAACTACATATACTTAAAATAAAAGTAAATTTTAAAACCCTCACTGTTTTAAAAGAAATTTTAACAATAGGAGGCCATTACTCATTAGAACCATTAACTAAGGCTGGGCTAAATACTTCATGACGGGAGTTTTTTAAATCAAGATTTTGTTAGTTCAATAGCAGTATTAAACATGTAAAGACAAGAGGTCTTTTTTTTGTTATGCAGAAGATCAGGTCACATGATCAGCATGAACTTTTCTGATTCTATAAAGCCACTCAGAATAAAAAAAAAATAAATTCAAGAATAATCAAAGATTTATCAATCCAGCATTAACATATGCAGCCTCCATACTGATTTTTCATAATATATCATCAACTATTGTATCAGGACCTAAACAATGTACATTTTGAATGTATGGTACATACATCACCATAAGAATAGTCATTTTGCCAGCCAATTAAAGGGAAAAAAAAATCTGCAACTACTTTAAAAAAAGACAAAAAAGAAATACAGTGTTTCTAAAGACCTATTTTATGTAATTCAATTTTATATGTGGTAGGAACTGTGACACTAAAACTACAAGGTTATCAAAAAAAGAGTTTACTGTAGTTTTGAAAAATTCTCCCTTCTGTGCATTAAATGCTAGTTTATTCTCTATCAACACCCTTTTAGCTGAAGTTATGCCTATGGGAGACCAGGGAAAAAAGAAGAAAAAAATGTCAGTCGTACTAATATTTTATTTTGTCAGCTTAAGGTGGAATTGCAAAAAAGGTTTGCTCGCTACCTGTAGTCCTTATTTCTTTAGAAGTGATTAATTTTTACACTTACGATAAAAAAAGTCTGTCTTCTATGAACATTTTCTAATCGCTATACAGCTAGATTTCAGACATTAATTTAATAAAATTTCTTTTCCACTGACTTGTTATAGAGATGTTCATAAGCAACAACTACCTACTCACTGAGAAGCTGCTAATTAAAATATTGAATTTATTTTAAATTTGTTTACATTTAGAAAAGCATTCTGCTCAGTCAGGATATTTCACCACTGATTATACTTAGATATAAACCTAATATTTAAGGGAAATTTTGGTGGTTATTGACCATTATTTTTGGAGAAACAGAAAACAGGCAACAGCAACATTTCACCCCTTCCCTCAAGTCCTATAGCAGACCAATCCTCCTCATTCTAGCTAAGATTTTGACAGATTATTTCCACATATAGGATTTTTTTTCTGTCATTTATGCTGCACTGTATACATAGACATACTCTGGGAATAGCTTAATCAGTCTCTGCCTGGATTCTTAATTTTCTTCAGACTTAATGTTTTTATTTGAACTTTATATTAGTTCTTTGCTAGGTTCAGTTGAGTTTATCATATTAAGGCATTCCCTTAATAACACATTTTTACTTTTAGATGACTTTTTGTCTAAAAATTGCAACATGTCATGCAGTGTGATGTAAGAGCATGAAAACACAAAGTTTCATTTTCTCTCATATCTCAAACTTCTCCTGAAAACAAACTAGTAAGTAACCTTTGAAGAATAACATCATCATCCTATTGTTGGATACTGAACACTACAGTAAGTTTTAATAGAATTCATAATAAATGCCAGCAATGTTTGATACCACTTCATACAAATGCAGTGTGTAATAATATAATTTTGTTCAGTTTGCTGCTGTTGAATTATGGACCAAATATAAAACTGGATGAGACATTTTTCATCTTATTTGGTGTTAGAAATATGTACTTCAACTTGGTAGAAATAAAGACTGTCTTTTCCCACTGTATCTCAGAAATAGACATAAGATAATAATTATTAACATTAATATAACTATAGTTATATCTATCACTTTTATTAGGTATAATTTTACCCTACAGACAGCTCTTTAAATAACAATTTCAAATTTAGCTTTAAGGCACTCATCTAATTTTTCAAGCAGATGTTCATTACTAAAATGGTCTGGAATGAAGTCTTCACAACTTTCAGGTGCATATTGAATCATTAAAAACAATATTTAATTGCTGTCTATGAGGTTTTGGAAAAAATCACAATCTACACCTAACTTTTTTTTTCTTTCCTTTAGGAAAGTTGCAAATCCAGACTACAAATCCAGTTTAAAACTCTACTTTGACATGCTCTCTCCCCTTTTCTTCATGTAGAAGTGATACATATATACAGGAAACATCAAAAAACTTTTTAAAGCAATCAATAGAAAAAAATAGTTGGGCATCTCGTGCTTGCAGATCATCTGTCAGATCAAATATTTATATAATCTAATAACTACAACTGCAGCCAAGAAGTTGTAAATGTCCTTAATTAGTGGGAAAAATGATATATCTTCTAGGAATGATTGCTTTGGAGGAAAACAGGCAAATGGAACCAAAGATTAAAGTATTTCATCAGACATTAATAAAAAACCACAAATCCCCAAAACCATAAAACCCAAACAACAGTCTGAAGACTTGTTTAATTCTGAACTTCTATGAACCTACAGTTGGAGCTTTTTAGAAGTTTGTTCTTAATCAGCTAATAGGAGTTAGTGGCCACCCTCAATTCTAAATGGAGAGAGGCATTTCCAAGAAAATATGTCTGAAGGAGCCTTCCTCAGCAGCCATAGGAGTGTCACTGGTGTGATCTTTTCAAAACAGAGAAGGCTGATTATTGGACAGGCTTACTTTGGTAACATTGAAATTAATTACTTGGAAATGGCAATTAAAATAATTCTAGAATTACTTTTAATGACATTTTCAGACATCTTTCAGACCATCTTCCAGTAACGCTGGCATTCTGGGAACTCCAAAACTGAAATATTCTCCAGACTGTATCTGTGTAAACACAGGTAGGAATTTTAGTATGAATGGGATTCTTTTTTTCCCACTATTTGTCAAAGATTCTAAATCAATTATTTTTTGAAAGCAGTTCTAATTACAGGATATACTACATTACAGATATGTCTATAGAAGATTAAACAAAAAAGTAAAGAAGGTCATTACATCATTTGGTTAAACAGCTGAAAAATTTCAGGCAATTCACGTCAAGTCTTAATTTGCATGAAAATTCAAGGTACTTTGGAATCATAGCCTGATGTTTGGTCTGCTGCCAAAGCACATGCTTCTGTTTACCTTTTCTTTTTCATTAAAAAATGCTTGTCAGTATAAAGAAAATGCAGAATGTTGAAAACCAGAATTAACTGCAGAAAGTATTGCTGTACCTGCCCGAGATCTCTGTCAGGAAGATCAAGTATGTTCTACCTCCTGCAAGAGTGATAGGAATGTTGTCTTACTAATTGCTATCTTTGTTTCCTTAGAATATCTGACAATAGAAGTAATATTTGCAATTAAGAATAGTAAGTCATATTAACAACATTAGTTGATTAGTAGTAATTAGTCATTGGATTTGATTAACCAAGGCACATCTATTTTAAGCTTGTAAAGACGCATTTTGCTAGGGCAGAGATATATATTCTTGCCATTTTTTTCCAGTTAAAGAGCATCTATAACTGAAATCCAGAATTCTTATTCTATTCAAAGAACAGTTAATTAATATAAGGCATTTATACTGATTAGATAAAGCCAAAATTTCTTTAGCTTTCATGGGTTTTCACTTAGCTATTCTTACAGAATATTAGGCAGGAACAACAGATCATTCAAATGCTTTCCTCTCATAAGAAGTCTGAAATTAATGCACCCTTATCTCCAAAAGCTAGACATGAAACTAGTATTATAAAAAATGCTTCTATTATACTAAAAGAATTATAATAATAAATTCTCCAGACTGACACCCTTGAATTTAAAGGATTGATTTTGCTTTTCTAAGTAAAATAACCCAGACTATTCAAAAGACTTCAATAAAAATCACACATTCTCATTTATTGAGGCATCACTATGGATAACATCTGTTTAAATCAAACTCCTGGTATTCTAACCAAACATTGTCCAGTACAATACAGTGACTTCTGGCAATAAAATAATTCCTAGAAGTAGTACTTACAAATTCAAAGAAAGAAAGAAGAAAAAATAAGTTCTCATGTAGCTATACTTCATCACTTGTAAATGCCAGCAAATTGCGTTAATAATTGGAAGTGTTTGTCCATCATCATTGTACTAAGGGAAACTGAAGAACTGTTTACCGATCTATAGTCTAGGAAAGTCCTATTTACTATTTCAAATCTTTAGAATGCCTGGCTCAAAATAGGTAAAACTCTCAATGATATTGCCTTTCCTTCCACACTCATTAAGTGTGTTATTACTCAGGCCCATAGACATTAAATTACTCATGCCTCCACTGATACTGCACTCCCCACAGCACCCTGGACACAGGAATGCTCTAAAGGAAAACATCTATCTCACAGACAGTTTGGCTGCTCTGCAAATGGTTTCTTTCAATCTACCAATTTACACCATGTAACCAAAAGGACAGAAAGATTTCTTGGATTTTAAGGTCAGAAGCACATTTTTCACTGCGTTACCTCCTCCCTACATCATAGACAACTTTGCACTGCTTGACACTGCAGTGCTCTCTGGAACTAGCAGCAAGCCACTGCGTTTCTGATAAACAGGCATTAAGTCTGAATAACTTATATATTCATTTTCAATTTAAATCCTAAATTTATTTTTAATCTGATATTGAATCCTAAACTTTTCTGGTATTAATAAATTTTCTCTTGTCACTTCTTTAGCTAGGCAGCTGAGCATTTCTATATGTATTGGTTGATTACCTAAATGCTTGACAGTAATTCTAAACTGCACTTTACATTTTTCTTTTCCCATTATGGAAATAAAAGTTATAGATTTCAAATGAAAAATAAGCCCATGGCAAGTCAAGAGGTTACACCAAAGCTTTCTCTCATTGTTTCTTAGGCAAAGCTCAAGCCTTTTCAAAGCAAAGTTAATAATAAAAGCTATGTATTTTTTTTTGTAGGGGCAAATAAAAATGTTTCGTTATTTCACTTGGAATTGAATATAAGCAGTACCAAGTGAAACTGAGAAGAGGCAATTCAGACAGCATGACAATCAATAGAAAAGCTTTTGCTTCACATATAACGGTTAATTTGTTTCATAAAAGACAATTCTGGAACAAATGCTCTGAGATATCCAAGGATTTGAAGAAAAGCTCTACAACCCTACAATCTGTTTAAATGTATCAACATGACATTGCTGTTCTGTATCAGTAAAGAGAATGTTATTTGTGCACACGGTGATAGCAGCCTGAGGAGTGAAAGATTAGAAAGAAGTAGGGAAAAAATCAAGACCAAAATAACAGAAATACTATTGACAAAAATAGACAGAGTAGTAAGAAAAACCTCATTTCAAACACACAAGAAAAAAATTTCATTATGTTGTGTAATCACCCTAAAGTGCAGTCAAATTACACCTGTGGCACAATTTTTAAAATAAATGACTTAAAAGTGAGACTTGAAATATAAGGACAGACCGCTGGAACACTTTGCTTGGTAGGCTGAACCTTGTTCTCCTCAGAAAGGTAGCCCAAAAGAAGAGACAAGCTGATCTCAACAAGTTTGTGTTATTTAAATCAAAGAAGAAAACATACAAGACATGCCTGTTTAAATGAAAACCGTTCAATTTTCAGAAAAAAAAAGTTAATTCAGAGGCAGTAAACATCTTTTGATGAAACACTTGTGTATTTGTAAGCACATCACTAAGAGCAGTAATATGTTCCCACAGAGCTGTCTCCAGCCTCTTCTTTCTTGAGACGACCACAATTACAATACAATTGACTGTTCTCTATAGAACAAACTTTCCATGACTTAGTGACTTTGTCATCTCCTCATTAATCCTTTTCCCTCATCCTCCTTCCTTACCTTCAGAGTTATGCAAATAATCCATAGGCCTGGTCTTGATCCCTTTCTTTTCACCTTCATTTTACAAATTCATGGGCTACTATGACAGTATAACAGATCTTTTTGCTATACTAACCTGTTGCGTTTTAAGCCCACCTGGAAATTAAGCACGATGCAGCTGCTCACTCAACCCTCCCTTCTTTCCTCCACACTCCAGTGAAATGTGGAGGACAATCAAGGTATAACTAGTATGTTGAAATAAGAACAGTGTAATAATTGAAAATAAAATATAGCAATAATGGTAAATAATAATTATGATAAAAAGGCAAAAACAAGTGATCCACAATGCAGTTACTCACCACCCACTGACTGATGCCAGGCACCCTTTCCTGAACCCAAATCTGAGTAATTCCTCCCTGTTTATATGACATTCTGTGGTGTGGAGTATCCTTTTGGTCAGTTCAGGTCACCTGTTCCAGCTATGATCCCTTCCTGTTGCTTTTGCTACCTCCTCACTGCCAGATCTTGAGACAAGGAAAAAGTCCCTGACTTAGGATAAAAATGACTAAACATAAACCCAAAACATCACTATGTAATCAACCCCATTCTCATTCTGAATCCAAAACATAGCACTGGAGGAAAAACACACTACTGAGAGGAAATTAACCCTAGCTGAAACCAGGACAAAAACACTTCTTCCTGACTCAGCTGCTTTCTCCCTGTACTGACTAGCTTCACTTCCAATGACTCCAATGAAATTCACTGTTTATTCTCAGACCATTGTTTCTGTTTTTTCATTGGCATTAATATTGAAAAAACACCACTTTTTTAAGGACATTATCAAATGTAACTACATCCTAAACCATGATACTTCCTTTCACACAAAGAAAACAAAATACTCGAGTTATAATTTTTTTTATATAGTTTTGTACTGACTGACAATTGATCATAATAATCAGCAGCTTGATGCCTCAAAGCTTTTTGGATTTTTTTAGCTTTTGTAGATTTTTAGAAGTAGAGGCGTAGTGAATGTAGATTTTAATGTAACTGTATTATATCCCTTACCCTGTAGCATGTTTATACATACCCAACTTTATTATCTCATTCCATATCAATCCCTCTAAATTCTGTTAGTGTGTTTAGTGTTCTTTTCAAGGTGGAATTGTAGAAAAACACCCTAAGGCCTGGACCACAAGATATCACACAGACACAGTGACTTTCAAGCCCAGAACTTACTTTGGAGTAGCTCCAAGGACTGTGTGTGCTATGAAGAAGATGAAGATGAGGAAGAAGGGGTCCCAAAGACCCCAGACTTAATTCCTGAAGGGGCGTGTCGGGAGGCAGAACTGGGGGTGGACAGATCTGGGATTGGATGTACCTTATTATAAAATCATAGAACCACCAGAACCACTGTCTGAGCGGGCGCGGGCCATGTGTGTTCCTCTGGCCTCAGGCCTAATTAAAGGACCCATTCTTTTTATCTTTTCTTGTTCACTATATTGGCCTGGAGTCTTTTCCTCCATGGTCTCTTAAGGCAACAGTTAATATTAATTTTATATTGTTTGCAATACATAAGTATCATATTTTCTTGTTGTGTTTTTCTCTGAAAAGTTTGTTTTTATTATCTCTTCTGCTCAGTTCCTTGTTCCCATCACATAAATGCAACAAGAACACACAAATCTGCAAAGAATCTTGAAATTCTAATATGATATTGAGCAAAATTGTTTAAACCAAATTCGATTTCAAGCCAATGCTTACTGATGTAAATAATCTAAGACTGTATGAGCTGTAATTTTCTGCTTTTTAAATTGAAGCTTTCAATATACAAAAGAAATCATGCATAAGAAAAGCGTGTGAATAATTAGATAACACTGATATGGCTATGGAACACAAATCAAATTATACAAAAAAATCACAGAATTCCACAACCTAAAAAAGTCTCTTGCCTTAACCTTAAGAAGAAACTCCTTGTATTGCATTCTGTACCTTCTGCTTGTAAGGAAATATTCTTCTCTAATATTTGGCAGCTGAAAACAAGCAACTGAAACAAGCTGAAAACAAATAACTTTGAAAAATTCACACAGTAGAAGCAAACACTTTGCAAAATTGTTTTGGCCTATCCATGAATACTTTTACATAGGGAAAAAGATTCCATCTGCCAAATTTGCTTTCTTTAGTTAGGGGCTTCCTAAAGAGCAGATTAATATGTTTCCATGGAAATTCGATATGGTCTAGGCACCTGAATCTACAGGAAATATTTTTGAATTAGTTATGGAAGGATTAATTAATTAATTTTATTTGAAAATATTATTTTCTCAGTTCTATATTACCTATGGCTAGCTTAACATAACTTTGTAAATAATTGTTTTAGAAGCAAATTCCTTGTTTTTATTTATAACTTCTGAAGGGTAATAGTTCACACATAAATATTTTTTTTTTTAAAAAGAAACCCTTGGCTATCTTTTACTGCAGTACTCTTTCTAAACCCTTATCTTTTCTATGGCTCTTCTGAACACTTTCCAGTCTTTTAATCCTCTTTTTGAATTCTGGATGCCAGAGCTGGACAAAGAAAAACAGCAGAAGTTAAATAAATATTAACTGCAACACTTTTGGTCATATTCTTTACTGGAAATACATGAGTTATGTAGGTAACAGGGTTCTTTTGTCTATTGCTTATCCTCTATGGTCTAAATTTTTTCACAGTCACTTTCTCCTGAGATAAAGATGCCTGCACTGTGCACATCCTTAGAATTCTTAATTTCTACACTAGTTAGCTTACACTATGATACAATCATATACTGCTCTTTATATTAATCTTCTCTGCTTAGCAATTCATATCGCTGACATGTTTAATCTCTTCCTTATTGACTGCGCCTACCCCAATCTTCATCCCACATTCAAATTTCATCAGTGACACTTCTGTATTCCCTATTGAGACACTGATAATAACTAGGTGAATATCAACAAAGCTATCAGTAATTCCTGTGGAAATAGGATGGAAACACATCCACAGGCTACTACACAGACAAAAAAGTTTAAAATGTATTAGATGGTCTCCAAATGGTGGGTTTAATATGATTTTGCTTCTTTAAATGCTTTACCATGTGAATTCCAGTGCCTTATAACAGCATAAATATATTTCTATAATCAAATTTGTAGCAAGATTTTATTAATAAAAAATGAAAGTTGATAAAATTATACTTCACAGGTCTACATTAATCAGGATAAATTATTTTAAATGTCTATTCATTGTTCCCTCTTATTTGATCTGGTCATTATTACTTGTTCAAATCAGGATATTATTCAGCATTGATATCAGGCATGTTATTTCTCTCCTTAAAAAAATTGGTTTCTTTTTGCTTGATTTCTGTTGATTTTCTCTGCTATTCTACAATTTATAGACACTAATACGGGAGGAATTGCATGTCTCATATTTTAGGATACTGTTTATCTGCATTCACAGTCCTATAAATGACTAAATATAGTGTCACTGCCAATATACAAAGTTTTGCTGGATAATGAAAACACACATGAAATAGGAACATATGTATATATGTGAAATTTTATCCAGTCATAGAAGTCATCTTGTCTTTTTACTCTATTAAAAAAATATGAAATAAACCTCAATCTCCATCTTCTAATCTGCATACATCCCCTTCTCAGTTCTTTCTTAATTAAAATCCATTAATTTTAACTTTCCAGCCGTGTAATTTTTGCACCAAATCTCAGAAATACCAATTAATTCTAAATTTCACATTCACAAATAAACAGCTTTTACATTCTCCAGACTCCCAGAACATGTACATATCCAATTAAGATTTCCTTCTTTTTTTCTTTTCAGTTTCCTTGATTAATTGTTATTACTCATAACCTGGCTTTGTGTTAACACCTCAGTAACTTGAGTTTTGGCTCAGTTTAGTGTTGATTTTTTCCTTCTTTTTAACCCTTGCATTTTGTGTTAATATCTACTAAATTGCTATAGCAGTCAGCAGGTTAAGCCACTGTGAACAGCAGAGCAGATGGTCTATATGCAAATTTAACACATATACATCTATGATTCATTCATGCTTCTGGAAATTAAGTAATATTTAGGGGATTATTACAAAGATCATTTTGAGACCTGCAGTTGATCCAAACCTTTCAAAACACTTGTGTTTTGTGTTACTGTTTTTCCACGCAGAAACAGAAAATAGACATATCAAGCGCTGAGTCATTCTTTTAAATATGTAAGTCATACAACTCTATGATCAGCTCCAAAATTCTAGAAGAAACCACTAATGCTGTTGAACACTACACAACATAGCAAAGTTGGAAGGATCTTTTTATTTACAGCAGCAATTCTACTTTAAAAAAATTTATTACTGTGTAGTATAAAGGTCTCCATCTCATTACTAATCAGCCAAGCCATGGCAGCTTTCCAGAAATTTAGTTAATAATTGGAATGAGTATAGAAATTACACTTTCTCACTCCATGTTTAAGCTGTGAGCAAAGATTAACTGAAGATGACCATTGAATTTCATGGGAACTTCCTGCAGTGAAGGAAATCCCCATTTTTAAAGTATCTTCAGGAAAGTACAGGAAGGTCCAGTCTCTCTCTTTCTTTTTGGAGCATGAACAGTAGACAAGTGTATAGCAGAATAAGGAAAATATTGAATAAAAATCTTCAGTAAAGGAATATATAATCATATTATTGTGTTTACAGAACTAGATATCATCCACCCTCACAAAATCATATTTTGAGGAAGTAGACACAGAATATTTCCTCAAAAGCTCCTAATTAAAAAAGTGATGGACAGCTTCAGTTAGAAAAAATAACTCTACAAATAGGAAAAACAAAAAAGCCTGTGCCAATTAACAGAACTGAATTCAACAAGGTTTGATTACAGACCTGCAAAATCTCCAGAGAAACTGAATAACATTTTACTGGAAATAAATGTTTCTTAGCTTTCAAAATATCCTATTGATATAAGTCTTCAACCCTCAGAAATGTTGTTGTATCCATTAAGTTGTTTGATTATACCAGTAAGGAAGCACTTGCTCCACAACTTTTTTTTTAAAATACAGTATTTTAAGATTGTTCATTATTTATAGATATTTTACCTCCAGTGGAAGTTTTAATGCTTAATACAGTGGATTATCTGTTTCAAAAAAAGGCTGAGTTTTAGCAAGAGTGCAAGTATATGCACAAAAGAGCAAGAAATAAGTAAGGAAAGTTATAATCTTCATGTACCTTAGCCTTTCCCTCTCTCCTTTTTGTAGCTCTTCTGAATCACTTTCCTTGCCACAGTATGTGATATTTTGTGGGTTACTGAGGCACATTTTAAGGATCTGTAAGAGGAGGATCAGGTTCTAGAAGAGCAAAGGGGAGGAGCGTAAGAACAGAGAAGCTGTCTTTGTTTTGTGTAGTCCACGTGGGCATCCTAAAGGGAAACCCATTCTATACACCTGACAGCATCTAGAAAATTGTGTCATGAGGTATGAACATCGAATATTTTCACATATCTATTCACACTGACACTGCTCCAATCTAAAGAGACAAATGACAGATCCGTCTTTTTTTCCATTTTTTTTTCCATTTAAATTCATATTGGTTTTCTGCATTCCTATGTGTTTGACTGTTGTATTTTAAAGATTTCAGGGATTTGGACTTATTACCTATATACTATCCTAAGGAAAGAGTGCTGAACAGAATTTATGAAGTACTAATAGAGTTGATTACCAGAGAGACTTTAAAAGTCAGTCAGTCTCTTTTTCACATATAAGAGAAAATTATTAGCACTACCATAACTAGCATATGTGTCTTAAAGGATATCCTACTTGACTGTGTTACAAAAGGCAGCCTCTGAAAACCAACCACTTTAAAAGTAATTCATATTTGATAACGCTTGACACAAAAAGAAAAGTAGCTAACATTATTTTTAGCTTTTCTTAAAGTATATAAAGCCTTATATTTTATTAGAATTTTTATGCAGACTATGAATTAAGCGTATGTCACCTCAGGCCCTTAGATAGAAATAGACTGTGTAATTCATCACCTACCACAAATTCTTTAAACTATAAAGAATATTAAAAACAAGGTGCAATTTGAAAACTTGTTAATTGTTTAACAAGAAGTATTTGCTTTTATTTATTTGCTTTTTTTTTCATTATTTATATTTATTCAGTGCCCAGGTTCCTCCTGCTACACTATTGTCCAGCCTGGTGTTAAGGAATCTTTCCTGTCTGAGCATTCAGGAACCACTCTGGCAGTCTCACTTACACTACCTGAAGTAGGACTGAGACCACTTTGCAGAGGGCTGCTACACTGAGACAACGGGTGCCCCATTTGACTCCCTACACGCACCACACTCACAGAGTCACATGAAATATTTGAACCTCCTCAAAAAAAGTTAAGACTATTTTTTGTCTATTTGAGTTTTACCCAGTAAATAGAAAAAAAAAATAGAAAACTAAGAAAAAAATAGAAAAGCATAGAAAACTCCATAATCCACACGACTGAAATATCAACAGCTATTGCAAAAGAGCTAGTCATTTCAGTGGGGTTTTTATAGCTTATGATGCCATGTATAACATCTGCCAATGATGGTGTCTCTAAAAGTTTCATTATTGGAATTTGCACCTGGCTTGAGAGAAAAACCAAGAGCTGATTAAATGCAAACTATTGAATTAATTACTCTCAACTTCTTCAAAAAATAAAGAGAATCATCTTCAGTGACACCTTTTTCATTTGTTTACAATGCTTCAACATCAGCCACAGATGTGAATTACAAGGAAATCTGAGACAAGAAAATGGTGACATTTGAGCATCCATCTCTCGAGAGGAGACTAAAATGCAAGTAGTAGACTAAAGATGTAGTTCGGTTTTTAAATCTTCACAAGTAGTTTTATTTCTTCATGTGGTTCTGCAAAGAATGGAAGGAAATTTACATTATATGCTGCTGAAAGGAGGAATATCTCCTCTATTTAATGTAATTGCCAAATGAAGTTTGTGAGACTCATTAAACCAAATTTTAATGAAATCAACTTCAATCAAAACCACAATCAAATCACAGCCTCAATTCCCAAGTCAGCTCAGAAAGCTGGCTGGATTTTCCTATGAGATTCTTGCATGGTTTGAAAATCTTGAAGAAATAAAAAGAAGTGCTACTGAAAGTGTGTTTTGGGCTATGATTAGTTTGCAAGTAAATGCAGAGATATAATTCTGATGCAGTCTATGCATGTCTTTGTTGTGAATTGTTGTTCGGTCTTTTTGGGTTTTCTGCTATAAATCAATTTCTTCTTAAATATTTTGTTGCTTCTTCACAGAAACATCATAATCTTCACCCATTATTTGCATAATGACTTTGTTTCTAACATTTCTAAGAGCATTCTTAATGATTTCTGTAGGTAAAAGGTATGTATTTAAATGCCATATCTGAAATAAAAAGCACCGGAAGGAAAGAGTCAGTATTAGCAGCTATTTGAAACTCCAGCAGTTGTATGTGACACTGTGTTTCTGTGCAAAAAAGTCTGCTGGTTTAGGTATGAATTCTACAGAAGTTCATTTCAATCACATTTAGTTTATTCATTCTGTTTCAGTCTGAAGGAACAAATTCATTCTGATCATTTCATCTACAGCTGAGAAAATTGAACTCTAACAGATTGCAGTCCCAGAAGAAATTGCTTGGTGTTAGAGCTGCAAGTAATTGTTAAACTCCCACATGCCTCAGGGGAGAAAGCATGTCCTTGATTAGAAAAACAAGTAGGGGGAGGGAAGGGATGGAAGAAACTGTGCTTGTAGTTACTGGGTATGATGACATTATGTATGAAATGCTTTGGACAACTGAGTCATATTTTCTATTTTTAATTAGAATAATAATTCATATTTAAAGTACATATCGATATTTCGAGGGGAGGGTTTCTATTGGAAGGTATCCTTATTCCATTAAAAGGATACTTCTAATGAAAAATGAGCTGTTTGTAAGCAGATAAATACACAGTGCTAAGATACCTACTTGTATTCATTCTTATTCTCATTAAATTATATACTTCTGACAACTCAGCACTGAGGACATGTTTAGTTGTTCTTTCCTGAAAAGAAATATATTGTCAAAAATTCAACCCATGGTAACAAGAGCATTTTGCTTGTTTCTAAGATTGCAGAGAATATGATTATTAAAACTCACATGAATGAGAACATTTTTCATATTTTTGATAATATTCCAAGTCTGAGTTATTTACACTGTAATCATCATGATTGACAGAAGAATTGTTGCAAAGACTTAAATTCCTTCAAGACTCAAAATTTGCATAAAATCTGTCTTCCGACACAAAATTCTAAGTTGGGGCAATTAACTATTACTCATTTAAGCGGTAGGAATTTCAAACTATCAAGTTTTCAAGCTTGACTCGTGGCTTCTGTTTTTCTTAATGTGTAATAGCTGGGAGAGCCCTTCAGCATAAGGAAAACCTGATTTCTTTACTTACATTAAAGGACTGACTGTTTTTTAAGCCAAATTTTAGAGGAGAGAATTGTACACACACAAGAAGGAATCAAAGAATTTCAGTTCTCAGAGGGAATTTTCTCAGATTAATGCAGATACAAGGTCTCTGTATTTTATTCTCTTCTTATCCTTCACACATCAAGACTCATCTTCAGAAGAGTGACTACACTTCATACTTCCCTGTAACCTTGTGGAAAGGATATTTTCCAATTGAGCAACAACAATGGAACCCTCAGAAATCCAGTGAAAGCCAAAAGCCTGCACAATGGAACCTTCAGAAATCCAGTGAAAGCCAAAAGCCTGCACATCTCACTACCAAAATTGTGCATTAATTTAAAAAAGAAAAAAGTGAAGATAAAACCCACACTCATTCTTTCATTATACGTTTACCCATATAAGGAATTTTATGAGTAAATTCAGTAAATTCAAATACCTTGCTCTTATCAGCTAATTGTATGTAGTTCCTTCTTTCTTCCCTCACCTTGTCTTGCCTTCCCTTCCCCATCTTTCCCCTTTCCCTTTCCCTTTGTCATACAGTGACCTAATTACAGACCTCTTCTAATATTCTGTGTCTTGCTAATGAGGATAACCCCAAAAATAACTACAAGTCACCTCAGATAGTGATATAATCAACATGAAGCAAGATGAAGATGTAACACTTGCTGTTACTTTCTATTGTTCCCAATGTTTTATCCTTTATAAAATTTTTTCTGTGTGTCCATCACCACACATATATGTAATTCTTTTACTCTTTTTTTTTTTTTAAATCCTCCTTACTCCATACAATTTTTTCAGTTTTTCTCCAGGGAAAAACCCATCACTGAAAAAAGGCAGGAAATATTGTCTACAAGGTATCGTTTGATATCAGGTGGTTCTGAAAGAATAAACTCTCAACAAGATAGTTGGGAATAACTAAGATATTTGAAATGATGGGCCAGGTCTGCATAACAGCTCTAGATTAAATGAAAAAAAAAAAAAAAGTTTGAATCTTTTACAAAAAGTAGTGCAAAGAAAAGCTTGATGAATTGGAGGGGTACTGTATGAAGACATTTCATATTTGTTGGAATGTGAGAATTCCTCCACTGCTTAAAAACCCCTTTGCAATGTCCATTTTACACAGAGTTCTCATAGATGCATCCCACTGAGTATGTATTAACTCACAAAGATTTAGACAAATATTTCAGCAGGATTCAGGCTCAGATATACTTCCATACGTCTTCCGTAGTCAATGAACTTTATAGCATTTTCCTCTCTGTAGTGCAAAAAATATTATAGAAGTAGAATGCATGCATTTTAACAAGGACTGTAATTTCTTTATTTTTTCCCCTGGCAATGTACATTATAGCTTTTATTTGAGATGCACAGATGCAGACTCATATTAGGAAAAAGAAACCAAAAGGAAAGTTTTCCCCTTTTGTGAAACATATGTTGCTGAGATACTGGATATAAGGGAAACACCATATTTTTTCTTCTAGTTCTGCAAATCTTTGGGTTTTTTGATACATTTTATCAGACTGTGGTATTGAGGTAAACAAACCAAGAAGAAAGGGTATTTAATAACTCAGATTAATTATTATTAACAACCTCCCTCCTAACAACCTCCCTCTCTGCTAAATAATTTCTTAGCTTAGAAGCCACATTTTAAAAAGTTTTTATTTTTGATATCCTAAATATATGATGCTGTTTTTAGGAGAAAACTGTTAGCAAACCAAATACAGCATAGTACTCAAGCTAGTCTCTAATATATCCTAAAAGTATAGAGTGGGACAGTATTGATTCATTTTAGTGTAACAAAAAGGACTGATCTAAAAAACTCTAATTATAGGTATTGTAGTAAGGAAATCAGTAGCATGTTCATTTGCAAATAGATGAAAAATATTCAAATGATTCTCAGAATTCATGGAATTAAGTACAGTACACCTATTCCAAGAAATTTTTCTAACATTGACTCTCTTCACAGAGTTGAGAGAAGAGCACCACAGATGAGAGGTAAAATTTATTTACTGTGCTTGTTTTCATTTCTCCAGATCTATCAACCATGTAAGACAAGTGGAATTAAATAAAGTAAATCAATTAGTAAGCAAGTAAAACCAACCTATTCCTAACCATTATGCTGTTAGGAGACTAATGAAAAATATGTTAAGTCATCAATAAACAACCTGGGTTCATTAAGATGAAAAGAAAAACAACATTGTAAGTTACAGTGTGAGAACATTAAAAATTAACCTTTCACACTATCATTCCAAACACATCCTAATGCATTTATACTACCTTCCCTACCATTTGGAAGGTTTAGTCATATCATAAAATGGCTTCAGACTCACTTCACTCTCCCAGGTACAGGTCCAAGGTAAAAATCTGTACATTTATGTTCTTGAAAACGACTGTGGTGTGAGTTGTTATTGTATTAACTATAGCCTTTGAAACATGTTAGAAAAGTTATATAAGCATTGGCAGCATATGTTTGTAACTAGATGTTTTTACTTTGCTAAAATCTAAGGAAATTATAACTTTCTGAATAAAAACGATGATACATTAATTAGTACACTTACCAATTGATTCTTTTGGCACTTAACAATAACACAAGTGAAAAAACCACAACAGCTCTTTGAATAACATTATTTCAACCACAAACTTCTTTTACAAATTTATTTCAGAATTCTTTTACTCTATTTTCAGTACCTGCTAATACACAACCAGGTTTCTGAAGTCCAAGAAAACAGCCATACAATAATAGTAAAGAGGTTTTCTAATTTTTTGATTCCTAATCCAGAATTTTGTATCTGATGTTCTTCCTTATGATTTTCTCAAATATTGAAGGTCTTCACTCTGTTATGCTTTAGAAACTAAAGTGCTGTTTTTCACTTTGACAGGATTTAACACATCAGATGCAATACTATTTTGAATAGAATTTGTGCAGAACTAATACCTAATATAATAATCCAGGTAATATTCATGGCAAAAATATTAAAAAGGCAAGTTTCACTAAATATATGGAAATTGAAATGTATAAAATAAAAGAATTTAATAAATATTTACTTGAAAGAACTAATCCTATTTTTCTGCTTACCTGTTATGACTCCTATTTCAGTATATACTGAACTGTGAATTATTTTCTGTTTTCTTTGTAATGTTTGAGCTATACTGTTGTTACAGATTCACATATGTGAACTCAGAGAATAGTATTCCAATGAGACTTTTGTCTAAATAATGAACCTAGGATTTGATCTTGATTTGACACAATAATGTGTCACTGTAATATCAGAAATAAAGGAAAGACCATACCTACTTCACTGAAAAAACTGCTACATCATTATCCCACATCAACGGCAACTCTATCCATTTCTAAAAGATGCCTTTCTTTCACAAGCACATAACAAAATAAAAGCACAAAAATAGAGAGGGTAAACAGTCAAAAAAATACAAAAATGACTGGGTCCCTTTTCAAGCTATCTGTATTCAAAGAAGTTCCAAACCAGGATGCACTGTAGTATAGAAATTGAGAGACTTCACTGAAAAAGGGGATTGAACTACATGCTGTTCAATTTGTTTTGGATTCAGAAATCCTACAGGTACATTGTGAAAGGTTTTCCAGCTGAGTTTTAGGCAGCAAAAATCGACTCAACTTCTATCCAAACACAAAAAGAAAATATTTTCTTAAGCTTTTTCTATTCTTATTCAAAATGCATATCAAGACAAAATGCCATCAAGTTGTGGATCACCTTTTTATTATTTTGTAGGAAATTGTATTTTTGATGTGGAGAAGAATTGTTTGGTATTTCATCTCTTTGCTCTATAAGGTACTGTTAGCCCTGTATGTCACTTGTATTAGTCATATATAGTACAAATGTACTGTTGGCCATGTATGTCATTTATATCAATGTATAGTACAGCAGCTTTTTAAAATACTGTGGAAAACTACGTTTCAGTGTGATATGCTCTTAAACAAATGTCAGTAATATAGGTCTGATTCTTTCAGCAAAACTAGGAAGGAAAATTATTTATTCATAAAGTATCGCACAAAATTCATTAGCACAGCTGTTACCACCTGCACAAAGAATTCCAAATGAACTTGTTGGGTTATAAATTTAAATTAAAATTGATTAGTAATGCAAATCTTAATGACTGCAGAAACAGGACTATGTAAAGTCATGACATTGTGTATAGCATTTCTCTCTCATGAGTTATTTTAAAAATATATTTGTGGATAGAGCCAAACTGTATCTATGGAGGAATATAAAAAATGAGCCAAAACTTACACACATCATTAATGGCCAAAGCAGCCACTTGTGATCCAACCTGTTAGTGTATACTGTCTGCCAGGTGGAACAGCACTATTTAACACTCTTTCCAGGGCACTTTGGAATACATAAATTGTGTTTCTCTGGCTTCACTTTCATTGGCAATTCAACTAATGCCTTTAATGCTTTTAATATATTTATTTAAATGCTTAAGATCTCAAATAATCTGTCCATTTCCAAAAGTAAAAAACACGCTGAGAGTTATAGGTAATGTGTTGTGCTGCTAAAAATGTTTTGGTAAAATGGACATGTATTATTCCATCTGGATTAGAAACATGTGGTTGGTTAAGTGAGTTTTATAAAAGCATAATCAAAATTTACATATTCTGCTTAGTCCCTACTGGAACACTAAATCTTGTCTCTAATTAGAGCAGTCTTTGACACACTTATTAATTACATATTGCATTTGAAACAAAACCAGAAACTATAGTGAAGAGAAAAGGTACAGTGCAGTAAGAGAGACTGCAGTTTAAATCCATGATTTTTTTTCCTTTCTTTTATTTTGTTGCTGAGGCTGTTTTACTTGACAACCGGGCAGATACAGAGTTGTACTTAGATGGTGCTTTTCTATCTGTAAGCCTACATTGAATTTTTACTATTAGGATCTATGTCACGATTTTGAACAAACATATTGATAATATTCAAGTTCAAGGTTAGGGGTTTAATCCATCTCAGTTATAGCTATAAGGTCACGTTCATACTCAGGAAGAACTTCATTCAAACCCCAAGAATTCTTAACAGACATTTGTTTGTATTAGATTTTTATTATTTTTTAAAACTCAGATAACAGAGTGGAGTGTCTTGCTCGTTTAAATTTGTGAGTCCAGCAAATCCTTTTATTGAAGCAGCACAAGTACAGCAGGGACAAATAATTAGGTAAAATTCTATGTAAAGCTGAGAAAAATAAGACATTCCTGAAATTATCAAACTGTTTTATCTAAAAAATTAAGCTACCCTTGCTGTCACTGAATATCTCAAAAGGGAAATTATACAGCTTGTCTTCTCTCTTGAAAACAAATGGTTGATTAAACTTCTAGTTTTTCACTTGGAGGACAGAATTACACTTCATGTTATGACTAGTACATAGGAATAAGTTTCTAGGAAAGCATGCACTGCCAGCTCAAATGTATGAGATGTTATCCTGACCTTGCTCCTAGGTGCAGCAGAATTATTTCTCTTTTAAATATATACTTGTGATGAACAGCACATATTTAGATAACAAACTAGAGTAAGTCAACTTCATGAAGAGTATTCAGAAAATAAATTTGAAACTTTTTTTTTAATTTTTTTTTTTTTTTTTTAGAAAGGCAAATCCTTTTTGTAAAGTAGCCAAGAATTTTGCTAAATATGGGACTTCTGGTCAGGATTTATAAAATCAGATGTGAAGTGGAACAAGCATAAGAAGAAGTGAGATATAGAGAGGAGTGGCATATGCTCGGAAAAGTAGGTGGAGAAAAACAAAGTTAAGAGTGCATTATCGATGTAGAATGCCAATAAAGAAGATGTGTTATAAAGGATGTAATTTTTTGTAAATCATATGTTTTACAGAAATGAAGGGTAGGACCAGATCTACTTTTAAAGTAGATTAGATGGTTATGTATATTTAAAAAAAAATAACAAACAAGCTAGAAGTACTTTTCCTGATTGTTTCTGATTGATATGATCACATGATCTCAAAAAGATATAAAATAATTCTGAACTAAAAACTCAGAAATATAAAAATGGACCCAGGTTCAGGTAGCTAAAACTCAGTAAACTGTAAGGAAAAAAATGCATCACTGTTGATATACAATTGTTTGGGCAGAAAGAAGCTTCTAGAAAAATGAAAATCCAAGGAGGTGGAATTTAAATTGGTCACTCTGTTGAAAAACATCAGCTCATTCAATCATTGTTCACTCCTGTATGAAGTATATTTGTATATCATTGTTTCCTGTTCAGCAAAGAATATAATGGTTAACTCTGCACCATCTGTTAAACTCCTAGGGAACAATTTGGATATAACCAGTTCCATTGTGCAATGTTAAACAAACTGAACATTGATTCTTTCATAATCCTTACATCTTGCATTTCAAGCATCCAATGAATGAGAACAGTGCAATTCTGCCATCAACTGAATGAGAAAAGTGAAATTCATTCATCATTTGAGTTACTTTTGGTCAGCTGTCTTCTCAACTGGCAATATGGACAACCAGCTGCCTAAAACTTCCCTGTAAAAGCTGCTCTTAATTTTATACCATCATTTTAACACTGCTGAATAATAACAGAATTTAGAACTCTTGTATTTCTACTGCCAGGTGAGAAAAAAATCCTAAACATGTGAAGTACATTTTAGCCATAAATATAAAGTGTATTATCTACATATTATATGACTTGTTTCTTGTCGATATCAGCTGGGGAGTCTTTCTGCTGTGCCTTTTGAGACCGGACTTGTCTGTCTCGCATTGGCCTTTTTAGCCACCAGCGCGCTTGTAGCAAGCGTGGGTAGTGCCCTTCCCAAATCTTCGTTCGCGAAGCCTAGCCATGATATGACATGCACTAAATATCAGTCAGGAATTGGTTTTTTAAATTGTTTTTTGTGGTTCCTTAATTTTTTCTTTTATTACTATCACCTGGATATTCAACTTATTAATCAATTTCACACAAATGATCCTCAAATCCCTAATGCTTATGCTCTTATGGGTAGGATCTATTCCAAATGCTCATCAATTTCACCATATAGAAAAAGAAAATTATGTTTAAGAACAGGATCATCAACATTATAAAGAAAAATAAGACATGCTAATGAAAAAAGTTGAATCACATTTGATTATGTAATTAAAGGGTAGAACTTTGCTGTTATAAGCAGACACTGTGCAGAACAAATGTTTTCTAACCAGGGTATTCAATGGAAAGTAGAAAAATTAGCCTGACATATGAAGTAGAACCGAATTTCAAAGGGAAAATACATTTTCCCAGTCTTTCAGGAAGTATATTTTTGTTTCTCAATTTGACTGTGAACTTCTTTGAACACCTCAGGCCTGTTCTAAACTGAAAAAAAAATAAAATTAATTTGAGGTAAAGCTATTTTACTTAAATTACAGGTTTAAAGATTAGATAACCTTGAAGATATTGCAGCTCTTCAACTGAAATATATAATACAGATATTAGTCCTGAGAACATCTGAATAGTATGCAGCAGGATGTTTGAATCTTAAAATATACTTGTCTCTAAAACCCTGTGATACAAAAGTGCATCAGAGTCAGAAAAAAATAAAGAAAAAATAAGAACAATCCAAGAATTCATCTCACTATATAAAAGCCTCTTGCTGATTACAAAGAAGGTGGAGAATTAAAAACAAGAAAATACATGGTCAGCTGTAAATCTTCCACATTTCCAGAATGAAATTTCCGCATACTTCACATATAAAACATTTTGGTATTTTAAAAAGCTACAATTTTCCTTCATAATAAATATTGTCAAAATAGTATCATTTTACACTTTATCATCACTGGCTCTTACACACTTAAATATTTTTAGGATCTGTGACTGTATGTCTAAATCTAATGGATGATTTCTTAAATTCTTAGCACATATTTCCATATTTTGAAGAAGACATTTGATTAGACATCCATATCTTCCCCTTTGCCAAAATAGACAAGAATTTGGATTAAAAATAAGCATACAAACCCATAACTTTTCAATTTAAGCAAATTCCCTGTCAGTAATGGCCATGAGTATATGCTTAAAATTAATCTTAAATGCCAACCCCACAAACCTATGTGTAGAAGGGAAACAATATTAACTACATAGAAAAATAATGGAATTAAGAGACACTTTAATTATTAATTAACCAAAGATTTATGGTAAGATAGTATTGAAAATTAAAGTGGAAGAAATTAATAGTGACAGGTAGGTAGTTTAGGTAGGTAATTGATGAAAGAAAAAAAATAAGTAAAAATGATCCAAAGAAAACCCCCTTCACATGACATGCACCTTGTGCATCAATGACTCCTAAGGAAATAACTGAGTTTGTTTAGTAGTGGTGTTTAAAAAAACAAATAGATCCATCATACTAAAGGGATATTGGTGTATTGGAAATGTGTCCTTCCCTTACATACCATCAGAACTGTTCTCTTCAGATAGAGAGTAAAGATAAGTAAATCCCGAAGCACCTGATGCCTACGGCAAACACAAAATAAAATCATCAAATGCAGCAACCTCAGCTCATTTTTAAAAACTTATTATAAAATTAGTTAAACCCTTAGCCTTAGCTATACCATTTTAAGGAGAGAAATCTACTTTGATTGTAATGATTTTGTGGGAAAATAAGACACTTTTAAAATTTATTAATAAGCACTATTTAATAGAGCTTAGTACATATTAATAGATTTTAGATTGACTGACCACACTTACCCCTTTTTAAGGCCTTCACTAGGTTATATTTCTATATTAGATATCTTCTTTTACTATTTTTAATCCCCATTCCTTTCATCTTTTCAATTACATATAACTTTATGATCTTTTATAGACCTATCCACAGACTTGAAACCATCTCCCAGAGAATGCTAGTATTTCTAATCTGCTCTCAGTTCTGCTGGAAATATACCTTTTCTCAGATGAATTCTACTCTTAAGATCTTGTTGCATTTCAGTGGTGAATTTATATGTACAGTAAATCACACAGAATATGCTGAATTAGAAGGGATCCACAAGAACCATCAAAGTTCTGGCCCTGCGCCCTGAACCAGCCCCAAGAGTCACACCATATGCCTGCAAGTATTGTCCACTTTGTGAATTCTGTCAGCTTTGGTGCTGTAACAGCTTGTCTGGGGAGCCTGTTCCAGTACCCAACCACCTCCTGGGTGAAGAATCTTTTTCTAATATCCAACCTAAACCTTCCCTGACACAACTTCAGGACATTCCCTCAGGTCTTGTCACTGGTCACCACAGAGAACAGATCAATGTGTACCCCTCCTCTTCCCCTCATAAGGAAGTTGTGACTGCAATGAGGTCTCCCCTCAGTCTCTTCCAGGCTGAACAGACCAAGTGACCTCAGCTGCTCCTCATATGACTTCCCCTCAAGGCCCTTCACCATCTTCATTGCCCTCCTCTGGACACTCTTTAATGGCTTAATATCTTTCTTATATTGTGGTGTCCAAAACTGCACACAGTATTCAAGATGAGGCCATACCAGTGCAGACCAGAGTGGGACAATCCCCTCCCTTGACCGGCTGGTGATGCTTTGCCTGATGCCCTCCAGGATAGAGGTTGACCCTCCTGGCTGCCAGGGCACTGCTGACTCAGATTCAACTTGCCATTGACCAGGACCCTCAGGTTACTTTCAGCGACACTGCTTTCCAGCATCTCCTTCCCCAGTCTGTATGAACATCCAGGGTTGCCCCATTCCAGGTGCAGAATCCAGCACTTTCCCCTGTTAAACTTCATATGGTTGGTGATTACCAAGTCCTCTCATTTGTCAATTTCTCTCTGCAGGGCCTATCTGTCTTTGAGGGAGTCAGCAGCTACTCTGAGTTTTGTGTTGTCTGCAAACATAGTATCCCTTCCTGCATCCAAGTAATTTATGCAGATGCTGAAGAGCACAGGGCCTAAGACCTCACTAGTGACAGATCACTATTCCAGTATTATCCTGTTCACTATTACCCTCTGTGCCAACTGCTCACCCACAGAATGATGTGTTTATCCAGCTCTGTGATGGACATCTTATCCAGAAGAATCCTGTGAGAGACAGTATCAAAAGCTTTACTGAAATCCAGAAAGATGACATCAACTGGTTTCTCTTGATCAGCTATCTTGTCATAAAAGTATATTTTATAATTACAGCAACTCTATTTTAATGAAAGGATATATCTTCACTAAGCTGGGATTTTATTTTTTTTTAAACAATTCTCAGCTATCACTTATATAAATCAAACATAAACTATCATAAAGGCTGCAGTAATATCTAAATTTCTATCATCACAATAACACTATTTGACTAAATTTTCATCTAAAAGTTGCAAACAGAATATCATAGGTAGTACAGGAAATACAGAATAAGACTTTATTAATATGAGCTTACCATCAAAATATTCATTACTTATCTTACACACTGTGTGGGAATAATCTTTAATATCCCCAAAAGCAGCAGCCTTTCAGGTCTAATGAGGAATGATTCCTTTGTCATAAATACAAAGCTAACTGCTAGTTGCTTAAATATATATTTCACACACCAAAACCCACCAACCAACCAACCAACCAAAGGAATTCTGTGCAATTGTTCAGTGATCTATTCAAAATTAGAAACAGGCAAAGTAAGTAAAACACCACTGACAAAATAGACTGCACTTAGGATCCCTATCATCTCCTCTTTGCAAAGTTTTCTTTTTAATGTCATGGACTGATTTTTTCTGTTCACATTTATTTTTCATATTTATTATTATTGGAAAAGAACACAAAGTAATAGAAATAACTGATTTTAAAAATATGTTCTTACAACAACCACCAACACAGCTTTTACTGCGGTAAAAGCATGCTTATCACAAAAGACCAGTGGAGTGGAGCAGCCAGTTAAGTAAAAAAAAAAATCTTTCTGTTAATGAATTATTCACCTTAAAGATTGAGTTGTTTCCATGACGATGTAAAAAAATAAATCTTGAATAATAACTCATTAATAGCCTAGATGCTTCCAAGACAGATCCTTTCACAGAATGTATTCCCTCCATTTTCAATCATTAATCCATCATTTTATAGAATACATGCATATTTTTGTAAGATACTAGTTATGACTTTGATCACTAGTCATGGCAATATTCTGCCTTGAATATTCTCCACCTATTGTTAAAACAAACCATAGCACTAACTCTTTCTGCTCAGATGAGTAGTCCTCTGCACCATCACAGTCACACTTATGTGAATATGCAGCAAGTCCTACGCCTGTGTTGATAAAAAAGTGTTTGTGATAAAATTATCTTTGAGGCACATCTGTAGCTCTCTCAGTGAGATGTGATCATCACTTGAAAATAGGGAACCTGCAGTGTCACTGACAACTGTAAATAGAAAATAAATTGTTCTTTTTCCTTTTATTTCCTCTTTTTCACTTGAAAGCATGTGCAATGAATTCAGTTATGCTTGACTCCTGTATTCTCTCTCTGAAAACAAATTCATTGGTAAATGAAAACAATTACAAGGGATAGAAACAGAAGCTTACAGGACCTGTAGAAAGACCCCAGTATTTTACTGGGAGCTCATCTGAAGATGTCAAATGCCTTGACTAAAAAGAACCATAGAAGTATAGAATCATAGAATCATTAAGGTTAGAAAAGACATTTAAGATCATTGAGTCAACCATTATCATATCATTGCCCTGTTCAGCTCTAAACCATGTCCCAAGGAGCCACTTAGCCCAGATGATTTTTCAGCACTTCTAGGGACGGTGATTCTACCACTTTCCTAGGCAGCCTGTTCCGGTGCTCAAGACCTCTTTGGTGAACGAATTTTTCTTAATATCCAGTCTAAAACTCCCCTGTATCCATTTGAGGCCATTTCCTCTTGTCTTATCACTTGTTACTTAGGAGAATCACAGGTTGGGTAAGATTGGGATGGACCACAGAGGGTGATCTGATCCAACCTCCCTCTTCAAACGGGGTCATCTAGAGCACACTGCAGAGGATTGATTCCAGACAGTTCTTGAATATCTACACTAAGCATGAGTCCACAACCTCTCTGGGCAATCTATTCCAGTCCATGGTCACCATTCTTACTCATACTCATGTGGAACTTGCTGTGCATCAGTTTTTGGCCTTTGCCTCTCATTCCATTGCTTGGCACCAATGAGAAGAGCCTGGCTCCATCCTCTTGACACCTTCCCTTAGATACTTATAGACATTGATAAGGGCTCTTCTCACTCATCTCTTCTCAAGGCTGAACAGGCCCAGCTCTCTCTGCTCTTCTTCATAAGAGAGGTGCTCCAGGCCCCTGATCATCTTTGTTTCCCTGCTGGACCAGCTCCAGGGGCTCCATGACTCTCTTGTACTGAGGAGTCCAGAACTGGACACAACACTTCAAATGCAACCTCACTAGGGCTGATTAGAGGAGCAGGATCACCTCCTTTAGCCATGGACTTACGGATGTCAGATTTACCTAGGTGTTCTCCAACATAAATTTCCTTGACCAAGGGAAAGTCTTCATTCCAACATTTGTTTACACTGGTCTCCTGGGTGAGAGATTCCTGAGGGATAGTTTTTTCAGTGAAGATCAATGCACAGAAGGCATTCAGTAACTCTTCCTCTTCTGTGTCCTCTGTCACTAAGAGCTCACATCTATTTAGTAATAGGCCCACATTATCCTTAGTATTTCTGTTTTTATTGATGTATCTAAGAAGTGTGTTGTCCTTGACACTCTTGGCCAGATTTAATTCCAGATGTACCTCGACCTTCCTTGTTTCATTTCTACTTACTCTGACAAGCTCCCTATATTCATTCTGAATGACCTGACCCTGCTTCCATCTCCTGTGTATTTCCTTATTATGCTTGAGCAATGACAGGAGTTCTTTATTCACCCACACAGGTCTCTTGCCTCCTTTGTCCAACTTCTTGCTCATCTGGGTGCATTGTTCTTGAGTCTGGAGGAAGTGATCCTTGAATATCAAGCAACTCTCTTGAACCCCTCTTCCCTGTGAAGCTTGTTCCTATGGGATTCTTCCAAGAAGGTCCTTGAAGAGGCTAAATTTAGCTCTCCTGAAGTCCATAATTGTAATCTTACCTGATGTCCTGCTTCTTCCTGGCCTGATACTGAACTCCACAATCTCATGGTCACTGCAGACACAAGACTGTCCTCAAACTTCACAAATTCTAAAGAAATAGCAGTGATTTACTCTGTCCACTCTCCTTCAAATAGTACTAACTATGTGACCTAGAAAAATATGACCAATTGATTGGCTCAATTCCTGTGAACAGAAGAATGTGTTAATATAATTGTTATGAAGAAAAACAGGGTCTTCACGGATTATGTACCATAGAATCATAGGATAATTTGGGTTGGAAGGAGCCTTTAAAGGTCATGTAGTCCAACTACTCTGCAATGCACAGGGAATAGACCAGGTTGTTCAGATCCTTATCCAACCAGGTCTTGAACGTTTTCAAGTATGATACATCTACTACCTCTCTGGGTAATCTCTTTCATTGTTTCATTACCCTCACTGTACAGATTTTTCCTTATATGTAGTCTTAATCTATCCTCTATCAGCTTAAAACCATTATCCCTTGTCCTGTCATTACAGGCCCTTTCTTATAAGTCCCCTTTAAGTACTGAAAGGCTTCAATAAGGTTGTCCCAGAGCCTTTTCTTTTCCAATCTGAAAAACTCCAGCGTTCTTAGTCTGCCTTCATAGAAGAGGTGCTCCATCCCTCTGATTATCTTTGTGACTTGTTCTGTGACTATCTTTCTGGAACTGCTCCAAAAGGTCAGTGTCTTTCCTGTGCTGGGGACCCCAGAGCTGGATGCAGCACTCCAGGTGGGGTCTCACCAGAGCAGAGCAGAAGGGCAAAACACCTCCCTCACCCTGCTGGCCACGCTGCTTTTGATGCACCCCAGCACACAGCTGCCGTTCTGGGCTGCAAACGCACATTGCCAGGGCATGTTCAATTTTACATCCTTCTCAGCAGTACTGCTCTCCATCCTTTCATACCCAAACCCGTATTTATACTTGGAGTTGCCCCAACCCAGGTGCAACACAGCATATGTATGTCGGCTACAATTTACAAGTACAAATGTTTGGATTAAGAAAACACATTTACTGACTAAGGAAGTTTATTATATCTGGTCTACTGAGCCTGAAGCAATTAAAAAAATAAGGTTAGATGATTAAAAGTGGATTTGTCTAGCATGGTGTTTTAGGACATACAATTACATTTGACAATTCACTGCAAAATTAAATTACTACTTTACAAATTTAGGGTGAAAATTTGTGCTGTTTTTTACCAAAGTTTATTATGTAGATTATGACATTTAAAATCAGGGACATGTAATAAAAATCTCCATCAATATCAAAGCAGCTAACAAACTCGGATTCATGGAACGAACATTTTCAGATAACATATTCAGTGGTTTAACAACCTTTAATAAAGATAATTTGAAATCTTTTTAATTCTGCTATACATCTGTCAATACTTAAGTTTTGATCCAGGTGCTTAAGGCACAATAATTCCTATATCATTATAGACTTTTAAAGGTAGTGTTAGCTTTACTCTAAGAATTCTCCCCTTTGAAAAGCTTTTCCTGATGTTTGAATTCATATCCTCTCTGAAAGTCCTCAGAATTTTCATGTTTTTATTGATGAAGTCAGTGCCTAGAGGAGATATTCACAATTTGTTTCACAATTAATCATGTTCTGTTAAAACTGTATCTGCATTAAATTAATTGCAATTCTTATATAAATCATAGCAACCTTTTAAACTATTATCACTGCAAAACAGAATTATGCAATTGATTTTTCAGCCTGACATGTTAGTAGAACACAGTTTAAATAAATTCTAGCTAAAGCCAAGAATAGGGTGAATCTATTCAGGCATCAGGAGTAAAAAAAATATATTGATTTGGTTTAACAGCAAATTAACAAGCTAGGGGACCTGGCTACACATCACATTTCATATAAGATTAATTCCTGGTGCTCCACAATGAATTGAAACATGCAATTACAATAATTAGCAACAATTTTGCCCCCTACCAGGATTCAAGGGTGAGAAAGTTGCTTTATGAAATGATTAGTCCCAAGAGAACCTGTGAAAATAAATTCAAAGAGGAGGAAGTACATAAAGAAGTTTCCCACCTCAGAAATTCAGAGTTCTTTGCCACTTGACTGACAGTGCATATGAATGATTTCTGCCCATGACACTTCAGTGTTTATTACAAATCACTGCTGTATTCACAATTTGTAAAGCAGACTGGACGAATCAAGCAAACGAAGTCATAAACCATTACTACTGCATTTAATGTTAAAAATATTATCTAGGTATAAACATTTTGTAGAGCTATCTTAAATATAATCAATATAGGCAAGTGGATTGCAATTATCAAAGCATAAAGGACACAAAACCCCCCACAAATATTGTGTGGAACTGGATAAAATTCCTAATTCCTAATTCCATAGAAATTACTGGGTATCTCCTTCTGATTTTCATAAGGCTAGTGTTTCATCTTTGCCTAGCAGCCTCTAGCCTCTACTTTAATACCTTTTTTTTTGTACATCACAAGCAAAAGAACATACTCTTGTCAAAGGTATTATTTTGGAAAAAAGGTCACAATGAGTATTCTTATTAGTGTAACATTTTTTATAATCTCCATTTGTGTTGGTTTAGTCCTGTCTGACAGAAAAAAGAAAAAAGAGAACGTTTTGGGGAGAGAAAGTAAGGCAGGACAAGAGGTGAAATTACAAAAAAAAAAATTTTTAATTTTCCTACTGCAAGAAAATTAACTTCTCCACTTGTGACACCTAGCATTGCCTTGAAATCTTTTATTTGGCTTTAAGCTTTGACACTTCATATCTAAGTGCATCTGAAGATAACTTTGAAAAAAAAATGAGGGGGAAAAAATCCACTCAGATAAGGCAATTTCAAACTTTATGCCATCACATCAGAAAAATATAATATGGGATGATATAAAACTATGGGAAGAGTGTGCTAATATCTTCCAGAGCAACTAAGTCAGCTGTTCCTCAGTGGACAAGTTATTTAGAAAGATATTTATTGAACAAAATTAAAGTGAGATGGTAGTTAATACACAAGGCACTTTTTAATGATTATCTATTATTTAAAAATATTTTAGATTAGAAACATTTCCCTCTAAATCAGCTGAACAGAATTTATAATTTTGATATTAACTGAAAGATATATTCCTGAGTATGACATTATTATAGGAAGCCTATACATTTCAGCATAAAGAATTGGAGAGGAAATGTTGAGTGCAATAATATTGAAAAGAGCAAACGCAGAGAGAAAGAAAATGGACAAAACTCAAACCAGCTTCACCACCTAATACCAAAAACTGAATTGATTCATGGTTTACAGTGTTCACTAAAATACATTTTCCAAATAAAACTTTCTGAACAGAAATAATACTGAAATTGAATCTTCCATAAACACACTAGGGGAAAGGTAAAAGTGTTTTAGTGGGGTTTTTTTGGGTTTTTTTTAGGTGTGTTTTCTGAGAGGGGAGATAAAGGAATGATGTTTTTGGATTTGGTGGCAGAGAGAGATAGTCAAATACAGATCTGCGTTACATGTGCTTCCTGCTTCTTAGCCAAAGCATCTTCTTTGGAATATTAGGAATTTCTTAAGTGCAATCTCCACAGCAAGCTACAACATTCTATAACTGACACAGTTCATGTATTTACTAGCTCACCTGTGATACACATCATTTATATTCACAAAAATCTTACCGTATGGTTCCAAATACTTTCAGAGTTGGTACAATGCACTTCTATGGAGTACCAAAGGGAAGAAATGCATGCACATTGAAACAACGCATGTGTGAAAACATACTCAATATGGTATATTTTTATTCTGCAGCACCAAAAGAATATAATTGGATAAGTCTTATCTGTTCTTCATCAATTGATTTGAAAGTGGTTACTAAAACCAATATCCACTACCTATCTGGAATTGAGTCCAGCTTTGACTGAGTGACAAAAAGTCAGTGACAAAACTCCTATCAACGAGACTTGGCAGGAGCTTAAAGATCCCATAATCATAATGAATAAATTTCATATAAGGTTCTTGACAACTGCCAGAGAAAAATATTGGTTGGTTGGTTTGTTTGTTGAGCTCCATTTCAAAATTGTACAGATTTTTTTTTTTTATTTTCACATTTTTCTGTATTTTCTAGTCAGTTGATAAAAGTAGAATAAAAGACGGTGCATTTCAGGAGCTATTCTTAATGCATTATCTTTCAGCACTTTTATGATCCTAGATGATATAAGACTGCTACAGAAGTGCTGTGTTAAAGTCGTACTTAGAGTGGGTTTTTTGAGTTTGTATTAAATTTATGTTACTTCACATGTTTTTAAATCTTCTAAAAGAAAGAAAGATTCATTACGTAATTGCAGTTTGAATTGGTTTTCCTTCTCTTAAAAAAGAGAAGAATTCTCTACACAGGCAATGAGCAACAAAGAATTAAAAGTGTTTTTTCATAACAAAAGGTAAATCTGGAAGTCAAGTCTCATAGATGTTAAAAGTAACCCTAAATCTTTTATCAAATGTTCTAATATCAGGATGACATAAATCTACAACACTTCTTCAGCATTTTCAGATGGGAATGTACCATAAATTATTTCAGATAAGAATAATGGCACGTATCAACAGTAACTCAAAATATCTAGAGTCAACTTTCCCACTTACAGACAATTTTTATTTTTAAAACATAAAATTTAATAAAAATGCTAAATCTTCAGCTCATGGATGGACTCAGCTTTAGCTCACAGGCTTCTGAGGTTAGTAAGCTTTCCAGGAATATTTCTAAGTCACACTGGCCTTCTGAAAACTTAATTCACTCTTCTTGATAGGATTATCTAAGGATACAATCAAAAGTAAGAATACATAATAGAATACTATTTATCTGGGCACAGATCTCTAGATCCTTGCACAATAAATCAGGCTGGATTTTGCTCCTAAGATGTTACTCATTTGTTTGGGGGATCAAAAATAAAAAAATTAATAGAAGTAAGTGAAGGAAACCTCTCCAAAAGATTCATAAGTGTTAAGTAACTCTCACTGATCCATACTATGTATATATATATATACTAACATCTATAACAATACTTAACTGAAATACACAAGGGCAGAATTTTCAGGTTTTTTCTCTACTTTATCCAGAGGTTGAAAGAGCATGAAGAGGCCTATTTATGTGTTTTACAAAGGTAAAAACAAACAAACAAAAACAAACAAAAAACCTCAAAACCATAAAACAAAACAAAAAAACCCACACATCAAAACACCAAACCAACAAATAAAAAACCACAAACAAACAGAAAAACAAAACCACCAACACAAAGTCTTTATGACTTCCTTTGTCTTTCTGTTTGCTCATAACAGAAACAATAAAAGAAACTAAGGGGGTCTTTTTTACATACGGAAACCCTTGTAGAAAGTAGGCTGTGTCATGTTTACACCCTCCCTATTACCTACTATGTTCTTGAGACAGATTAATGTGTATTCAGTACTTCAGACATTTAAATGACTTTTTAATGCACATCAGAGTAACTCTTTTTTTAATGCAAAAGAACAATTTCATTCCAGCTGAGAGGAGTGCCTCATTAGTGTGATTACAGTGGAGTATGATTAACAAATATTGGCAGGAAAGAGATGTCTTATTATTATTTTGTCACCATATAGTAAAGCGTAATGACTGTTGAAAAACTCATTCTCTGATGTTAGGGTTGGGGTTTTTCTACCTTTCCTTTAAGCAAATTTACTAACTTTTTCATTGGATTGCCTAATGACAAGCTGAGAATGAGGAAAGCATGTAAAGTTGAGATGAAAGTCAACCCTACTCACTCATATCAATCTACATTCATAAATGTAGATTGATATGTTTCCATCTCCTGTTAGCCAGTTAGACTCCATGTACAATAATGTAAAATCAACTATACTCACTTTACTTACGTCTTTTTTACATAACTAGGAAAAATTCCAAGGTACTGTGTTTCTGATCTAGGTGAATTTAGCAAATTCACCTAAGAAAAAAACCAAACCAAACAAACAAACGAAAAAACCCTTAACAAAACCAGCAGGTGAATGCCATGTATCACATATTTAGCACCAGTATCTTTGATGTCTTCAATCCAGAGAACAATCTAGAAATATGAGAGAAAAATAAATGGTGCTTCATAGCTATTTTTCCGTACATGGTTGCTCTTTAAATGTGAGGGGAAAGTAGGTGGAAAGGTGGAACTAAAATAAGGCCAATTCTTAAAAGAAAAAGGTAACGTGCAAAGTATTTGGCAAATATTCATTTATGTCAGTTTATATTTATATTAGTCAAAGATCAAATTAATTATAAAGTCCCTAAACCTAATTAGAGAAAGTACTTCAGAAAAAAAATTTCAAGGCATAGAGTACATCTAGTGTACACCTCATAAGTACTTTTGAAATAAATATTCAAAAAGAAGCAATAACATTTTAATTAGAACTAAACAGTCATATTTACACTTGCCTCAGCAAAAGAACAACAGGAAAAAAGTATTCAGGTTAATACCTTAAATTCTAGATTTTTACATATCAGAAATCAAAACAGAGACTTTGTCATTAAGTTAATCATTATCTAAAAAAGTTATTTGTTATTAATAAAATTAACCCCCTTTCTTGCAGACAAACTTTAATGCACCATGGAAGGTCTTAAAAAAGTAGGAGTTGACTAGGTCAATGTGAAATATTGGTGAGCCCTCTGCTGAAGAGTTCTTCATGCCCCTAAAATAAACTTTTCAGCAAATAATTTTGTTAAGCCATGCTAGTTTAAAAATAAGTTTTGTTGCCATGCTGAGGGTCCTAAATTGAAATACATGACATATGCAAACTGACTGAAAGCATACAGTTCCAAGATTTCAATTCAAGAAACATGAGGATGTGAAGCTACTAGTCCTCAAAAGGTTGATACTCGAGGGATGGCCAGAGGCAAAGAAAGAAGCTTCATGCTTAATTTATCATTGCTGCTCTGTTCGTAATTAACTGATGGTTGTTGGCAGTTATGGAAGAAATGAAAAATAGTGATTTCAAGGAGCAGTAGGAAAGAAAAAGACATAACTTTCATGATGGACATTAGAGTATTGAATTATTTTAATAAACACATTCATTAAAAGTGAAGGACTTTTTCTCCACAAGCTCTGAGAAAATAAACGAATTGATGCCATGATTTGAGAGTATTCAGACAGTCAAATGTATTGACTGAAACAGTCCAGAGAACCATTACGTTCTCAACAAGCACTAGAATCACCTTGGCTGAACAGTACTGACTATTTTTGTATCTTAGAAAACAAACAAACAAACAAACAAAAACCTGTTTGAGACTTGATGGGACAGTGTTCAGGGATCCTTGAGCTAAGAGCTACAAAGCTGTTGTGTTGACATGGCACTGCACAGTAGAAAGCACTGAAAATTACTTCTGAAAGCTACATGGTTGTATTTGTGCATTACTAATAGCTGCAGTCTCAGCAGAACTAATTATCTGGTCCACTGAAATGGCCATGAGGCCATGATGGGGCTAGTTTGGAGACCTCTGACATTGCAGTGTTGATACATTATTAGTTTTATTTCTGACTCTCTGAAAACATCCTCTTTTCTGAGTGTTCACAGCTGAAATTCGAGATTTACAGACTGAGTCTGGAAAGTCAGTAACTGTACTCACATGGCGTCATACTTGAGCAAAAACAACTTCCACTTTGGTTCAAATCTGGCTTCTATGAGGGCAGAAAAAGAACTCTTGCTCTCTCTTTCTGGTCTAGGAACTAGCTTGTGTAGCTCAGACCTAGGAGTGTCTAAATATATGAAGTAGACTTTTACTGAAAACTGATTAACAGTTTTTATTTGTCAACACTCTGAAAGCCATTTTAAAAGAAGTTAAAAGAAATGAGGAATTATATCTTCAAGTGAGAGGTTATGTATGCCTGTATAAAATTTGATAAGAAGGGAGACTTGCAGGTTGCAAGATTGTTCTCAGTACCGCATCAGCTGGTGGGAGGAGCCGTTCTTACTTGAGGAAGGAAGTAAAATGGTTGAGATCTTTAGATTTATAGAGATTAAGAGAGAATATGTAATCATCTGCTTTATTAGTTCACCACATGTAAGGTGTTGCAGCCAGGTTGAGGTTGTAGTAATGTAATGGCCAGTCTTCGCGAACGAAGATCTGGGGAAGGTCTTTACACCTTCCAGCCTGCGCATTGGATTTTT
>JAWMRA010000041.1:40881406-40896843 GCA_035584735.1 Pseudotriccus pelzelni
TGTATTAAAAGCACCATTACCAGCAGGTCAAGGGAGGAGATTCTGCCCTTCTACTCTGCTCTAGTGAGACCACACCTGGAGTGCGGCACCCAGCTCTGGAATCCACAGCACAGGAAGGACAGACCTATCGGAGTAAGTTCAGAGGAGGGCCACCAAGTTGATCAGAGGAATAGGTCAACCACCTCTCCTCTGAGGAAAGACTGGGAGAACTGGGGCTTCTTTGTGACTCAGTGGCAGCCTTCCAGTACCTGAAGGGAGCCTACAAGAGAGATGGAGAGAGGCTTCTTACAAGGGCATGTAGTGACAGGAAAAGGGGGGATAGCTTCAAACTGAAAAGAGTAGGTTTAGATTAGATATTGGGAAGAAATTCTTTACCGTGTGGTGAAGGAATCACCATATACTTGAGGGTGATGAATCACTGGAACAGGCTACCCAGAGGAGTTTTGGGTGTCTCATCCCTGGAAATGTTCCAAGGAGAGGCTGGATGCCAGTTTGAGCAATCTGGTCTATTGGAAGGTGTTCCTGCCCATGTCACAGCAGTTGGAACTAGATGATCTTTTAGGTCCCTCCCAATCCAAACCATTCTATGATTCTGTGTTTCTAGGATTATTAAGACATTTTTTTCCTTAAATTAAACAAAAATTATGATGTATTTTGATAGACATGGAGAAAAAATAATTTTCTTCTTTTACTAAAATGGTGCTTGGAAATGGCTCTGTTACACATAGAAAAGAGTTTAAAGTCTTCTGAAGCAGGACAGGAGTTACTCTTATGCTTAAATAATACAGAAGATCTGAACTTCAGTTTTCATTTTCTCTTCTTTCTGTTAAGTGATAGATATGTGTACCAAAGACATACCTAAAAATCACACTTCTGGGCAAAATGAAGTGCATACAAAACAGATGGCCCGGTTCCTAAACTAGAACTGATCCAATACACCAGTGTTCACACCACAGCAGTAACAGACATATTACACCTTCTCTTGGCAGTAAATCATCATACAGAGTTTGGTTTCTAGGCTGATACAGTTTTACGTAGTGCTAAGGGATGGGTAGTAAACAGGAATAGCAAATTCTAACACAATGCACCTTTGTAGGACTTCTGAATTTTTTGCTGATTGAGATTCAAGTGAAGTGCCACCATTCAGAGTTTAGCTCACCAATCAAACCCAACTACCTCCTCCTGCTGTGGTGAGACTGATCTTGTTGCTGGAATTATTCTCACACATTTAGACAACTGTGGTTGAGAAGTCACCTCAGATCTCATTTATCCACCACAGAGATAAGCAGTTCATCTGCTAATCATTCCTAACCACTGTTATCTGTGCAACCTAGATGTCTAAAGTCTTTAAAAACATTTTATAATGCCCAAGTCAGAGGTAGATATTTACACCATGATTTCTGTATCTAAATGGATTAATTCAATAGCTCAGTGTAGCTTTTTTATTTTGGTCTCCAAAAAAATATTTTGCCCTCTGTTTGGCAGGTAATTGAAAATTTTAGGGTAAACAGTAAAAAGTTGTTTCCTTCTTTACAGAAATTCAGTGTTCAGATGGATAACTTATTTTTTTATCACCTAAAAGCGTATTATTCTACAAAACTTTTCACAAAGGAAGAAAAAAATCTTGGAGAAGTCTAAGTTGATTTTTTCAGAAGGTCAAATTTAAAAACTAAAGAGACAAAGCTACATAAAGAGGAAGAGATAAAAAGTATACTGGAAATTACATGGAACCTAAACATTAATATATAGTCTGTCAAGAACTGTGCTCATATGAAAAAATACATCAGAGTATAATCACTACACCTATCTATATGAAGATGTTTCCAAATGAAAAAAGATAGCTGGTACAAGAGAGACAAGTATTAAAAAGGATTGCTAAGCTGACATATCTGAAAGTGCTGAAATTATACTTTCTTTCTTTCTTCTCAGCTATAGTGGCCATGTAGTTAGTGAACATCATGGGCATTCTGGCAACACTGTCTGCTAAAGTCAAAGTATCTTACTCTGCTACTGATGATTGTCAGCACTGATGAGATGCTTTGAATTCTTGGATTTCCTTGATTCCTTACTTCTCTAGAGATGAAATAGGGAGCATAAATGTATTTTAACATGAGAGTTCCTTTTACTAGCATCAGTGGCTGCCATTTGTTCCATCAGGCCAATATTCCTGATCCTAAGAGAGAAAAATAGCTAAGTTTTATTTCATTTTTCACTGTTCTCTTAGTTATGAACACGGTTTATGTCTGGACTCTTGAATTAGGTGTCATGAAGTATCTGTAAGAAGCTGTTCATTTGGCTGTAAGAAGTTCAAAAGATTTTTTACTCTAATGCATTTTCCAGGGTGTATGTCATTCATTTCCTCTAATAACTTTTATAACTCTGACTCATTTAAGTACTGCATGTGAAACATTAGTCCCAGTAAATTCCACCATGAATTTTGAAACTAACTCCAAAAAACTCCAAAATTATATTTACAGTCTTTCAAGGAAAGGACTGATCACTCTTGCCAAGTATTAACACATTTACAAAGTCACGTACTAGTTTGCTGCTATGAAATGAGTCAAATACAAGGTTAAGAATAATGCTTTCTTCATTACAGATTGTTCACTTAATAATCATCCTTAATTGGCATTGAATTAAGTTTTCCTTCCAGTTTCTAATAGTTCTGAAATTACTCATTTAAAATACTGTTCTTTGGTCCCTTTCAGAACTTTAATAATAAGGTCCAGTTGGTCCAGAAACTCCCTATGAAAGCACAGATATCAAATAAACCACTATTTACTACCTATTTTTTCTAAAGAAGGAAAGATTTCCAGTTACCTAGAGAAATTATTTCAAGATTGAACTTGTTTTCTGCACTAACTACTCAGATTCGCTATTGCTTTATGTAGCTACTCATTGAATGTTTGTCAGAAGTGTAGTAGATGTTCCTAATCTTAGTAAGAAGAAGAAAAAAAAACAACAAAGCAGAGAGGTGAGGCTCTCAGAGAGTTTTCTATTTCTGTTACAAATATGACCAGAAAACATTTGAGTGGGTAATTCTAAGTCATACTAAGGTTGTTTAATTGAAGTTAATTAAAAGTATTAATTGCACAATCAAGGCACAGTATTTTGTTGTTCTTTGCTATTTATAACAAGCCTCTCTTGGAAAACATTTTAGGAGTAAAAAACAAAATAAAACAAAAAGACAACAATGACATAGAGATATTTTAGAAAGTAGATAAAGTCAGGCTTTCACAGTTAAATTTAATATCAAAATAACCTTATTTTCAGTAATACAAAGTATCTACTTTCATAGAAGAGTGAAGCTTTTTTTGGTCTACAACAGACTTGCCTCACAAAGATTGTTTAGCCCCTCTTCATCTTTTCCATGTATTTAAAAATCCGGTATACAAGCTTTGATACAAAATTAATTTCACCAAATTGTATTTGGCAGCTCACTCAAATTCTGGAATTGTGTTGTGCCTTTATAATTTCAAAATACAAAAGAATACCCCATTATTAAAACAATGATCCAAAGAGTGGAACTGATTTCTCGACTGACTTCTTTTCAAGAGGTGCCCAGAATATTGTTTGAAAACTATAGATTGTTTTTCAACTGAAGTCTAAAATTGTTTTAAAATACCATCTAATATTTGAGAAGGCAACAAGCATACTTAACAGTAATTAAGGGCTTATAGAAAGAAAATAAGAAGGAAATAAACCAAAAACCCACTTACAACTATTTGGACTGCTTTCCTAAAAGCAGTGTACAGTGCAGCCTTACTTGACTGAACTGATGGGCACTGTAATCCACTCTGGAAATAAGCATATAGAAACAGTCCAATAACAGCATTTTGCAATGCATATTTAGGAACAGTATGATATATTAGCTCCTGGTTTTAAAACAGAAAGATAGAAATGGAAGTGTGCTCACAGCTGGGGATCCTGACTTTATCCCCCTTTAAAATTCTCTGATATCTATTTTGCTTCTTGGTTTATATAGACATGTATTTTTCTATTTATATATATATATAAGATAGCTTTTTAGTCTTCTATAATACATTTTTATCCCGGGTTTCAATTTTAGCCTTTAAACAACAAAATCAAAAACAAATCTGTGTGGTATTTTACATTACAAAATCAGTTGAGCTGGACTTTTAACAAATGAAATTTAAAATTGCATGATATACTTTACAGTGAAAAGAAAGAATATACTCACAGAGGAATGTAAACATCTTTCTACTGTCACTGAACAATAAAACTGAAATGTAATTCAAATTAAATTGCTAATCCATTGCTTTAATTTCTTATATACTTAGTATTTAAGAATACTTAATCCATATTACTCCAAACACCACTGAAGTAGTCAATATATTCCTATTGACCATAGTTAATATATTCCTGGGTTCACTAAGACCCCATTGGTCTAAAGTTCTTCTGTATTTAAAACCAGCTAAATAGATCATAATTGTTCCAAATGACAGATTATCTTTTAAAGGGAAATATAATTATCATAAAGTATTATGTAAATTAATTAACCTGCAGGCTTGTTTATTGACAAAATAAAACAAATTTGTAAACTTTGGTCTCCTAGAATTTAAAGTATAGAAGACATTCAGTGTATTTAAAATGTAAGAAATTACTATGCAGCTAAATTTGGAGAACTAAATTATTGCAGTATTGTCTATCTGCAGAGTCCAATGCAAGTTTCTGTCAGAAATTTCCCTTAAAAGTATTAACTTTCCTTAAAAATTAAAACTGTCTTTATGGCAAGCTCTCTGTAGTATTTAGATTCTTCAGTACTGTCAGAAGACCTTCAGACAGACTCTAATTTCTGTCTTAAGTATAGGGAAACAGGGAAAGTATGGCAGCATCACGCGCTCTCCTCTGTAAGAAAAAGGAAGAAGAGATGTTTATTGTAACTTATTGCAACATTTTTCTTGGTCCTTTTCAATTCGTGGTTTTGATCTGTGATGAACACCTATTCTTTGAAATGCAGAGGTATTAAATGAAAGAAGAACTCCACTGCTAAATACAGAATGTTTTGGAGAAATGGATTGGGTTTTTTCCCTTAGGTCCCTCTCTGAAGCATTTTTTTGGAGTTTTTCGACAAGACAATGTGAGTCTAGGAGCATGGAAACCATTACTTGAGTATTCTTACAAAGATCTATTTATTTAAGTTACAAAATTTAAAAATCACTGTGTTCCTTCTAAACTGCCCATTAACTACACCTATCATGGCTGTCCATTAAAAAAAAAGCCTCTGGTAAACCAAAACCAAAATTTCATCAGGAAAAAAATTGAAACAAAAGTAAATAGAAGAAAAAGGTTGGTAGAGTTTCTACAAAACTATTTCACCAGCATAATTTATACAGACATTGGCAAGCTCTTATGGTACAGAATTAAAGAAATGGTAAGATTCATTCTTTAGTAAAAGATTCAAAACCTATGCAAGATGTACTGAAGAAAATGGCAAAATCAGGGAGATCCCAAGGCTTTTAGAGAGCCCCAGGCTGCAGACCAAAAGATCATTTGGCTGAGCTAGGTGAAAAGAGGCCAAAGGGACCAAAATGGCTGAGGTGTAGCCAGAGGAAGATCGTAGTTGTATTGTTGGTACAAGTAGATAGAAATCTATACTCTCAGAATTGATGTAAAATCTCCTGACCTCCTGTCTTAGGCAAAACAAATCACTATTACCACATGAATATTTAGCAACTCCATACTGAATAAACATGCTGTTCAGGAAGGCACATGAAATTTGCCCAACATTAATGTTTTCACAGGACTATTTTGTGTGTGGGAAACAGCATAATGGGGTTACCTGGCCACACTAGAAACTGTAACCCTCAAAACCTCAACCAAATGCTGAGTCCGAAACAGCCAAATGCTAAGTCTGAAATATTTTGCCCGTATCATTACTGCAACCTGCTTTTCCACTCCATTTAATGTCAGCCTGACAAGCTGTGAAGCCATGGCATGCTGCTGCTGCACCTCACACAAACAGAGCTCAGTTTGAGATTGCCACATTTATACAAAACCTGAACTTCCACTCAGAAGCTATGAATAGACTTGAGGAGCAACTAAATTTAGAGAAAGTTTTGACTTAGTAAATATATGGCACCATAAACCCAAAGACTATAGTCTCAGTTAATTAAAAGATATATAATTGTCATACAGACCACTTGCTGTTATATAATTTAGACTCTTAATAAGTCCTTTTTGTTTTATGAAAGAAATTTCCTTTTCTTCTCAGCTTGAGAAATGCAACCCCAGTAGGACCATACTTCATAGTGATACAGCAACTATGCATCATACTAGTTAGGGCAGTATTTATTAATAATGAATACACATAAGAGTAAAAAATAAGAGGGGTGTGGGAGAAATGGCATCTTGCAGACAACTGTGAATTAACTAAGATTTAGAGTAATACTTTTTTTACCATACAAATGTTACTGCTATTTTCTATTAATTAAGGTAATTGATAACAGTTATAAAGATATCCGACATTTTAATCATGCAGATATGTCTTTTGCTGTCAGAAGAGAAAATTAATACAGCTAGAACTCTTTTATTTGCAGAGTTAGTTGGAGAGGAAATTTAAATAGAGCTGCTAATAAATGAGTGATACATTCAATTTAAGAGATCACAGATGTAGGTCACAGGGGTAAGAGGATGCAGAGAAGGATTGTGACATTCTTGAAACTACATTTCTTTCTAGACAGAAGTAAGTTGAAACATATACTGATGGTCTTGGTGGCTCATAATCTTATCAATATAAAGAACTACAATGTATTTGATGTTGTTACCATTAATGAACAGTTAAAATACCAAAGCAACCACTGAACAAGTTACACTTAACACAGGGATTTTTTCATATAACTGCAGTATGCAGGGATCCTATTTTTAAAGGAAATTACTATGTTGTTCTATAGTTAATATATCAGGTACTTCGAAGAACACATGCACTTTTTAATTAAGTGGGATCTGGGTTATATAAAGAAGCCAAATAGATCTGATCACTAGAGGAAAGGGAAAATTTAATGTGCAGAACAAGGCCTGAATTGCCTCTGACCGTTTACAAAATCCAATAGGACAAAATAATTTTGTTCCTGCTGAAAGAGTGATGCCTTTAACCACTCCTTTCTTTTGGGAGACATCAAAGAAGCACTGAAAAATTAAGAGATGAGCACTCAGTGATCCCCTAAAATCCTGGATTTCTATAATACATATGTCTAGCTCTTTGGGTATTTGTAGTTCAAAGATAGAAAGCTGACAAATGTTCCTTGATGCTTTGCCTATTATTTTATGATACTGTCTGTGGATGTTTTCCCTTCTCATAGTAGACGAAATAGACAAAATACTAATTTTATTCTTGTGGGTCATAATGCCAATTTGTGATGTTCTTTTTGAGGAAATCTGCTACTAATGAGCTCATCTTCTGCATTGCCTATCATTTTTTCAATTAATAAAGCGGATATACCTAAGATGAAGTATATTTAGGAAAGTTACTGAGACTAATGGTGTGGTCACATGGTTCAGGTGCCAGGCTGCAGAATTTTAGGTAGTTCCTTAACATCAGATGATGTTAACAATCAGAGAGCACCCTGGGTAAATTTCTACTGCAGATGAAAAATTTTGAAATCTTAGGAGGTCATGATGTTTAAATCATGAAGGCATGTGCAGCCTTTTCTGAAGGGTATGTCTTTCAAGGTATTCTGGATCTAAAACAGTAAGAAATACTATGTGGGTACAGACCAACAGAAGATTAGACAAGTCTCTTGTGGAAAAATCTGTTAATAAGAAATGAATACCAAAATGAAAATATTTGTTCATCAAGCAGCATCATACACTCCAGGCAGCATCTAGACTGGTAAGACAAATTGAAAGATAAGAAATATATGGCAGGAAGATTATATTTTTCTCCCTTTTTCTTCTCTCTGTAGATTAGGAGGTCACAGATATGAGTCACAGAAGAATATGTAAAGAAATATCTTGCCAAACAAAATGTCTCTTTTGTTCCCCTAAACATACTGTGAAACTGAAACATTCCATTTTATGAAATAAGCATTTCTGAAATTCTTATTTCTCTGTATGAATCATACGAAAAGGGCACTTTTTTTTCTCAGGAGGAACTGAGAAACAGAACACTTGAGGCTCTCATTCATCAGTTCAACTTTCTTAACATGCTTGAGGAATTGATATGTATGTACCCATAAAGCATTTGCATGTGTGACTTCTTAAACATAATATTTAATTCTTCTGTGAAGTATTGACTAACTACTTACTAAAATAATACCTGCTGAGTCTATGCTATCATCAACAGACATCTTTCCAGAGTTAATTTAAGCCCAAAATGCAGAGAAAATGCATCAGTAACAAGCTTCCATCTACTTGCATACAAGAGACTTCTTAGTTACTTATTTCTTTTGAAAGTGCAGAGTGCTCAGCCAGAGAATCTTGCTGGAAAATAGCATTTGAAAAACTTAATTCTGGTACTATACTATTGTATTCCTGAAAGTGAGATTTGGGGACTTTTAGGGTTTTTATTTAATTGATATATACCTCTTTGTTGCTTATTGTACTGACAGTAAACATTTATTATGGCTCAACATTGCTATGTTGAATTCATAAAGGTTTGAGAGGTTTTTTAATAACTGCTTTTTATCAATGAAACCTGAAAGACAAAATTAAATCAGGTAACATTTTGTATATCTTATTTCAATAACAATGAAAAAATTAAAAAGTTTTGTAGAAATCTGACAGAAATAAAAACTATTTTCAGGCCTCTGCAACTTATAAAAACTTATAAAAAATATAACACATGTAGACATACACACAGATATACACAAAAAAAGAACCAAGAAGGTTAGAAAACAAGACAAGCTACTGTTCTCCTAAATCTGTTACACATATTTAGTCTTCACAAATTAAAATAAATAAATAAATTAATTAATTAATTCATCAAACTCTATAGAAAGACTTTGAGTGTGGTTTGTAAACATTAAGAATAACTTTCAACATTACCATTTAATTAAGATTAGGTAAATATTTTTGGAAATATTGCTTAGAAATGGTGTTGTTTTTACAAGGCTTGATGCTGACTCAGCTGATGTGTCTTTTTGAATGAATGTTCCATGTGTGTGAGCACAAATGTGTAACAGAGTTCTGCTTTTGCTTCCTTCGGTTCAGAATACAGTAAGTCAACCACAACACACTAAAAAGAGAGTAAAAATATCTGACATTAAAATATTTTTAAAAAAATATTTCTTTAATCTAAGAATGTGTAGAAAATCAGATTGACAAGTAAGAAGCAAAGTGAGAAAGCCGATATCGAGTAGAGATATATTCTGACTTAATTTCTAGTTGCAAAGCATGGAGAGAAAAGAAAAAGTGAGACAGAAAAGTACTGGAGAAGAATAGTAAATAGTAAATGATCAGAAAGATATTTTCAAGAAATCTTTAGTTTTATGAACCAAAAGGTTATTTTTTAATCTTTAAAGTGAGCAAATTTAATAGTCTGTTTCTTAAGTTTGTGGTTTTTTTCTAAGTTAGATAAAAGAAACATTCCACATTTATCTAGTTCCTAGATAAATCTACGGTTTCTTCTGACCTTTTTAAAATTTGAATAAAGACACTGGTCAATTCATCAAGGTGAAACAACTACAGTGTGGATGACACGTTTTCCCTTGTTTCAGGAAATTTCTTCCTTGGAACAATAGATAAGCTTATAAGAGTCAATATACTCTTAAGAGTATAGTTTCAGAGTTCCAAGTTAGAGATTGTGTGGTATTATTTACTTTATGCATAGGAAATCCTTAGGCAGATATTAAAAAACTGTCATAAATGCAAGAGGGGAAACAGCCAACATCTTTTGAAATTCAGGATCTTAAAGAAAAAAAAGATTGGATAATGAATGTTTAATAACAATATAATTCCAGCAATGTTAAAATGAATTTGTGAATAATGGTTTTTTTATCAAGAAACTTTCATGCTGCAACACCATTTACTCTTTCTTATGGCAACTTCAGGGACAACAAATTAGACATTTGATACAAGATAGTCTATACTCAGCTTTTCATTGCAGGCATTAAACGCCAAAGTAACAAATGACTTTACTAGTTATACAAATATCTTTTAATTTTACACTCCTAGTATAAGTGACTGTTGTGTGTAGGTACATTTAGGTCACCTGCTGTGACCTAAATGTAAGGACCTTGAAGTAAAATAGCAAGCTAGAAGATCTCTTCCTACAGTTTTAATCACTTTGGAGTGTCTAGGGAGATTTTTCTGAGCCTCCTAGAACAAGACCATGCACACATAGAAAGTACTTCTTTTTGGTTTTTTTGTTATCAAACATCAGAGTATCTACAGTTTATTCCCTCTTGTAGAATTTTGCTGAACTTTGATGATAAAGCCTCTTTAGGTGGATTTAATGATATTAACCAAATTTTGAACTGTATAAACATAACCCCCGCTGTAACAATGAACAAGCCCATATTTAATTTAATAATTCACTTAAGGATTCAAAAAGTCAGGAAAACATGAACAAATTACCACAGGACCTTCCTTCAGGCACCCTTAAATTATTTATCAGTCTTTTTAGGAAAAATTGCTAAACATAATTTGCTCCTTTTAGAAGCTATTTCACAATTTTTTGTTCTTTAAGCACCAAATATTAGATCAAGTGTCTGCTGGTGTAAGCATAGACATTTGGAATTGACACTGCATTCCTAGATAAATAAAAGTTTTTTTAGACATTCCTCAAGCTAATATTAGGAAAATACATTCTTTAAATATAAAACACACTTTACTTTCTACCTCAAACTCAGAATCTGGTAAAAATAATTGAAAAAAAAAAAAAAAAGGAAAAACCAACAACAAACCAAAAAAAATGGAAAGGTGGGAAACCAAGCAAGGACACACTGAACAAAAATATATCATTTAATAGGCAACAGAGTGGAAAATTACGCAGGGAGAAAATACTGTCAGAAAGAAACTATCTTCAGAAGAAACCCATTAGTCAGTTAGTAGCGACCACTCATGCGGTAACAGACACCTGGAGTGGAAAATGGAAAGATAAACTCAGCTACTGTATATCAAAGATACAGCATATGCACTGTTTAAGCCAAGATAAATGATCATCTATCCCTGAAAGTGAAGATGAAATATTGGATCTACTTGTTCAAAACTTGAGGAACTCATAGTGCAGGCTCTGTGTGTTGCTTAAGTACCACCCATGCAGATGCATAGATAACAGTGACAAAGTTTTACTAGTCTACTGTTGGGAGAAATAGCTGAATTAATATTTTGCAATGAGCTTTTATGTTTATAAATATACGTAAAAAAGATTTAATTAGTTTCTTTGGTGTATAAATCTGTTCTATACATACAGCCAGAAATTACAATACAAAAGTAAAATAAGATAAAATTAAGATCACAAAATTGCAAGATGATATTTTTTACCCTGTTCATGACTTCAGTACCAAATACACAACATACACTGCACCCAAACATGTGTTCCTCTAATATTTGCAAGTGAAAAAAGACTAGTCATTCTTCCTATACTTTCTAATTTTTTTTCTATCCTAAGCCTTGATTTATATCAGTCCACCTTTAGTTAAATAGAGAGGCTGATAATAAGAAATTAATTTCAAGTACTCTATGATGATAGCCTCCTGTAATAACTGCAGAGTCCTAAATCCAGGAAATCAGTGGAATTGCTCATATGGGTAATCTCTGAGACATAAACTGAATGCTTGATTTTCTGGCTTTATTGTTTTTTGTTGTTCTTATTTTTAAATAGAGCCATTTATACAGAACAGGGACTGGCAGGAAATAAATCAAGATGGCAATGCTGTGAAACCTCACTGGACATTGTTAGTCTGTGTGAAAATACATAAGAGGTATGTGTAGGGACGAAAAAATAATTGACTGAACATAATAAAATTCCAGCAAAACCTGCTTTTAACTATTAGAAAAAGTAGAGTTATGGAAATAAAGTATTATCTTATTCAGATCCTTATTTAAATTTTTTTAAAGACTACACAGATACTCATTTACCCCTTTATTACTATAAATTGAATGCTTTCTTTTATAAACAATTTAATATTTTTTTCCACATGAAAAGAGTCACATATTCTATGCATCATGTATAGCAATACTTTTCCATAGCTTGATAATTGAGATTAAGTGGTCTTTCAAAACAAAAAAATCCCAGCTGCAGTCAAAACTTGGAAACAGTATCTCTCTGGAAAACTTTTCATTGTGAGATTCTCTTAGTCCAAATAAGAAATATTCTCAGCCAATTTTGCTATCAATAAAAATTGCTATACATGTGATAAGTTTACAATTCTGAAGCCATTACATCCTGATATCATTTCAATATGATGTAGTCATAAAACTCAAGATGTCCATTATTCTGCCAGTGTAGAGGCATTTTTCTAACAAGAAATGAGTATAAGTACTCCAAAAGTTATATTATTATAAGACCTAGCGTGGTTCCATTCTTAATTCTCTTTTATATATACAAAGTGTCATTCCATGTTCATAAGTTCCCTTTGTTCCTCTACATTTTAATAGATGTCTTGCTGAACTTTTCTACTCAGGCAAAAATATTTCTTACAGAAAACTGAAATAATTTTTACTGGTGTTAGGAAAAATACAAAAATGTTCATTACCTCTTAAATGCATTAAAATATGTGGTATTAAAAAAATGAGGAATTTCACAAATTGAATAAAAGAAAGAGTGCTACTTATAAAATACATAATGAAAATATAGGCTCATTCTTAGGCAATTTTGATATAATGTATCTAAAGTATAGGTGAAAGCAGAAGACACAGCTAGCCCAAGTTCACTCTACAGCATAGGGTATACCTAAGCAGAGATTTAACTCTGAAAGTTTGCTTTCAGTATATGCCATGACTGTGTAAGTCTAATTTGTGCACAATAGTACCAAACTTTCCTGTGGAAATTAATTCACTTTAAGCTCAACTTGTCCAAATGATATTTGAATACAAACCCTTGAAGAAGAAGAAAAAAAAGGCTTTTCTCACACATTTGTTTTGGTAAGTTGCTCTCTGCCTTCCTGGCAAGTGGCATGTCCTGTTCAGATCCTCCCTTTTTAGCATTTGCTCTGAGGGCTCATCTCAGCTCTGTGTGACTACAGAATTGGAGAACCACAGAATGATTTGGTTTGAAGGGACCTTTAAAGACCATCTAGTTCAGCCTCCCCTCTGATGGGCAACATCTAGTTGCTCAGAGCCTCATCCAACCCAGCCATTGCAAAACCTGTTCCAGTGTCCCAATATTCTCATTGTAAAAAATTTCTTCCTTATGTGCCCTCTAAACTTATTCTCTTTCAGTTTTAAACCATTGCCCCTTGAACTATCACTAAAGGCATTGGTTAATAGTCTTTTTCCATCTTCCTTATAAGCCATCTTCAAATACTGGAAGGCCACAATAATTTCTGACCAGAACCTTTTCTTCTGCAGACTGAACAATCATAACTCTCTCAGCTTTACTCCATAGGAATGATGTTCCGTGCCTCTGATCATTTCTGTAGCACTCATTGGTCGTCTCTTTAGTAGGTCCATGTCTTTCTCATACTGGGGACCCCAGAGCTGGATGCAGCACCATAGGCAGGGTCTCACATGAGAAGAGGAGAAGAATAAACTCCCTCGACCTGCTGGTCACCATTCTTTTGATGCTGCCCAGGATAAAGTTGGCTTTCTAGGCTTCAAGACCACATTTCTGGCTTACATCCAATTTTTCATCAATTTGTATCCCCGATTCCTTCCCTGCAGGGCTGTTCTCAGTCAATTCATACCCTAACTTTTACAGAAACTGGGCCTTGCCCTGACCCAGGTGTAGAATCTTGCATTTGGCCTTCCTGAACTTCATAAGGTTTGTATGGGATGTATGTGTTGTATGTCTGCATTTGTGACTTAGTGCTGTAGAGGAGAGATTGAAATATTGAGATTACTGAGATACATTGAATTAAGGTGGAGAGAGTCAAGCAGCCTTCTGAGAGTGGTTTCTGCTACATTCCTCTGAACACCTTGAGAACAATTCTTCCAGAGAGCCTTCCACCTGGTATGGGTGAAAACTATGCAAAAGATGTTTTAAAATTTAAATAATGGTTGATTTGTGATCCAGTGTTTGACCTCACTCCCTCCCCCCTTTTACTCATCAGTAAAGACTGGTAAGGAGATGCAATGACTGCTGTTGTTCTGAAAACAGATGAAGGGTGAGTGCATGTCATTTAACTTCAGGTACTTAGTCAGATACTTTAAAGACCTTAACAGATTTTTTTCTCTACTTAACAGAGAAAGCAATCACTGCCTTCATGACAAGTACAGGCAGAAGCATCTTTCATATAATTAGTTACAGAATAAGGTAAGATCAGCCTTCAGACATTTAATTTTTCTAAGATGTTGTGACTGGCGAAAACTCGACCTTTCCCCCTATTATACATACAGAACAGAAGTGGTAAAAAGCAAATTTTATTTAATATTCTTTACTTTTAGACCTTAATTAAAAAGGACTGATAGAAAAACAGGCAAAGGAAGAACAGAAAGGAGAAAACAGGACACAGAGGACATACTGCTGAGGAGCATAATTTTTCGTGTAAGTGGAGAAAAGCTACAGTTTATCAAGTATTTTTATTTTCAGAGGTTGATGTTTATAAATGTGAAACCTCATTTGCAGAGGTTGATGTTTATAAATGTGGAAAGCTAAAGGAAAGCTGATCAGTTTGACAGATGACTAGTAAGCAATTTTCTGCATGCTTTGTTATTACGGTTATTATAGAGATAATCAAGAATATAAGCTAAGCACAAGCGTATTCATAAGTCTCCATTTCATGCACTTTATTATATAGCAAAATTACCCCTTAAAAGTTTGCATATAGAAGAATTACATTGTGTAATGTGAGAATAAGTCCCAGTTCTGCACTAAATCATGAAGTGTATATCTCCAAAGCCTTCTTTACTAAAGATTTGTTTAATAAGGATTTTCCTGAAGCAGTGCAGGACAGTTGTTAACATGTAGCCTTGCACATAACAAACCATGTCCATCTTTGTGCAGGAGCACTTGGTAAAGTCTGCTGGCAGTATACAAAGAGAGAAAATAATTTGATCACTACCACATGTTGTATCATAGAATCATAGAATCATAGAATTAACTGGGTTGGAAGAGACCTCTGAGATCATCAAGCCCAACCCTTGATCCAACCCCACTGTGATTACCAGACCACAGCACTAAGTGCCACATCCAGCCTCATCTTAAAAACCTTCAGGGACGGTGAATCCACCACCTCTTTGGGCAGGCCATTCCAATGTCTGATCACTCTCTGTGTAAAGAACTTCTTTCTAATATCTAACCTAAACCTCCCCTGGCACAGCTTAAGCCCGTGCCCTCTTGTCCTACTGCTGATTGCCTGGGAGAAGAGACCAAT
>JAWMRA010000041.1:40896943-40944634 GCA_035584735.1 Pseudotriccus pelzelni
GCCCAGCCTGGAGCGCTGCAGGGGGTTGTTGTGGCCAAAGTGCAGGACCCGGCACTTGGCCTTGTTGAACTTCATCCCATTTCAATCAGCCCAGCTCTCCAGCCTATCCAGGTCCCTCTGCAGAGCCCTCCTGCCTTCCAGCAGGTCAACACTCCCTCCCAACTTGGTGTCGTCTGTGAATTTGCTAATGATGGACTCAATCCTGTCATCTAAGTCATGGATAAAGATGTTAAACAGGACTGGTCCCAGCACTGACCCCTGGGGAACACCACTGGTGACTGGCTGCTAGCTGAATGCAGCCCCGTTCACCAGCACTCTCTGGGCCTGACCATCCAGCCAGCTCTTAACTCAGCACAGAGTGTCCCTGTCCAAGTCATGGGCTGCCAGCTTTTCCGGGAGTATATTATGGGAGACACTGTCAAAGGCTTTGCTGATACATCCACAGCCTTCCCCTAATCCACCAGGTGGGTCATCTGATCATAAAAGGAGATCAGCTTGGTCAGACAGGATCTGCCCCTTCTAAACCTGTGCTGGCTGGGTCTGATCCCTTGTCCGTCCTGTAGGTGCTGTGTGATTGCACTCAGAATGATCTGCTCCATAACCCTGCCAGGCACTGAGGTCAGGCTGACAGGCCTGTAGTTGCCCGGGTCCTCCTTGTAGCCCTTTTTGTAGATCAGTGTGACATTCGCCAACTTCCAATCATCTGGGATCTCTCAAGAGAGCCAGGACTGTTGGTAAAGGATGGAGAGCGACTTGGCAAGCTCTTTTGCCAACTCCCTCATCACCCTAGGATGGGTCCCATCTGGTCCCATGGACTGGTGTGGATCCAGGTGGCTCAGTAAGTCACTGACTATTTCCTCCTGGAACACAGGGGGGTTATTTGGCTTCCTGTCCCTGTCTACCAGCTCCAGAGGCCAGTTGTCGTGAGGGCCACCTGTCCTACTGGTGAAAACTGAAGCAAAGTAGGTGTTAAGTACCTCATCCCTGTTAACTATGTTTCCCCCCAAGTCCAACAAGGCATGGAGGCTTTCTTTGCCCCTCCTTTTGTTATTAATGTATTTATAAAAGTGCTTTTTGTTATCTCTAACAGAAGTAGCCAAATTGACTTCAAACTGCGCTTTTGTCTCTCTAATTTTCTTTCTGCATGACCGAGTTATATTCCTAAACTCATACTGAGTAGCCTGCCCTAATTTCCACAGTTGGTAATCTCACTTTTTAGCCCTGATTTCCTTCAAAATCTCTCTCTTCCACTAAGCTGGTTGTCTACCCCGCTGGCTTGCCTTTTGGCACACTGGTACAGCCTGTTCCTGTGCACTCAAGACTTCCTTCTTGAGGCACATCCATCCCTCCTGTACCCCCTTGTTTTCAAAGGTTTTTTTTCCCAGGGTATGCTCTGGACCAGACTCCTGAACAGGCTGAAATCTGCCCTCCAAAAGTCCAACATGGAGGTTTTATGGGTGCCTTTCCTTGCATCCCTGAGTATTGCAAACTCTATTATTTCATGGTTGCTGTGCCCCAGATGGCATCCGACCATTGCATCTCCCACCAGCCCCTCTCTGTTTGTAAACAGCAGGTCTAGTGGGACCCCACCCCTGGTGGGTTCATTTACCAGCTGCAGCAGGAAGTTATCCTCTATACACTCCAGGAATCTCTCGGACTGTCTCTTCTCTGCTGTGTTGAGCTCCCAGCAGATATTGACCAGGTTAAAGTTGCCCACAAGAACAAAGGCTGGTGATTTTGAGACATCTGCCAGCTGCTTGTAGAATAATTCATCCCCTTCATCATCCTGGTTGGGTGATCTATAACAGACTCCCATTCAGATGTCAACCTTGTTGTCCTTTCCCCTGATTCTGGTCCACAAACACTCAACCTTATCGCTTGTGACCTCAAGTTCTACAGAGTCAAGAGTCTCTCTAACATACAGAGCCACCCCTCCACCTCTCCTACCCTGCCTATCCTTTCTGAAGAGCTTGTAGCCATCCATGGCAGCGCTCCAGTGACACGAGTCATCCCACCACGTTTCCATGAGGACAACTACATCACAGCTTTCCTGCTGCACGATGGCTTCCAGCTCCTCCTGTTTGTTGCCCATGCTGTGTGCATTAGTGTACGTGCACTTCAGCTGGGCTGCTGATTCTATTCTTAACTCGGGCTTTTCATCCCAGGGCTTCTCTTTGGAGAGCCTGGGTTCAATCCCTTCCCCATTCAAACCTAGTTTAAAGCCCTCTTGATGAGCCCCGCTAACTTACAATTGCAAACAGTTGTCTGATCATGTCTCAATTTGAGAGAATTTGGAGGTTTGCCTCTTTCTTTACCTTGCTCAAGACCCAGCTTGTAGCCTGAGGTATCAGATGTGCATGTTTTCAGCCCCTGGGCTGGGTGGCCACTCTGCACATTGTCAGCAAAGCACCCTGTTGATTGAGCCATCAGCACCAACAGTCCAGTCTCCTACAGCAGCTGGGCGGTCACTGCAAGCGGTCAAATGTTTGAGTCATTAATCACTAGCAGCTCAGTCTCTTTAAAAGAGACAAAACACCAAAAAGCCATATTTGGAGAAAAGAAAATGTGGATACCAGAATTGTTGATTAACCTGAGATACTATGCCTGTGTCAAGAACACCTTGTGATGGATCACAACAACGAGACTCCACCTCACTCAAGTAAGATTCACTCACCGAGTATTATCTGCAGACACAGGAAAAACTCCCATGTTGAGGAAACAATGTATCCCTAAGGTGTCTTTTTTACCAGCACTGTGAGCTCTGCCCTGAAGATAGTATCTCTCCCCTACTTAGTTACAAGATCCCTCCTATGGTAATTTCTGAAGATTTCCAAATCAAGCGATTAGCTAGAAGCTTTGACTGAGTCTTTTGAGAGAGATAATTTAGTATTTGCAAATTTTTGTATCTGTTCATTGACATTGATAATACTCATTATTAATATAGCTTTTTAAATTTCTAATGCAGTGTTCATATCCCCTAGCTACTACATGGTGTAATTTCTGCTTACCGTGGCTGAGATAATTGTAAAGAGAGCTTCTAAATTACTTTAGTCAATTTGCCAGGAACAAATTTTTACTTAAATGATACACTTTACTGCTGTATACGCATTACAATGAACAAGCTAATGAAGCCAGATCTCATATTTTGTTTAAAAAATTTTTTTTTCTCACAGTAGAGATGGGTCTGGATTCTTTGAGGATTATAATTATGCTTGTCTTATAGTTTGTATATTTTTTCCTTTTTAAGAGAAGTACTGATGATGTCGGAGTTTAAGCCTAAAAGTATCAACTGTTTATCAGCTTGAATATGATTAGCTTTCTCCCCTCTTATTCTTTGAGAATGGACTTACTTATTTTATTTTTCTATTACCGGATTTCACTCTTATTTGGCATTCAAGAGCAGGTAAAAAATTTACCAACCTGCCTGCTGCACAGACTCACACATTTTGGTACTTGTGAGTTTGTTCATTTGACTGTGAAAATGTGAATAAGTTAAATCAGTTTTGCTTTAAAAATAAATACCTTCCCATCCGTTAACATCTTACACCAAGGTTTTCTACAGTGTTTCAGTTTGAGTCCCTGCACAACTGTCTACATGCTCATTTCTAACAAAATCGATTTCTCTTGTCTTCTTCTGTCACAGCCTCTCTTTGCCTTCAGTCACATGTACTATACTGACCATGTAGGGAAATGTGAGTCACTGTGATTGAGTCCTAGGTATCTGCATTTTAAACTGTTTAGATCCCATATGATAAATCTGAATCTATTCCTAGATCAAAAAAATATGATTTCCCTTCAAAAATATGTTTCATACATTTATAGGATTGCCACCCTAGAAGGTACAGGACTGTGAGCATCCTGACATCACAGCTTGTAAATTGACACTCAGATTCAAATTTTCAAAGAAGAACAAAATCAACAAACTTTTACAACCTCCTATCATGTTAACTAATACCTTTTTAAGAAAACCCATCCAGATCAGTCAGAAAAGGGAGAGAGAGAGGCATAGAAAGCCTAAAAACTAAAACATATGGACATGGAGCATTTTTCAGATGTCAAGAATCTCAGTACTTCTCACTGGTTAAATAAAATTACTTTTGGTCATTTAAGCAATGCTGAGTGACACTAGCTTATCAAGACAAAAATAACACAATGGAAAGTAAAAGATTTGCAAGTATTACAATGGGCAGGAGGAAATATAAAGGAGACAAGATAGTGTAGATGTGAGATTTGGCAAGATTTTGATAAATGCTTTTAAAGGCCAACCAAATTTCACAAACTGGACATCCCTGCTATGAACTCTACCCACCCTATAAATCCTTTGTAAAATAACCAAACAAACCACAACAGTATTTTTTGAAAAGCATGATGGGTTTTTTTTTCATGGAATCATAGAAGCATAAAACAGTTTGGTTTGCAAGAGATCTGAAAGACCATCTATTTCCAACCCCACTACTGTGGGCAGGGACATCTCCCACTAGACCAGGTTACTCAGAGGCCCATCCAACCTGGCCTTGAACACTTCTAGGGATTTTTTCCAAGGGTTTAGAATCTAGTCCTAAGTCACTCACTAAAAGCAGATATTTCATCCTGTAATATTAGCAATGTTGACTTTCTATTGTATTTTCTGATATAATTTAACTAGTCAGGGTTATAATAGCCATAGAATAATTTTAATGGTATTACTGATTCAAGAATATTTTAAAAAAAATTAAATCTTAGTCTCAAATGTTTCTCCAAAGTGCTCATTCTTATCCCTCTGCTCTGGTTTATCTTCTCTGAAATGTCCAGTCCTTATTTACCTGCATCTGACACTGCCATTTCTGTACATACAAGATTTAATGTGGGTAACAGAAAATATCTCTTACAGGTACTGTGTCTATCTTGATTACTTCTCAAGATCTGATTTCAGAGACGAAGTTGTTCAAAAAAGGTCTCTGGGTTCTGCAACATTTTCAATTATGGTATCAATCTCAGCTGCTTTATTTTTTATTAATGATGCAGTGATAAATTTTTACACAACAACTACTTCATAATTTCAAAAACTATGTAGAAACTTATTGCCAGAATCTCACTTGCTCTTAACTGTTCCTTGTAGAAAAACATCTTTTCCACCCACATTTTCTTAAAATATGAAGTATCAGCTGTTGCTGGGGAGAACTGGTGGTTGTGCAATCATTCCCTGCATCAACTGTATTCAGGTATGGGAAAGCAGCAAACTATAGTAGAAACACCCTACACTTCTTGCAGATACTGACAGTTCTAAAGACTATCTGACAAAAAATAGTAATATTTGACCCAAATTAACACGGCTTCATACATTCCTCTTATACAATATTACAAGCAAAACAATCAATAATAACTATTGCTTTAGAAGTTAAAAGACAGCAGAATAGAACCTAGGAAAGCTTTACTGACTATATTTTTTTTTGCAGTGTACTCATTTCAAAGATGTACTGTTAGCTTTTGTAAGACATGGAAGCACTTCACAAGTCTCATATCTGGCCATATCCCTCATTCTATCTGGAGAAATGAATAAGTGAATAAATAAATGAATGAAGAAATGAAAAGAAATCTATATGCTATGTCAAATGGAGTTACAAATTTAATTTTTTTAACTGCAAAAGCCAGACAACGTAATATGATAAAGGAAACTTAAAAAGTATTATGACTTCTTTGCTATGTTACTATAGAAATAAAATGCATCCCTGTCTGATAATCTTTCCCTTGTTTAGGAATCCATCTTGGTATTTTATGACAGAACAGGATTGTCTTTTGTAAAGCAAAAAGAAGTATAACATCCAAAGGAAAAAAAGTCTACAGTGAATTTTAATTTAATACACAATATTCAATATTTAATATACAACAACTTCACGGATTTGAAGTAATTTAAAAAAAATCCAAACCATACCACTTGAATTTTAGTTATTGCAAATTGGTGGGTTATGTTTGTAGGTTTTTTTTAAATAAAATTCACATTTCAAAATATTCCCTGTCAGAACCAACATTTCAAATACTCTTTTCGATTAAAGCGTCAGGGAAACTATGAAATCCTAGATTTGGAGAATTCTCTCCAGCACTTTTAGTTGGAGACTTCATGTTAACATATTCCAGATACTTCAAAGCTTAAAATTTAAACTTTCTCTTCAGCACTTATTAATATACTGACAGAGTATATTAGAAATTGATAACATCACAGAGTAACAGTGAGAGATCTACAATTTAAGGTGAGAACAGGTCTATTAAGAAGAATGTGGATGACTTGTTTCAGATCTTTATTTCAGCTGTTCTACATCATATTACATCATATTCACAGAGGAAATTAAACAATTACATATTTTGAAAATGACAAAATAATATATACTTTTTGAGAAAATAATTCACTTAGCAAACAAGAAGTGGTATCATTCTTATGAAACAATAATATTTGAAAAATCTTACAACTGGATAAATCTGGTTAAGAGAGAATTCAGCATGAACATATCTCAAAGGAATTTGTGAAATCTCTTATTTAAACTACTTATAGAGATGTAGATACTACATGCATTTAGTATAAAGCACACCAACTCCTGGCTATAGCTTCAGGAATCTTGGGGGAAAAAAATCCTGTAACACTAAATATTCTATTTAGCAATTGTGTATAGTTAAGGTCTCAAAGATGTTCAACAATCATAGACATTTTTATTTCACAGAAATTGTAGTTTTTCACAACATTCACAACTTTGAAAATGCTATGTGAGAAAGCTAAGAGAATAGATAACAATAGATATTACTATGAAAGTAAGAGATGTTAATGAAAGGAAATAAAGTTAAAAAAATACCACAAACATATAATTGAGCCATTTACTGAGAAAAGGAATTATAATACATTAAAAATCTTTTAAATATTCCTTTTAAAATTTAAAATTATTCTTTCTGTTCATTTCATCTGATTTTTGTAACAAGCAAAAACCAGAAAGACTACTTTAGATTTAAGACTTTGTTTTAATCCAGATACAAGTTACTCAGCATTCAAGCAATAGATGAAAGAAACGTAAATGCAATCCACATTTTCTTATACATGCAAAAAAGCTTTTAACTAATTGCAAGTGAAGTTAATCTCAAAAAGTTCTGTAGATACATTGATTCATCATTCTTCAGCTGAAGCCAATGGTATTTCTCAAGATCATCAAAGTATAGCAGAAGTATTTGCTAGCTTCATCAATGTGAACCACAAATTGTTTAAAATCTTTTTAACAGGATTTAGTCCTGTGTTTGGATCTAATCTTAATAGAAATCACACCATAAAAAGCCACATAGAAGAACCATAGCTCATTCTGTAAGCTACACCTTATTTTTCTGAGCAACATTTCTTCATTGAAATTTTCCCTTTAGAGATTACCTGTAAAAACTGATTCTTACCCTAACAGCAAAATATTTTGAAATGAAAGTAGTTCTGCAGATTGAAACTTTATCTCATATACTAGTAGTGGTTACAAAGTTATACCAAACAACTTACTGCATTGGCCATACTGAGTCTTTCAAAAAATTTATCTTCACTGAATCTTTACCATGCTAATTTTGGGGGGAGTTTTACTATGTTTTCCAGTCTGACATTTAAGTTTCTGAAATTCTACATCCATATTCCATGGATTAAAAACACATCAACTGAAAGACAATTGAAGGAGTCATCTTACCATAACCAAGATCTGTATTTTATTCAAGCATATTACTCCATTTTTCGGATAGCTATACAAGACAGGAGAATCTTTCCTGTTCACGCACGGTTTAAAATCTCATCTAAACAAGCATTCGCAGTTTCATCTTTCCTGAGAAGCACTGAACAAATAGTCTATAAATGATAACTTTGCATATATTTGTAATGGGATTATGAGTCAGCCACAAGCTTATGATGAGTGTATTCATGCTACCAGCTCTTTTTATTTCATACAAGATTGAAGACAGAAAACACAAGGTTTGTAAATGCTGCAATTAGGTTTTATCAAAGCACAGAACAAAAGATATTGAAGAAAATAAATTAAATAAAATATCTCAGAAAAAAATCTACCCTCTTCAGTAGTTTGGAGGAGGAAATGTCCTCCTCTTAATTCTTTCTTTCTATTCCAGCAACTTTCTTTGACAGGGAAGAAAGTTTCCATGTCCTTCCCAAGAGTCTCAAATAAACTTTATTTTGTCTGTGACATACTAGCTGAAAAATTACTTTGCTTCTCTCATGAATTTTCCAGCTATTTCCATTCTGCAGGCTTTTTTCTTCTTGGCTTTTTCAGATCTGCCTGTCTCACATTACACTCTGGATCTTCTTCAGAGTTAAGTGTTGTGAATTCTCAAAGAAGGAGAACTTTACCCTCTATGAAAAATTTCTCCTGTTTGAAGTGGAATCCATGACAGTACCATGATCAGGGAACTTTCCTGTCTGCTACTTTGCTACATCTTTTTAACCAAAAAGCACCTATAAAACAAACTGAATGAGTTAGTTAGGCAGTTAGACCGTCTGTTACCATCACAGAATAATGGATTACATGCTATTTTTGCTTTTTCTAATTAAGTATTTATATTTTTGGATATCAAAGGAGCAGAAAGAATTCAAAATGGTTCAAAATGTAAGTGCTACTATCACTGGGATTCTGCTAAGTAGGAATACACATCTTATGTACAATTCAATTTTATAGACTTGTCTATAAACTTAACTGAAGCATAAGAATGCAACAGATCTGTATAATACTGGTAGAATTATTACAGGCTGAAAGAATTCTATAATTTTTCTTTTTCCTTGATCAGGTTTTGATTCATGGTTGACTCTCACGCCATAACATGCAGTTAGATAATGAAAACTGAATTTGTGAATCATGTTAACTCTGAAAGAGTCTCAAGTTATCCATCACCAATAATAACAGGCTTACTGACACACTGTCCTTTAAAATCTCAGGGATTGCTTACAATAATGAAATTCATGTTATTGAAGCAAATAGGACAAATGTTGTGCAAATAAGATTGATTTAGGCATAGTATTAGTTCTGGAATCTCATTTTTCTCAAGAAGCTCAGTAATGATAATAAAAAAAACCTTTTGTGAAACCAGGAGGTGATAGGAGTTTAAATTCTGAAGATTCTTGAGCTGTATCCAAATCAATAGTAGTCCTTCTGGGAAGAAAGAACTTCTAACATATATAGACATTAACAGCACAGCAGTACAATAAGACTGAAAAAATATACTCATCTGGTACATTTCTAACATTGCTGGTCTACCATGGATATAATTTTAAATGGAAAGTTTTTCTTTTCCTTCTGCACAAGTTCAAATGTACATAAAAGTATTTTATCATGCTAAGGAAAAAAAAAGCCTAGGGTCTTTTTTAAGTGTGAGAACTTTCTACCCTCATTATGAGCTGACACATAAATATATTAATTCATTTAAATAAGCAACTTGGAAATTTGCTCTTTAGTGAGACTGTGAATGTTGGAATTGGATTAGAATGTGAACTTCCTAAGAACTAATTGCTAATGGTGCAATAACCCACACATAAAACTCCAGCTGTAGGCTTTGTGAGTTGCCAGCATGGAGACAAACACTCATTGACACGACCCTTGCTATTTGGGGACTGTTTGTCTGACAAAAAAATATCTCTGTAGATATGCACATTAGCACCAAGAAGATTCTGGATCTTCTCTGTCCCAGAGTGCCTAAATAACTCAATAAGGCTGTCTGTGTCTGAGCACTTAGCCACAAGTCAAATGGGCATTAAAGAACAGAACTCTGACAAACTCCACACTGGTTCTCTCTGCACTGACACCTAATTTTGTACCTGTTTTCATACTTGTTGTAAAAACATTGGACATTTTGATAGAAATATGGATAAAAGTAACTAAAAAGAAGATGCGATATTGATGTATTAGGGTACGTATATATTATTTTGTTTCATAATAAGGGAAGAGGCAATAAAGACTGACAATTTTATATTTATAGCATACACTACACAGATTCTGTTCTGTGTGTACGTGTAGGAACAAGTAAATAAGTGATAAGACAATAAAATGATCTGTGCTTAGAACATGTTATATTTTGGTGTGCCCCTTTTTTGCTTCTTAAATAGAGTATTAAATATCAAGATATTACTGGAAAAAGGTAACTTCATGCTCTTAAAATTGATCAATTATATTTTCTATTGTCAGAAAATGTATTGGGGATCTTGTACACTGCTTATTCTGTTGCACATAATTCTTCTGCTATTTACCAGAATAAGAGATTATTTTTGGGAAATGCCTAACATGGACAAAGGAAACTTTTAGAGAAAGCTTTTTTTTTAGCTGAAAAAGTCACCATTCTACATGTGATGTGAGCTGATCATAATTTTTCATCTCTTGCAAGAAAGTCAACATCCTTTCAAATAGTCCTTTTCCCTACTTAATGACACTGTTTATAATATTCTAAGAATATTGTAGGTCAAGAACTATCACTGTTCAAAAAAAAAAAATTTCAGAAAGCTGTCTATTATCTAGCAGCTAACACACAGAATGAATCTAAATCAAATAGCCAGTGATTCTCAAAAATCAACTCCACCAGACGCCAGAAGTGCATTGTGCCAAAAATGGTAGTCAAGAAAAGGTGACAGAAGGCCTTTACAGGTAAGCAAGGAGATTCTAAGAAAATTTAAAAATAAATGGGAAGCTGACAAGAAGTGAAAACAGGTCACCAGAAGGAATTCAAAACCACTGTCAGAACATGCAAGGGAGGGTGTTAGGGAAGACAAAGTCCACCTGGACTTGCGAGTCTGGTGAGATACATGAAGGGAAAGAGGAAGGGCTTATCCATATGTATCATCATCAAGAGGAAGATGGGGGAAAATAAAAGTCCATTACTGGTCAGAGCAGAAGAACTGATTTAAAAAGAACATGGAAAGGGCTGAAGTATGCTATGCATTGTTAACTTTTGGCTTTACTGGTTGGATGTGTCCTTAGCCATCACTAGTGAATAATAGAGCCAAACCTTTCTTACTTCTTCATTAATGACATGGATGCTTATAAAAACTATGCAGAGTGTCAAGAATGCATGAGATGGATGTACTACCTTAGAGAGGGACATCAACAGACAGGAGAAATGTGTAGACCAGAACCTCATGAAGTTCCACAAAGGGAAATACCAACTCCTGTGACTGGTGAAGAACAACATCAGACACCAATACAGAAGTGAACAACTAACTAAGAATCAGCTTTGCAGAGAAGGTCCTGGTGAACAAGTTGACCATGACTATGAAATACCAATTACTTCACAGCAAAGAAGTCCAAGCACACCCTGGAATGCATTAAGCATAGTACTGTCATCAGATTAAGCGACCCTTTCTGCCTCCACAGCTCTGATGAGACACACCTGGAGCATTTGGGTTTGTATTACCCAGCCCAAGAGAAACATGGACTTACTGGAGCAAGTGCAGCAGCAGTCCACATAGAGATAACTAAGATAACCAAGGCTTTGAAGAATCTTGCATATGAAGAGAGGCTGAGGAATGGGTCTGTTCATCCTGGAGAAAAGACTTCTTATCCATATTCAGGGGAGGTGTAAAGAAGGCAGAACCAGACTCTTCTTAGTGTTATTTTGTGACTGGACAAGAGACTATAAACACAAGCTGAAATACAGGAAATTCCTCTTAAACATAGAAAATATCTTTTCCACTGTGAAGGTGATCAAACACAGAAGATTTGCCACTGATTTTATGGCATCCCCATACCTGGAGATGATCAAAACCCAATTGGACACAGCCCTGTGTAACATGCTCTAGCTGGCCATGCTTTGAGCATGGGGTTAGACCAGATGATCTGCACAGATCCTTACCAACCTGTCTGTTATTTACCAACCTGTAGTTCTACAATATTGTTTCTTTGTGTATATACTCTTACAAAACTCTACATGTGGTCAAATAGTTTTATTCTATAGACTCAAAGGATTATAGATTAAATTAGGTAGGAAGATATATGAACTAAAATGATTGGGTCCTCAATTCTTCAGAAAGGTCTGGAAGAAGATACAGTAGTTAACCAAGATACCCATTTCCTTCACATACTCCCTCATGTCATTAATTAGAAGGAGGTGTTGTGAGGCACTGTGTGACTGATTCAATTTCATACAAGATATAAGGACAAGTATGAAGTTTCAAAATTATTAGCTTCCTAGATACAGACATTCTTAGCTGGTTCTTGGCCACTGTCACTTTAGCTCATCCCAGACAAGTCTGTGGGATGACAAAGATCAAAAATTTTGTTTTACTGTACCTTTTTTCTTAAATCACTGAATTATCAGAAAGTACCTAACTGAAGATGTATAAGAAACAAAATATATTTGATAATTAAAAAAAAATTAAAAAACCCTAATTTTGAGTATTCCAGAAACTCTCATCTATAAAATACAGTGATATATATCTAAAGCACTTGGTATCAAGACTCTCAGCACTTTTTAACAATGCACTATATAAAATGTTTATAAAATAAAGTTGGATTTTTCACTTTTACACCTCAAATAAAAAATAAACTTTTACAATACAGCTTTAAAAGCACAATATTGGCATGAATTGATAATATTTATTATTTTTTTCATATGTTACTCCTGACTGGCCATTACAAAGATTTGTATTGTAGCAAGACTAGAATATTGCTGTATCACAAAGCTCAGCATGAATTTCAATTGTGAATTATTTCATATAGCTACAGCTTATTAAAGTAATTTTGCCAAAGATGACTTTAAATAACATGTAGGATTTTTCTTCTGCTTTATTTCAAGCATTGTTTTTCTCCCATTTATATGGACAGCCTAGAAATATAAATTGCTGTATGACAAATGGAATAACTTTGTCTTTTTTCCCATCTTATTCCCCTAGTTCTTCTTTCTCTGTAGTCCCAGAGCTTTATGCCCTAGTGAGTGCCTGAAGGTGATAAGAAGGGGTTGCCTTGAGTAAGCAAAATAATTAAGCTGCTAATCAAGTAATGAATTTTCTGTCAATCACTCTTTGATACTACAGGTGACACCTGCCTGACACTGTCAGTTCTGGCTGACATGGATTTCATGTTATACATAAATCTCATGACTCAGTGATCAGATACAAAGCTGTGAGTCCATCAACTACTACATGTAAAAATAGTTTTTCTACTTCAGCTTTATCATTAACATACCTATGCTAATGACTTAGGAATTGAAGTTGTCATTCACTGTGCTAAAATATTACTACAAAGCCAGATTCTAGGTTAGTGTGCTGTTGCTGGCTTTTGAGGAAAATGGCATCTGTTCAAGGAAATACTTAGACCTACTCTCAGTAAAACTAACTATACATCAGCTCCAAGATTTCTTTTGCTTAAACAATTATACTCTGTTGTATAGGGAATATTTCTAGGGAAATACCCATCAAATGAAATATGTTCCTATTTTATTTTCTGGCAAAAAGGCTTTTCACATTTACCTAAATGAATTTCATCGTGGACGAAGTTGTGTTTGCTTTACATTTCTGACCTGCTAAATTATATTACATCAAATTAAGGCAAATTACAAGATGTCACATCATGTTGCACAGTTTACATTGTAAGTCAATTCAACTTGACACAATATGACAAAGTAATGTGATATATCAATTCTATAAGCACGTTGTTTAAGTAATGAGGTAATATTTCAGCATACAAACCAAAGCATCTATTTAGTATTAAATATCCATCATCTGCTTCAACAGCAGCATTTGGAGCAATTGGATCAAGTATCTACAGAAAGGGGATATTTTGTTGTCTTCCTTAATTGATTAAACAGTACCATGCTAGCATTGTCTCCACGTTGTACAAACTCATTTCATTAAAACACTCACTACACATGTCAACAATCTGGGAACAGTACATATCTCAGTTGATAAATATATGTGCTTGGGTTTTAAGCAACACTTGTCTCCATTTAAACCATGAGTGAACCTGATATTTCAGTAATCAAACTCATATTGAATAAGAAATAGTCATGCAAGATTGTGGTGTGGTCAGATTGTTTTCAGTGCAAAAAACTTAAAATTAATTTTGCTCAATAAAGTCATGCCCGACAATCAGTTGTGGTAGAAATCTGTATATTACATCTGGCAGGAGTGATCAGAATACAAGTCCCTATCTCCATATAGCAGACACAGCACTAAGCAAGCCACCAGTCACATTTACATTGCCTCACCACTCATGTTCTAAGGATTCACCTGGAGATCAAGGGCCCAACAGCAATGCTGTAGCATCAAGAAGGCATAACGTGTGTCTACTGTGAGATTGCCACACAAAACACTGGTATGGAAACTAGTATTGGTAACAGGTAGCAATTTGAGCTGTATCATGGAACTCCATATGAGTTCAAATGTACTCAGTTTCTCGAGAGTGTCCACACTAACCTAAACCATGTTACTAAAATGAGGTCACTCCTGGTTGCACTGTACTGCACTAAAAACTGAAGTTGCTTCTGTCAATCAACAGTTGCATTCAACAGACTTATAAAAGGCTTATAAAGGGCTTTCAGTCACTGCCCCTCAAAATATATGCTACAATGGAAGAAAACGAGTGGTGAATAGACAGGGTGCTAATAAAGCAGCCTGTTTTCAAAGCAATTATCTCATGAGCTTCTCCAATTAGATGGCTTAAATAGGAAGGGAAAATACTTTAGAAAGGCACTTTTTCTTTGATTTTTTTTTTCAGTTTAATCAGCTGTACATCCTTTTCTGCCATATTGGTAACAGAAGCAATGTCAGGAGAAAATTTAGAGAGGCAGGAGGCTGCTTAGCCCAGCATCTTAGACATAATGATTGTTTTTGAATTATGGTCCCATGAAGAAACGGGGGAACATGGAGGAGCAGGAAAAACAGACAAGTGTTACATGAACCAGACCAGTTAGAAATTTAGCAATTTTACACTAAAATGTATGAATATTTCTATGTACAAGAAATTATTTCATCCTGTCTTTTGCCAAAGACGTCTTCTATGGAAAAAGCAAACATTGTTTTGCAGAAGATTATATCTGAGCCTTATTCCTGGCTCCCAAAAATGTACAGGGAAACATATCACCACTTTTGAGAAAAGTTATTATTCAGGCAGATAAGTATAATTTGTGTGTTTACAAAGTAGTCTGCTTATACTTTTTTGTAAATCATGCTAGAGATCTCTGAGAAGCAAAAGAAGTTCTCTTTTAACAGTCATTATATAAACCAGTTATCTCTCAATCTAAGAATACTAGCCAGAACACTGTTAAACAGTACTTGATTGCTAAGAGGAGTGTCTTACCTTTCAGATAGGTTCCTTAATGTTTATATACAAAGATTATAGAAAATAGAGATTTGTGTAATAGTATATGTAAAAATGTTATGGATCTTGAAACTAATTTTCAAAAGAAATTAAATATTTCATTTCAAAGTCTATTTCTTTTTTTTTTGTCCCAAGACATTATTTTTCATTGTCGGTCATATCTGCCTATCTCTAACACACATACAAAAAACACCCTAACACTAGAAGAAAGTCTATTTTGATCACCCTTTTTTTTGTTTGTTTCATTTTTAAGTAGCAATGGAGTCTTAGATGAAGTAAAAGATCTAAAAGATACATCATTCTTTGTTGTAGATACTGAAAATAACATACTTGACAATAAAACATGTCAAAGTGCTGAACACACCAGTTCTGTATGGAAAATTTGTAATATGTTCTTTAAAAAGTGAAGCAGATTATTTTGGATGAATAATTCAATGACTACAAATAAAATTTCAGATTGATAGGTTATTTCAATTTGGCATGATACACCTTTTTATTTCTTTCCCAAAGAAATTCTCACTTCATGATGAAGTACTATTTTATATTATAGCTAATTAAATCTAAATTAAAAACAAACAAAATCTACACACTTAAAACCTAAAATACTTTTTAAGGCTTTTCAAACTCCTGCATTGCCTTCTGTATGAGCCCTTGTGTATGTATTACTTGGGTAAGACAGGTTTCATTGGAAGCTGAGAATTCTGACAGGCAGTGCTGGCACTGAACAAAATGTGTTTTTACTTGCAGATCTTGTATCTGTAACCGGGAACGGGCTGTGCATTCCTGAGATTCAGTGACACTATTTGACAATAATGAAAAATCTAAATCCTCATCACAGAGCAGGTAAGGGACCTACAGGAAGTCTCTACAGGAATCCCTGGCTATGGAACGAAGCTAACATAAAGAAGATCTAGTGTTAGTGCATGGTTCTTGTACAAACCTCGTATATGGGTAGGAGGGATACACACAAGGCAAAGTTCATTTCCATGGCTAAAATATCCCTCAGGCTGAGAAGTTTCAAGCTATTATAAATCGATAGTTTGTCCTTAAGTGTTTATAAAAATACTGGATTTGAAAAGATAACCTGCAGATTTTGTTCAGTAGGAAAGTCAGTTACTTGCACGGAATTGTGGATGAAGATGTTTTTCAGTGAGCTTTTTTTTTTCTTTCCTGGGCACTGACTTTGTGTACTGTTTTATCAATAGAGAATATATTTTTCACATTAATTTCTAGGAAAGAATTAATAGATTTCTTCTGCCTTTACTTACAAGACTACTGTTGCATACAGAGGTCAAGTATTTCTCCAAAATAACCTGGAGGTCTGCCATTCCTATACCATAAGAGATACTGTTTGCAGCACTTTTATTTTGAATAAATGCATCACATCCAGTAAGTGATCTTTATTGTCTCAAAACATAATTGCTTGTTCTTTATGGTTCAATCCATACACCCTGGCAGTTTTCTCTACTAAGATCATGATGAAACAATGCACTATAGTAAATGCTGACAAGAGTTCAACATTTCTGTTCACATTATCTGGGTTTCTATCCATCTTTTTTATACTCCCCCATTTCAGATATGTGGAGATGCTTTCAGTATGGAATTTGAACTCTTTCTGTAAACACAGTTGTCTATAAATATTTACTCAAAATCCATATGAGAAATTATGTCAGTGTTGTTATTATGTGGCCAGGTAATTTTGAGTTCAAGTAATAATACATCTTTCATCCCTGCTTTTTTTTTTTATTTCTTCCAATAATAGTAAACTAAACAGAGAAACCAAGAGAATGATATGATTAAGTTCCACTTGGTATCTTCATAGTGGTGAATAGTGCTACATCCAGTTGGCAGATGGTCACTAGTGGGGTTCTGAAATGCTCAATACTGGGGGTAGTCCTGTTTAATATCTTTCTTATCACCTCTTTTACTCCAAACCAGACAAAAACAAAGTCCACAGATGCTTCTCACAAGACATTCCCTCCAGCCCTTTCATCAGAATCCTCTAGATACTTTCAAGGACTCTCAGTCCTTCTTAGATTGTGGGGCCAAGAAATGCACACAGTCACCAGGGGAGGCCACATCAGCTGAGTAAAGTGGGATAATCACCTCTTTTTCCCCTCTCGTCATGCAGTGTTTGAAGTACCTCAGGATGCAGTTTGCCCTCTGAGCTGTGAGGGCCCACTGCTGACTTATGTCTAGCCTGCTGCTGCCCACAACGCTTCTTTGCAGCGCTGTTCTCCAGCCACTCTTCTCCAGTTTATACTACAGCCTGGCATTGATCTGTCCCACGTGCAGAATAATAAAAATAAACATTTTGACTTATTAAATTTCATGCCAGTAATCACAGCTCAGTGCTCTAGTCTATTCAGATCCTTCTGCAAAGACAAGTCAACATCACCTCCCAGTCTGGTATCACCAGCGAACTTGCTAATGGTTGCAAAGATGATGAAGGGACTGGACCATCTCTTGTATGAGAAAAGCCTGAGAGAGATGTAACAGTTCAGCCTGGAGAAGAAAAGCCTCAGGGCAGATCTTATCAACATGTATAAAGTAATAGTGTAAAGAAGATGAAACCAGGCTCTTTTTGGTGGTGTCCAGTGACACAATCAGAGACAAAGGGCACAAATCAAAACACAGAAGGTTCCATCTGAACATTGGGAATCATTTTCTTATTGTGAGGGTGACTGAGCACTGGCACAGGCTGATGTGGAATCTCCATCCTTGGAGGTATCAAGAAGCTGAAAACACACAGTGCTGGACTATCAGCTGCAAGTGTCTCCAGAGGGTTTGAAACAGTTGACCTCCAAAGATCCCTTCTCCTTTCAACCATTCTGTGATTCTGTGATTCTATTTTACTGTATTAGGTAGGAGTTGCACCAAAGAATTACCATTAGTCTAAATACATGGAAAAAAGAGGTGACCCTGATCAAGCTGAAGATGAATATGCAGCAATGCAAGCTGTACAAACTTGGAAACACTTAAAGCATTGCCCATTTCAAGATTTATGCAGAGGTTTAGCTTAGCGTACCCAGTCCCTCTAATTTTTAGCATTGCAGTGGCAACCAGAAACAAACAAGAAGCAAACCTCTAAACAAAAAATCAAATCTATAGATTTTGAAGAGAGGGTGTGGGTGTGGGTGTAGGTGTGTGTGTGTCGGGTGGTGTCACACCGGACTGACAGACTCAGAACTACAAAAATAAGTAAAGAAGTTTTTGGAACAACTTGCTACAATAACAAAAAAAAAAGGAGAAAAACCCAAAACAACCAAAACCCAAGAACAAACTACTTCACTATTTAGCATGTAGTGAAATGTTTTTATAAAACTGATCATATCTGTGTTTCATTTATCTAGAGTTGATAAACTATACAGATAATTCTTAAAGATCCTTAGTGACTTAGCAGTTTGACTGCTGTTGCAGTGGATATTTTGATGGCAAGGGAAGCTTCAAAGCTCTAGGTGATTTCAACTTCCCTTTCTGGCTGCAAGGCTGTGTTTCCCCAAGGAGACACACACTAGAGCAATAAGATCTCCTCTGAAAGTGAGCAGAGATCTCATTTTTCCTCTACTGACACTTTTTGACAGGAGGTAAGGGAGACTTGCAAAGAGTGCAAGGCAGTTTTAAGATGAGGTTAAATGTTATAGCTGTTGTAATCTAACAGTTTACTGCAGCAAAAGTGAGGAAATTCCTCCTTCTACCCCATTACTCTGACAGTCTTAGGTTCCCTGATCTTATGATTTTAGTCTCAGATTCATCAGGTGGCAAACATTTGGAAAACGTTTAATTTTTTCTACTAAGTTAGCTTTTCATCAGACTTGTGCTTAGTGGTTTACGGAGGGGTTTGGCAAGCTTCATAGTCAAAGCCTTTCCAGAAGAGAGAAGGACACAGCCTGACATCTGTTCGGTTTTGATAAAATGCTTAAGTGGCTGCTGTGGCATCACACTGATGTGCAACCTTACTTCCTAAAAGGAACAGTAATAAAGCATACTATATGATTGTTACCATAGATTATAACATAGGAGGGAGTAAATTAACTGCTGAGCATGGAAGGCCATCTATGGGAGTGATATTTCAGTAGTTTTGAAGTACTAAAAATCAGCCCTAGATTCCAGACTATGCTATGTTATTTGCAACAGATCTGTTAATCCTTTTGGGAGTACAGAACATAGAAATCTGACCAAAATATTCTTTTTTCCTAGAGTTTTAAAATATTGTGTGAATCTGTGGGTTTGGGTGGATTTGTTTGCTTTTTTGTTTGTTTGTTTTGTCATGGGGTTTTTTTGCATGTTATCTGTTCTGTTTTCTTCATGACTTTAAAAGCAGAGGATAGATAAAACATCTTATTAATCTCTTTCATTCTTATCCTGTATGTACACATACATCTAAAGAAAGCATACAGGTCTCAATATTTCTTCAAAAATAATAGCCTCTCTAACTTTTGTCATACAGTATCAGAAAAGCTCAACCTGACAAACGAAAGTTGATTAAATAGGATAAGAGCAAATACTGAAAAAAGGAGGTAAAGCTTCTCTACAGAAAGTTATCAACTCCTCCTTGATTCATAGTGTACTTTGATTTTTCAGAGAACTCTTCAGTCATTACATATAATGTTCTACATATTAAAATGCAACTTAGAAATGTTACTTGGTTACACAAAAATATGCACACTTGACAAAGTTTCTTAAAGTTAACTGCTACTCCAAAAGTAGTCAAATTAGAACGTGAAAAGTTTTTAATAGAAGTTTTGTAATGACAACACATCTCCAAATTTTCTGTCAAGTAATATCCATATAAAATATACATTTCACCTACTTGAAATATTGAAAATTTGAGGCATCAAAATTAATAACAATTAGGAAATTCTTTATAGTTCTTTCAGATAAAATTTTTTGATCTCCCTTATATTCTGATTAAGTAGTTTTCAAAATTTTTGAAGCTGTGGGCAGATGAGAAGTATTGTCTGTCTTCAGCAGCAACTGGAAAAGCAAAGCAGAAGTAGTTTTATGTGCAAACAAATAATCTACCTTTCAAAGCCTTATTATAGACACAATTTTAGATAGCAACTTCACACTGATGGATGTGTAGGAGCAAACAGGGATATTAAACATACCGAGCCTGATTCCACGCTTATTTATTCCACTGGCTTCTGGTTTTTTTTATTCCATGTACTGACTTCCAGCAGTGATAGAAAGAGGCATACTGGATATTAAATGACATTCAGAACAAGATATATTACTATAATTACTTCAGTAAATTTATCTCTGTATGTGAGACAGTAATTGTAATGACAGCATTAAGTTAGAGAAGCAATACTGAAGCTTCCTAAACAAACCAAATTTTTAATTGCACCTGAAAATACCTACTGCGGAAAATTTTGAGTATTTATCAACAAGAAGAAGAGACCAGTCTTGAATGTTTCAAAATAACTTCTATGCTCAACAGTTTATAAAAGAAAGAAAAGATTAAGCATGTAACATTCTCACCTTTTGAGGCATATTTACTTTGTACTGCATAGCAAGGTGGAACAACATTCAGATTTATATCAAAAACTGTAGCTAAAATGATCTTTGAACCATAGACTTACAAGTTTTCTTAGTCTAAAATTAATGTTTTCCACAAAGGCTACAGGGTTAGTTATTACAGATTCAAATGTGGTTTAATATCATTTGAGGGGTTGGGAAGTGGGGTGGGGGGCACAAACAAAAAACTCCAAATCTTTGGAAGTGTTTCAAAACAAAATGCTTTACTTCAAATATGTCAAACTAAGGTCATCATAGAACAAAGGAACTTAGATCCACTTTTAGAAAATTATAATAAAATACATAATCTGAAAGATATTATCATGAAGTCAATATTAATTCATTCAATCATGGACTTGTCAATACTTTTGTGAGCTATGTACCTTTCAACAGGAGTGCCAGGCACATTAAAATTTGTCTATTAGGATGATAGAAGTCACTAAAATAGGTTTATTATTTGATCTGAGTTTTCTTAAGAGACAGGGACAAAGTAAAGCAAGGGAAGTGAATTCTGGTATTTATTTATCTTTTTTTTTTTTCATTAAAAGATGAACTCAGTTGCTTAAATGTCAGTGTTTAGTAGAATTTCAGATATTTTGCGTAACCAAATAATGGGCTACAAGATACAACACAAGACTTGTGTGAGGCCTTGGATTTGTACCTATAGTTAGGCAATATATCCCACAATTTAAGAAGCTGGATCACTCTTAGAAAGTGCGCTGGATCATTTGAACCAAAATAAGACAGTTTGCAAATGTGACTTAGTTTTGCATGTTCCTTCTGCTCCTATTTCTCGAATGCACTTTACAATAATCAGATATGATTCCCAGGGGAAGCCACCTTTTCACTCTTGCTCACTCAAAATTGTGAAACTATGTGTGTGAAAACAGAGACTTGTTACGTGTCATAAGCCCTATTTAAGTCTTAACAGAATTAGTATATAATCAGACATTTTCTAGCTAATGGCTTGTGTAAATCAGGAAATAACACATTGTGATCTTAGAAATACCCTTTTTTTTTTTTCCGGAGAACACACAGTCTATCATTATCCATGCTCCTAGACCTTTTTTCCTCTAAACACTTTTTCCACTTGTTACCTGCTATAGGTCAAAGAACAGATAATGTGAAACAGTCATGATTTTTTTCCTCAAAAAGACCCCAGTGATATTATTTATATCCGCTGCATAGAATTACGTGTTATTACAAGCACACTCCTAAATCTAAAACAAGTAAGAAGGAAGAAGAATAAGACAAATAAGGTGTCTTTTTTGTGCCAAGTTCTATGTAATATCTTTACCTTACAGAGGCTCACTTTCGGAGAAGAACAAACCCCAAACTCAAACAGCTGTTAAATAAACACAAGGGAAAACCAGAAGCGCAGCATAAAAAGGTCAAAATTGTTCTTTTGGTTTTATGATTTGACTAGGACACAGCAGAACAGGAAGGAATGAAACCTAAGATATCAAACAAGGAATACAGTCAACACTTAAGCTTACTTACTTCAGCAAAATGGAGCACAGGAGATAAGTAGTGTTGGCTAAGGACTGCTGAAGAACATAAAGGAATGGGGTAGATTTGTGATACTGCTGCAAATTGCAATGGAAAAATATTATCTATTTCCTTTTTTTAGGAAACTGTTATTACAGGAAAGAAGAAAGAATAGTAAACTAAATGTGGAACAGGAATACCAGTGGAACCAGGACAGGCAGACTACAGAGTAGAAATATAACATCATAACAAAGGATTTGCACTTTTCTTCCTTCCCACAATGGTTTCATCTATTTATGCTATACTATATTTTGTAATACAGGTCTTTACAAAAAACAGCCTAAAAGGATACCAGAGGGAAGCAGAAAGTTTCATGAGAAAATGGCATAATGTGTGGGCACATCACAGATCTCTGTATCATGAGAAGTAAAAAGAAAAACAACAATGTGAAGGTAAAGTAGAACATAGATATATTAATCTAAATTAATTTTCTATTTTTTAATATTATACTCCTATTTAAATATTTTTAGTGTATTTTGTGTCATCTTACTTTGGAGAAAATATCAAGATATTTTTATGTTGCTCTTGGTTACTCCCCAATGCCATATATCAGAAAAAAATCTCGTGTAAATAGCTAGTGGTTAAAGTAGCTGAACATTTAAAAGGAAAAGTAATTGGACCCAAAGGAGACAAAACAGAATGTGATCTGGAAGAGTTAGGTTTTCACATGAGCAACATATAATAAGACATGCCCATATTACCCTCTCAGGTTGTGACATTCATAAGCAATCGCACAAAACGCTGAAATATCCGTGAGTATCTAGAAGCATTTTGAGATGCCTCTATATATTTAAGCAAGAAGTTTGAGAGATTGGGAGAAACATAGCTGGTGCTCATATTTCTGTTAAAAAATATCTTGCTGATGGTAGGGGCCTCTAGGGAGAGCTTAATGAAAGCCTCTTTGCCTGAGTCTTTTCGAGGTCCATGTGAAAGGGAGTTCATTGGAAATAGGACAGAATCAATCTCTCTTCTTTTTCCTTCAGCCTTTCCAAGGCTCTAGAGGAAAGAACTTTAAGGTGTTGCACACAGGAGCAACATACATTGCTGTAGTTTGCTATTAAGGACTTGAAAACATTATATTCCTTAAATAAAGGAAATTAAACATACTAGCAAATGCTCTTATCTCATGTTTACTGGTTTTAACCAACACGGGCTTCCGAGGTCTTCTTTTCCCCCTACCTTTGCTACGTATTACTATCTTATTGCTTTCTTTCAGCAGTATTTTAAAAAATATGACAAACACCTGTCACTTGTGACTAAAAATCCGGTTCAGCATATCAACAGCACTATCAAGTACACTACAGACAAGCTCATACATCATTTACTTTTGGTAGCATGACAGCAGCCCAGCCAGTGCACTGGGCAAGAAGCTACAGATAAGAATTTTTATTTTTTCTGGGCTTAACTCTTGCTTAGTCCTATATTTCTCTATTTCTGCTCAAGTCCCTGAGCTTGTACCCAGGTAGAGTGATAATCTGGGAATGAAACAAGGCCAGGACTTTAACTTAAATGTGGCAGTGCTTTTTACATCTCTGCAGCAACTCCCGCTCTTGGAATAGTTCAAAAACGCCTGGCTGCTTCTGCAATTTAAAGATCTTTCATTTTTAGGTCAGGCTGCCTCACAAGCTACAGACATGCAGTAAGCAATTCAGATTAGGAGACACACGCTGTAACTTCTATATAAGCACAGAAGTTTAAAAGGCAAGCAATTCTTCTTTACTGATTTTATTTTTAAACCTCCTGCTGTGATATATAATCCTTATGCTTTACTAAGAAGCTTCTGGAGTATGGCAATACAGATGCTACAACAGACTTCTGTCACATACCTAACATCAGAGATTTTCAGAATTAAATATCATAACTCCACATGTGAAAGGATAGAACATCACAGTAAACAAACAAATATCTAACTCCAGAATTAATCTCTAGTACTTTAAGGGGAGTTCTGCCCATATCCAGGTTTGGAAAATATTTTGCAAAATTAATACTCACCTCTAACAAATTTAAAATCATAAGTATGATTTTGCTATTCATTGCTAATTGTTTCAGAAAAACAACAGTCTCTGGACAGTCAGTATCAACTTGTGGCAATGCTATATTCAGCACAATGGATTTTTGCTCTTTTTGTTTAAAGGTTAGGTATTGTTTTTTGCTTGGGGGGATTGCTGAAAAAGCATTTGGCGGTGGGTACAACACATCTACAGTAAGTAGATCAGAGTATTTTAACTGCAAACATGCTGCAATAAAGTGCCATCATTCAATCAATACAGACTACTTAGTTAACATTTTTCTTAATGTATCTGGATTACTAGTTCATTAGATCATTACCTGATAAATAGTGTGGGTAATGAATTGAGAGAGTAACTACATACCTTCAGGAAGAACCTGCCCGATAACAATAATCCATTAGAAAAACTGGCAGTATCCTCTGATCTATTGCCCGCAAAGCTATGACTTGATGGAGAGTTTCATTCCCTCTGCTCAGCACTCCAGAAGAAAATCAGCACAATTTAAATATTTCTCAGGATGTGACAGCTCTCTAGATCCCTGGCTGCATTCTGTTCCCAGGGGTTGACAATCTGGTGTTCCAGTGTGCATAGAGCAGTGAAGATGAATTGAAAAGGCTTGAGATAAATTAGGGATGGCTAAGTTAAAATTGTCTCTGCTCCCGAGTCTCTCATCTGCAGTCTGCAAGCCTATTTTGCTGTGAAAAAGCTAGATGGCAGGCTGCCTCAGTGAGTTCTTCTTAAGCGACAGGGAGCATTTTCAATGAAGAAAAATTCTCCCATTATCTAAGCTAATGTGACTGCAGCTAAATCTAGTCTTAAAAGTGTCTACTGGCACGAAATTCATTCTCACTGTTGCTTTCCTTCAAGTCACAGGTTAAAAAAGAGAAAGGGAGAAAAAAAAACAAAACAAAACAAGAAAGAAAAAAACCAACAAAGCAGCACCCTACATTTTTCTGTCTGAAAGAAATACTCAAACTTTTTAAAGCTGATAAATGGCAGCACATTTCACAATATAACTATGTCCAACAGTCGAAGTATTGGAAATTATCACTCTTTCCCAAACTTTTTCTGCTTATACTCAGTTCTTTTTTCCACCACCTGTTCTTTCTGGCTTGTTTGTAACAGTTATCATGTCTTTGTAATTATTTTCATTTTCAATATTCCTGGAAAGAAAGTGGCAGCATTTTCTCCTTGGTGACTAAAAAATGAAATGATGGCTAAAATTCTGAACAATTGACATGTTAAGCCTCAGTAGTTAATAATCAAAAAAAATGCTTATGTTTTGCTGTGCCACTAAAAATACTGTGTAACAAGTTGTTTTCTAATTATGAACCATTTCTCTCATTGCACTAATTTACAATAAGATACAATTGAAGTTTTCTGAATATAAGTGCCAAAGCTCTTCGACAAAGTCATTAATTTCAAGATGTTTTGTAAAAAGGTGTCATAATGAAAACTCTAGGGCACGAGTTTATCATTAAACATATTAAATGAAGTTTAATATTTTATACTCTCAAACACTGGATATACTTTAATTTAAAAAGGGGTACACTTTCAAAAAGCCACCATCAGTTATGCTTACTAGTAAGCAGGCGTTTTTGCAAATCCTGTCTTTAGTTTCAGCTGATCTAGTTTTCTGAAGTCCTAGCTGTCTATCACAAATAACTTTCTCAGGCCTAAATTCTCAATATCAGGGAAATTTGGGAGCCCACCCTTAACTGGAAGCAGAGATACAGATGAATACACGAGTATAGCCTTAGTTCTAGAGTATTTTGAGAATGATAGATAAATATATCACCAAGAAAGAAATGTAGACCCTCCTTTAATCAAACAGGCATGAGGAGACTCTGAAAATATTTAGAACATGACTGCAAAGTTATCTTTTGTTCTCCATACCCTGGGGTAAAACATGCACTTACATTAACAGAACTCAATCAGGTGAAGTGAAAAGGCATGATCAACATTAACAGATGTCCTTGGGGGTTAAGTTACTAAAGGCACCAATCTCACAGAATCTCTGTGTTTTATGCTGAAGGCATTAAATCTAGTCTAAATCTTTTAAACAGAAGCTCCCTTGGCCTTTGTCCCAACAACCACTTATTGAAGCATATGCAAGCACTTGACCAGATCCAATTGTTCAGTAAATGCAATACACATAAACACAGCCCAAAATAACACATATTTCCAAAGGGATAAAAAGTTTCTCATGCTTCCTTGCCCTAGGATTATTTCTGGTTTGGTAACACTCACATTTCTTAATTCTAGGTGGCACTGGCCAAACTCCCAAGTTCTAGAAAGCCTTGTTTGACCAGATGACCCCCAGAAGTCCAATCCAATCCCAAATATTCTGCGATTTTGACATTTGTTTAGGAACCATCAAAATCCTCAGTTCATAATGCGAGTGATTTTCTGTTTAAATAACTCCTAATTTTGTTAGCCTTTATTTTCCAAAACATCTTTCTTAAATGACTGTAGATTATTAGTTTTCTCTTTTCTTCTGCTCACACAATTACAGCCTCTGCTGCTGAAATTAAAAAAACTGCCAAGATCTCATTGTGCAGCAGCCTATCCCTAAAGTTCTCCCACTTCACAGTAAGGTAAGGCTTGATGGAAGTTTTTTTACAGCTGAAAGCCACCTGCTAGCCCTAAAGACAGCACTGGTTTTTGTGCTATTTATAAATTTTAGAATAAGAACCACTCACGTCTTCCCCCACTCAGCAGCTACTGCTTCAGCAAGAGCTACCAGCAACAAACTGGTGTTTTTCTTGGAGCCTCAGCAACTTGAATCAAACAGCTACATCAGTGTCTCAGGTCCCCTACATAAAAATCTACTATCTTGAAGAAATTTAAAAAAAGAAAAATTGTAATTCATTATGACTAGTAGTATCACTATTTTACAAGACATGATTCATTCATGTTAAGTGGCTTGAATAAGTAACATGGATGTTTCAGTTTCTAGGACGTTTCTGGTTGAATTTTGTGCCATGACGTGGAAGGAAACAGAGAAGCAATTTAGCCAACAAAATAAAGTAATTCAAAATGTCTTAGTAAAATTCTCAGCCTTGACCACATATTCATCTCAGCTGTCTCTTCTCAAGTATCAGATGGAGAAAGGAAGAAGGTGAACATCAGTACTAGCAATTTTTTTTTTTTTTTTCCCCAGGGAAAAGGGTTTAATAATCCCTGAGGATTATTAGAGATTAGGCCCAAGGCACCCAGAAAAGCATAGTCTTACAGAGTTTTAGAACAAGACATAGATTCACAGGACATTCTCAGACAATGCCATGAGAAAAAATTAATAGGGCTTTTGTTTTGCTTTGATTAGGTTGTGTTTGGGTTCAGTGGGTGTTTTTTGTTTGCTTATTTGGCTGGGATTTTTTCCTTTCCAGGTTATCTGTTTGTGCTGTTTAATATCTTTTTGGAATTAATCAGACAGTCCCAGATGGATGCAGGGGTGACACTGTTGGCATAGCAAGCTAGATGTTTTCGGTGTGCTGTAATCCAGTTATGAAAACATATTTCAATACATCAAAAGACAGCAGCAGTATCATGGGCAGAGGGTAAGAAAGGGGATCATGGAATGGTAAACATGTAACTCTGTGATGTGTTACCTACCTGGGTAACAGAAATTGTAATTGCTTTGGCCTGGGTACCTTAGAGCTCTGGGAAAGTTAATTTCTAGAATCCAAAGTTATACAGTGGGCCTATTTAATTTTTAAACTTAAATAGCAGTGTGATTCAACCACAAGGCAGATTTCTAGAGAGTATTACCCCCCCGCCCATAAAATAGGATACACTAAGAAATTATATTTGACTACTCTCTTCCAACTGATAAGTCTCATTAAGTAAAAAAAAAAAAATTTAGATAAATGTTTGCCTTTCCTATTTCTCTGTCATTCTTCACGGGAGACAAAATACTCATTAATAAATTCAGAAAATTTTCTCCTATCTTTACTCTGCCTGTCTTGCATTAGATTTTAGTAGCAGAGAAAGGCTTCTAATGGGGAACTCCAGTGGGATTAGAGAGAGGCAATTCAAAGATGAAAACTTCAGTGACAGAAAGTGAGATTTTTTTGCTATTGTATATTTTATTTTGCATACATATATAATATCTTTGAAAAATCCACAATATGTATGCATATAAACACTTAGTAAACTTTTTGAGGTCTTTTTTTTCATTTTTGTGGAATAAACTCTTGCATAATATTAGCTGCTTTATACATTTATTCACTGCTTGTTATTGAAATACGTGTTACACTCTGTTGTTACAGCTCATATGTTTGTAGGCCATAGTTTGTTGCTAGTTTTCTTTTCTTAGATTCATAAAGGATTAGGTCGAGATGAAAATAAAACACTTAAATAAAAATATTTTGCTAATCTTAAGAGTTATTAGTAGTAAGTGTTGGCTTCCATTATGAGTGCACTCTAATGTACTTCTGCCAATGGTTTTCTTTCACTAACCTCTTGTAACATGGAAAATTACTCCAAGATAGAAGCACATAAATCTGAAGAGGAAGTTGAGACCTGGGTCTGCTGTTTGGGTTTGACTTGACAACTTCAGTGAGAGAATTTACTCAAGTCTCTCTTCAAACTTCAGGCTGATATGCTATGTGGTTCCCAGAAGAAAGCAAATAAGAATGATCTGAAGTTGTGTCAGAGGAGATTTAGGTTGGATATTAAGAAAATGTTCTTCACCCAGAGGGTGGTTGGGCACTGGAACAGCACACCAGGGAAGTGGTCACAGCACCAAGCCTAACACAGTTCAAGAAACATTTGGACAGCACTCTCAGTCACATGGTGTGACTCTTGAGGATGGTCCTGTTCAGGGCTAGGAATTGGACTCAATGATCAATTGGGTCTCTTCCAATTCAGCATATTCTGGGAATCTGTGATTTACAATAAATAAATAAATAAATAATGGAAGAAAAAGATCATAGACTGCTACTTGTTCTACTGAAATGGAATAAGCATCTTTAGTCTGAAGATTATCGTACAAATAAGATATTGGGGCTAGAAAATACTCATCGTATCTTGTGTTATCATTTAATATTTTACAAGCAGTTTATTTAATGAGAATGTAGAGAAAACAACAGGAGGGCTCACATCTCATTTCCAGTTCTCTCATCAAAACAGAAGAATGGAAAAGGGATGATTTATTACACATAAAAATAGTCTTTCGGACTTTTATTCAAGTATTATTTGTCATGTTTCCTTTTGCATGTAGAACATGACAGTTATGAATCTTAAAAACTAAGAAAAAGGCAAGTGCATCTTGATAGAACAACTCTGATTTTGAATTTGTAGTGAATTTATCTAGAAAGTAACAAACCTGTGACATAAGAAATTATCTGTCTCTAATAAAAATAGTGGTCAGGTAACCAAATATCCTTGAATGTTTAAATATATCCATTGCTGAGAACTGTCTAAGAATTCTCTCACAGACAAGAATTCTGGGGTATGAAATCTAATTCCTTATGTAAATTTATCTCTATTATACATATTTTTCAGTAGACTATATTATAAAAAAGGAGTGGGATGAGGGTGGCTGTATTTCAAAAGAAATCTTGGCAAATAAAGTCACGTTTATCATCCTTAACATTGAACACAGTTCTCCATCTACTGTGTACCTGGATTTGCTTTTGAAACATGTTTCAGAGACATGCATTTCAAAGTGCCAGCCTGAATTCATACAGAACACGTGTGAATTCTCAGTAGACCTATAATTTAAGACAAATCAGAATAAATGGGGGGAAAAAGCAACACAAGCTTTATTTCAGTTTTCTTGCCTCTGTCTTCATTAGAAAAAAACAATTTCATAGAGTCACAAAAGTACAGCTGTTATATGCATTTGTCATACCAGAAAGAAATCGTTATTTGTTCCAGTAATGATTGTGAAGGTGCATTAGTGAACCTTATTTAATGCACTAAATACATTTTCGTATTGGAGAGTTCTTTGAGCACAACCAACTGTGTTGCACAAAGGTACAACTATATATACACTCTTAGCATGAAAAATAGATGCCTGTTCGGAAAATGAAGTAACTTTTAAATGCAATCAATTTATTTGCAATCAAATGAAAAAAACAAAGAAACAAATTAGTTTATAGCTGAGAATATTCCTTTGCTATGCTTCACAAGAATTTCAATTCAAAGCAATACACAAAAAAATCCCACCAAACCCTCAAGAAAACAAAATCATTGCAATTGGCTATGTGGGTCCCTTCACTCAGTTTTCAAAATTTGCTCGAAACAAGATTGATTGCTATAAGGAGATCAGTTTAGGCTTCAAACATGTCCATACTTTTTATTTTATAAAATGGGAGTTTCAGTCTGAAATATAATAAATGAGATTGCTAAATCATTACTGTTTTGCAAGAACAACCACATGGAACTCAGCCTTTGACTCCTAGACTGTGAGTTTTTTAATACTACTGAATATATTTATTAATAAGGAAAAACCAAACCAATCAACCAATCAAAAAATACTATTCCTCAAAATGAGTTTGTGTGTTCCAAGGTGTTACTGGAAAAGGGGAATCACACTGAACATGATTCGACAAGATCCACACAGTAGGAAGCATAAAATTTGTCTTTAATATAAATATTGAATGTAATCTGATTGGGTTTTTTTGTTTTGTTTTGTTTTGTTTTTCCTAAGAATTGTAGCACACAGATTAAAATGGGTCTCAGAAAAACTGGGCAAACCTAAAGTAAATCATAATGATATATCTGTTATTGTCAATTCATAGTGAAGTCCTTTCCTGTGCTGATAATCTGTCTTTTAAATGAAGGAGGTGGTCAAGTCCTTTGATGTTTGACTAAGTACTTAGGATTTCAAATATTAACTATTTAGGTAGGCCTGTTGTCCACATTTTTACAGGAAATTAACTTGATTATTCCAGTTATACTTCGTGGATTTTAGAAATTAACCAATGAATGACTTAGTGATCAGTCTCCTCTGAGACTAGAACATCTCTGTTTAAACAGTTGCTAAGACTTTCGACTACTGTTGCTCCTATATCCTTCTCATTTTGATTTGCATTAAAAGCAGACCACTCACCATTGTGATACCCTCAGAAAAATCTCCCAAATATCTAGTTCAAGCATGTTTTAATTTTTCTGCTATAATATATAACCACCTGAAAAAGGCATGACTTAGAAAACTCAACTTAAAAAGCATTCTGTAAATTGAATTGCATCTTTGACATACTGTTTACTCTTTTGTGGACACTCTCACACTCTCCAAGGAATCCAGTGACTGCATTTAAAAAAATTTGTATTTCATATAATCTACCTCAGTATAAAAAGAGTTCATTGATGAAAAACTCCCTCCCTATTTGGGAGGCAAAATGAAAAAATTCTGCCTAATCACTGATTTTAAACTTTCATTGTACTTATTGCTCTCCCCTCAAAAGTCAGTTGGACTATATAACTTTTTGCCCCAAACAACTACATTTTTATGTATCAAATTTAAGTTTAATGGAATTCTCTTTAGAGAATGTAGGTGAGAGAAGGAGAATAACAGCAAATTGCATACATACTCAAATGAAACATTTTTATTTCCTTTCTTTCTTTCAGGCACCTTCCTTTTCTCTGTCTTATTCCATGAGTCTCCACATGGACAACCTCTAGTATAACTTTGAAGGCCTGCACAGAATGCATGGATGAAAGCAACTAATATTAAGGAATCTTATCTGAAGAAGGTTGACAATCTCCTTTTAAACGAAAAAGAAATTACCCTACTCCTTCAACTCTGGACTATCTTGTTATCAGTATTATAAAAAAAGCAAAACAAAACAAAACCCCAACAAAACACAAAAGATACAAGTTTTTAATGCTACATTTATTATTATGGCCTATTTTAAATATTTAAGAACAAATATGCTGTATTTACCATAAATTTCGATAAAGTTACATACTTAATTATATTCATTATATTAGCTATTATTACTTATGCAATCCATTTTCATACAATAAGATACACCAAGTGGAGTCATTCTTGATGCATTTAATAGCTTATATTATAATTATTTTAAAGCAACTTCCCCCTCCCTCCTTCAGTTACAATTAATGTAGCACATTTTGTGTGGGAGATCTTCTCCTCTTTCACCTGAGTGCTAATGTATCTGATATGTCAATGCCATTAAAGCTGCTAATCATTTTCCAGCCCACATGAGGTTTCTTAACTAAATCTATTCACATAATAACACATTCTAGGTGATATCATGAGACTATGTTCCCAAAATAAATATAAATGTAAAACATTTTAAACCAAACATTTTTTATAGGTAGATATACATATGCATTCATGCATTTGAATGCTTTGCAAATGACTGCTTTAGACAGTAAAGAACTACAATAACTAGTTGACACTAAATAACCTATGCATTTTGTTACTTAGTATCAAATGCATCTAATCAGATCATATGTAATCACAAACAAAAACACATTCTACAGATGCTTTCTCCATTCTGCATTCTTTCTTTAAACTAGCTGCATATTCAAATTTTTGTAACTAGACAATATTAATTTGAAAACATCTCCTGTTTCTCACATACTTTTCAGCAGAAGGAAATTTATGGTGCAGTGGTACCTTAGAATTAACTTCTAAATTAGATAAAATGCCTTGAGATTGAAAGTGAAAATAGAATACTCCAGTTAATCAACAGTTGCCAGGTGGTTCATTTCAACATGAAACATAGTGGACAACAGAATTTACACTAGATTCTACTGACCACTGAGGAATTGGTTTTTATTTTCCTTTTCTCTGTACTAAAATTTTACTCCTATTCAGTCACTCAGCAAAAATTTCTACAGGTAGAAGTCATCTTGAAGCATACATTTGTGGTTCTCACTTTTCCCAGAAAATATTTTACATTCAATTATCAACACATACTTGTAGGTCATTAAATTTAAAAATGGATTTTGCAAGGAGAAAATAATAAAATAAGTTTTCAGCTGTCACTGAATTTCAATTTCAATAAATTCTTTTTGTCACTCCATATGCTTTTACCTTTTACTATGACTAAAAAGAAGGTTATTAATACAGCATATTTAAGCTATGATACATACTGTATTACATTTGAACAGGAGCAGTTAGAAATATTTACTCTAGGTTAGTTATAGGCTATGTAAGATTTTCAGTACAATAAACAAAAAAACCCTCACATTGTTTTTTGAAAGTATTTCAGTTATGCATGTACTATTAAAGAATATTCAAAAACATATCACAAGTTTGGACTGCCACATTTCCCTTTTATTTTACATCCTGTAAATTCTACCAGCAAATTAGCATTTGCTATGCTAGGATTTAAAGATAAAAAGTAATTCTAGAATAAGATAATAGTTTCCTGACTGATAGATGTGACATTCTACTCATTTTATCTCATCAGGTTTGCTTTGGAGTTGTACAGCAGGGTCAAAGCATTTCTGAAAATTGTATTCTTACCTAGCATATAAATCTTTTTGAAAATATTGCTAATTAACACATTTGGAGTTACTTTATGTTGTGCAGCATCCAGCCAGACCTTAACCACCAATGTGAAAACCCAGAAGTTTATTTAAATCCTTTCTTCCACTATGATGTCACCTGCACTGAGGACACTTAGGACAGTACTGACAACTGGTAAAAAAAAGTAAACTTGAAAAAATATCCTCAAAAGTTTCCAGATTCAAAAACTATTTCACCGCTATCTGATCCATCAGGATAAAGTTCTTGCCTGTGGCTAATTTATTAGATACTTGTTTCTAATGTGTGCATAGAGTAAAGAGAAATCTCGGATAATTATCTCTGATTATCTCTGATAATTTTTGTATGCTCTCAGAAAGTTCAAACCCAAGAAAGAAGAAATGTTCTATCCACCCGTTCAAGTTGCAGATGACAACTGAGCATACCGTGATTGTAAGAATTCCTATAACTTTGGTACTTCCATCACTCGCTGAGATTTCTGAGGCCTACAAAATCTTTTTTTTTCATAAGTAATCTGCTTTACAAAATTTTTGTAACATTTCAGAAAAATATAAATTGATGATCCCACATATACACAATTTTATCCTCAGACTCACTCCTGAGTATAAGAATAATGTCATTCATAATAGTAGCAAAAAAAGTACTTCAATCTGATCCTTTGGCCAAACATAAACTATTAAATATATTTATAAAGCAGGTTTAAAAAGGAAGAGAAAAAAAAGAGTTCATACAAAAAGGTGCCACACATATCAACATTTTACCACACCCTTAATGCTCAAATGATCAGGGGAGATCACTTAGTTTGGGAATGTTTCCAGGTGACAAAAAGTGGTGAAAAAAAGAATGAGAAGAGATATGCATAGCGAGAAGAGATAAAGGGATCCTGAGAAGAGCAGTGAATAGATACACAGACAGACCTCACCTGCATGGAATTTGTTGCCATCCCAAAAGTCAGTGAAGTTTGCTGAATGAAAAGCAAGACCAGAGGAAAAGAGAAGTCCTAGAAGTACACAGGGTCAGAAGGACCTATGAGCACTAATAACTATGTCTATGCTTGCTTCATAAGTTCCCATCTGTGTAGCTCTAACAACAGTTAGCTTTGGTGGCTCAGAAGGTGACACCAGTAACACTGTAATTATACCGGTACCTGCATATATTTTACTTTGGATCTCTCTCAGCCCTCTGCTCAAAGATGTAAACAATATACACAGCAGGGTGAATAAAAACAAAAAAGAAATTATTCTAGGGCTCAAGCATCATGTAGCAACACACACTATGATGAAAACTTTGTCCTCTTTTTCCCCTTTTTCCTGTCAACACACACAATCTTTTGCTCTGATATCTTTGTTTTATATAAATTTCCTTTTCTCATTATTATAGCTACTACAGCTCCATCATATTTTCAATAACAAGAAGTCTGATGCTAACTGAAAGCATCTGAAAGCTAGCATCTGATTAATTACAAATTTTAAACCATTAATTATTTTCTACCTACTCTGATCTGAAGAAGATAATGTGATTCAGGTAGTCTTCAGCATTATAAAATCCTGTTTGTACAAGCGGACTCATTACTACTGTCAATAGAAAATCCTTTACACCCAGAAAAGGAATTTTGCTGTAGAAATTTCACCCATAAATACGTACTTTCTGTTGGGAGCAAAAGCAAATGAAGGTTTAACACAAGCTTTGTTGATTTATTCAACAGTTGCTATAAAACACATCAGTTAAGCTGACTTCTTCTCAGCTCTGATCATTTCTGGTTTAGTACTCTGCTCTGTCTTTGCAATATATGCTTAAGAAGTAAAAAAGTTACTGCTATTGACAGAAAATAACATCAAGTTACTACCCATTCTTCATTTTCTGTAGTTCCTCACAGCACTAATCCAAGGTAGACAAATACCTGTGTCTATGAGACAAACCTTATACTTATCAAAGCTCTGAAATCATGGACAGGCATCCACATCTGTATTATACTACGATGCTAATGGCAGTCCCGAAATGCAGGGTTTTTAGAAATGCGTTTCCGAATAGGTTGTTTAAGTGTCATGGAAATTCAAGACTTGAACAAGGAAATATTTAGGCTGATGATTAAATTTACATATGCAAAGAACTCTAGGAAGATAAAGAAATTTTAGAAGTTGAATGTATTTATGACTAGGACTAAAGTTAATTTAACTTTTTCCCTGACTGCAAAAAGTGTTAGATAGTGCATGTATATTGTTTCTTAGGGATTACGTATTTCCACGGAGCAGGGATAAAGCAAGAGAAAACTGAGAAAAACAAAAGTGACAAAGGATGTTTCTACCCAGTATTCACTTCATCGTATCACAATTCCACAATATTACCTATACTACAGACCTTTCAATAAGCCATGCTGAAGTCAATATCATATACTCTATTTATTTTCACTGAAGTGAGAGACCACTTGTTGGAGACTGGAAGATCAGCTGTCAAAACAGTAAGCACACTTTAAAGGCTTTTATTTGTAGGTTATCACCGGAATTATCCAAGGTTTTCAGATACTATCTGTTTCTTACAAGGATTTAACACTTCTATTTCTTCCTCCACTAAAAATTAAAAACTGGGGGACAGGATGAGGAGAAGGGAAGCAGGGAGTAGTTGTAACTGTTGTAACAGTGGCTATCTCCCATAACATTACTTTATTACAGAGATTTTTTTCTCTCTTTTCAGTTTCTCACTATTTCTTATATTTTCTGCAAGTCATAGGACTATTTAGCAAAAGAAACATCACCAATGTAGGCAGGAATGTTTTAATCCTGCCTGGTTTTCTGCAAGGACAAACTGACTGAAGCTCTGGGGATTTCAGCAAGGGGGAAGGAACATCATTCCTGGGAGAATACTATTACAATGCCTTATATAGAAAAAAAAAAAGAGAGAAGTATCCACAAATGCCCACTTTGAGCATGCTAAACTAATTAGGCTATAATATACCACTAAAAATAATTTGTTTGTACTATTAAAACTCTGGGGAAATCTGGCTCAGCAATAAAGCCCAGATGTTGCTATTCAATATATTTTGATTTTGGAGTTCTTGCAGTTCAGAAAATGTTCAAGAAAAGCAGCAGAGAGCTGCTTTGACTGGCAACATTTTGTACCTGGGGTGACATAAAAGTGAGTTGAGCTGCTACTATTTTCTTTTTCCATTTATAATGTAATTTGTATACTTTCATAAGCAAAAAGCTATTATCGCTATTCCCAAATAGGAAAAATGGGTATGAGAAAAAATTTCTTCCAAGTTCTCCAGCTGGCTGTACATGATAGTTACACATACTTGATCTGACACCTGCTATTCTACCTATTCTACCTTTAAATGAGCTTCACTGTGAGAGTCATTTGAAGAAAAACAGTGGAATAGACATACATATTTTTAGACATTTCCTCATAAAATCTTGCATTACTGATTTCTCATGTTTTGCTGACACCAGCAACTATTAAAACCTCTGTCTAGCAGCATGAAGACACATCGTAGAACTTTACAAGCTAGTATTTTATGTTAATTTCAGTGTTAATATTTCTAAGTATTGCAAGAGCAAAGCCATAAGAGCTATAACTAATTAATAAGACTATAATTTATTTAAATTAGTTAAGTAAGAAATATTCATCCTAATTCTCCCACCAGAAACTTCTGCAGTGTAGATCTTAGCAAAATGGGAACAGTTATTAAATAGCACTGCCACTTAGGCATTGGACAGATTAATCAACTGACAGATTAAACAAGCTTTGCCCTAATTAAAAAAGATTATGCCTCCTTCTACCAACACTGATATTCTCAGACCACAGCTAAAAATTTTATTATTCTGCTGTGGGTTTTCACAAAAGAATACCGTGATAAAAACATTGTGTAGCCTTGAAAATTACATAAGTTACATCAAGTCATAGAAGTTTAATTAACTGTCATTTTATTAATCAGACATTCATCATCATAATCAGTATCAGACTGACAAAAAAGAAAGAGAAATACAGTTGGTGAATCTGGACTGTGGACTTAAAAAGCGAAAAGTAAAACTGACACACACACACACATATTATACATATAAAGATTCTTCACATTAGACACTAATTTTCACTCGTCATTCAATCTGTCAGACCCACCCCCCAAATCTTGTAGAGGAGAAAGAATGAAAAACTGACAGCTTACCCAAAGGAAGCAAATATATCTCTCACACCACAGGAAACAGCTTCCATATGTCACAAAGCCTGAAGTGTCAGGGTGAACTGGGCATGAAGGACATTGTTTTTCTGTGTAATGTTTGCTTTGTAACATGTCAGTAGTTCATTAAAATTGTTTACCTGTAGAATTACTCATGTACTTGTTTGCATAACTGATGTCCACTTCACCCCTTCAATTCAAGGAAGTTAAAATACTACAGAAGCAGAATACTGCTAATGTAAGACCACTAGGCAGAGGATAAAGAATAGAACTGTTAAAGGAGGGGTTTTTTAGCTGTTTTGTGACACAAAATAAGTTAATCAAAACTAATTCCAGGTTTTAAAGGAGAACCATAAGGGAGTTTGTTTGTTGTTTTTTGTTTTCCTTTTTCCACAGTAGTATACTCCTGTTATAAAATTTAAATCTGTAAAGTAGGTAGTTTGGGAAAAAATAAAGCAAGTAAAACTTACTTTCCTTTAAGGGAAATATAAATCACTATTTAATGTGTTTAGGTCAAATTTCATGTTTGTTAAGTTGTGCCCATTGCCTCTTGTTCTGAATACCACTGGGAAGATACTTGCGCCTCAAGTAAGTATCTTTGTGAGGTGTTGCTGGACTTGTCCTAGTAAGTCCATGTCTCTCTTGGACTAGGAAATGCAGAACTGGACACAGCAGTTCAGACAGAGCCACCCCATTCTGAGTAGAGAGGAAGGATTATCTCCATCAAGTTGCTGAAAACACTCCTCCTAAGGTATCCCAGGATGCTGTTGGTTTTCTTTGCCAGGGAGGTAGTATAATGGGCCCCTTTGTTGTCCACCAGGATCCCAAAGTCTTTCTCTGTAGAACTGCCTTCCATTCAGTCAGACCCCAGGTTGTATTTGTGCTTGGGGTTATTCCACACCAGGTGGAGCACTTGAACTTCGCCAGATTCTTCACAGCCCAGCTTTTCAACATATCCAGGTTCCTCTGAATGCCAGTGCAGCCATCTGGTGTATCAACCACTCCTGACAGTTTTGTATTCTTTGTGAACTTGCTAAGGGACCCTCTATGTTCCATCACTTATGAAGATGTCAAACAGTACTGGCCCAGTATTGACATCTGGGATACACTGCCAATGATTAGCATCAATTTGAACACTGGACAAATGTCTGGGCCCAGCAGTTCATAGCATCATAGAATCAACCAGGTTGAAAAAGACCTCTGAGATCATCAAGTCCAACCCTTGATTCAACACCACTGTGGTTACTAGACCACAGCACTAAGTGCCACATTCAGCCTCATCTTAAAAACCTCCAGGGACGGTGAATCCACCACCTCTTTGGGCAGGCCATTCCAATGTCTGATCACTCTCTCTGTAAAAAATTTCTTCCTAATGTCCAATCTAAACCTCTCCTGGCAGAGCTTAAGATTGTGCCCTCTTGTCCTACTGGTGGTTGCCTGGGAGAACAGACTGATGCCCACCTGACTACAATCTCCTCTCAGGTAGTTGTAGAGAGTGATGAGGTCAGCCCTGAGCCTCCTCTTCTCCAGGTTAAACAACCCCAGCTCCCTCAGCCTCTCGTCATAGGACTTGTGCTGAAGTCCCTTCACCAGCCTCATTGCTCTTCTCTGCATCTGCTCCAGCACCTCAATGTCTTTCTTATACTGAGGGGCCCAGAACTGGACACAGCACTCAAGGTGGGTACTGTACCACACCTGAGTACAGGGGAAGGATCACTTCCCTGCTCCTGCTGGCCACACTGTTCTTGATGCAGGCCAGGATGCCACTGGCCTTCTTGGCCACCTGGGCACTCTGCTGGCTCATGTTCAGCCTCCTGTCAATGAGCACCCCCAGGTCCCTTTCTGCCTGGCTGCTCTCCAGCCACTCTGTCCTCTGTCAGATAGTTTTTAATTTACCTCACTGTCCACTTACCTAACCTGCTCTATTTCAGCTTATCTAGAAGAATGGGAGACAGTGTGAAGTCTCAGCTAGTTCCCTCAACACTAGTAGGTGCCATCCATCATGGACTTACATATGTCCAGTCTGTTTAAGTGCTCTGTAACTTGGTCTTCCAATGAGGATAAGTCTTCCCTCCTCCAGACTTTTCCTCTGGTCTCATATCCCTGGGATTCCTGAGGGCTGACCTCCAAGGTAAAGAAGGATTTGATTACCTCTACCATTTCCATGTTCTTTTTCACCAGGTCCCCTTCCTCATTCAGTAGTGGGTCCATGTTTTCCCTAGCCTCCTTTTGTTGTTTATGTAATTTGTTTTCCTGTTAGAATTCCTTGACAGATTCAACTCTCTCAGCTTTGTCATTCCTAACATCCCCCTTACACAATCAAACAACAGCCCATCCTGGGTCACCCTGTTTGATTTGCTACTTGCTGGGATGGAGCTCTCTTGAACTTGGAGGAGGCGAATATCAGCCATCTCCCAGGTCTCCCAAATTCCTGATAACTCCAAGGCCATATCCCAATCTTTCAAGCAGATCTCTGTGTTTTTCACAGAAATTTTTTTTTAATTCCACAGAGAACCTAGTTGATTAATTCAGAGCAATAGATTCTTCTTAGGTAAAGAGCCTAAAATTTGTATTACTTTACAGTTCAGTAATAACAACAAAAATAACAATAGTAGTATATTGTTGTTACTTTGGTGGAGAAGACCCTTGTGGTTATTTTTTTCATTTCAAGGTGTAATCAGATCAATAAAATATTATTTCTGTTCTTTCCTTGTAATTTGATACATTTTTTTGTAATACAGGTTTTTTCAGTCCTTTAAATAAAAGTAGAGTACCATCTTAAAGTTCTAGGACTTTCAATATTCCATTACTCAAATACAAAATTAAAACCAATAATACCTTTACAGACTGCATGCCACACAAAAACTCTTACTGAAAGCAGTAAACTAAAATTTCATTGTGATGGGTATTTCAGAAGGGAGACAAGCAAGAGGGAACAGCACTTCAAAATGGAATACTGCAGCACAAGGTAGCAACATCTATAACAGAGATGATAATCAGCAAGGCAGCGAACTACACTTTATCACATAAGGCAGGTTGAATGGCAGCAAAAGATGGTGTTTTGGTGCCAGACTTAGGCAGCACAGTGAGCTTTTCAACATAGGAGAGCACTTTTTGTAACAGTGAAGGGAAGCAAAGTGTCAGCCTTCTCGCTTCCACACAGAATTGATAAAAAACACTATGCTTGAAATTAACAGTGATCTGACTTTTTATTTTCCTTTAAGTCATCTGCATACAAAGTTTCCATTTTTAACAAATCTTTCTGTAGGTTGTCATCTGGTTTGGGGTTCTTTGGTTATTGTTTTTGTTGTTAATTAAAAGCTGCCAAAAAATACAGGGCAGTAAAACACACCAATGTATCTATAATATATTTCTTTTTCAAAATATCTCCTCTGTATTCCAGAATTTCTATCTTACAGCCAGAATGTTCCCATCATTGAAACTTTAAACTTGGTAAGTTTTTATCCTGGTCTAATACTTATTCATTTTGAGTATGACCTACTTTTTGCACATATGTTAATACCTTTTGAACTAAAATGCAAAAAGCAGCATACAAGAGATGGAAATGACAGACAAAAAAGAGAAGCATAGAATTTCTCAGATATTTAGGGAGAAATCCAAGAACAGAGCCCAGCTGGAGCTAAACTTAGTGAAGGACATTAGAATAATAAAGAAAAAAAGGTTCCAGCAGTTAAATTAATTGCAAAAAAAAGATAAAAACCTCTGTGTGTAACAGCATAGTTTGAGAAGGAGTGAGACAGCTAACAGCTGGGATCAGCACCTTAGAAGTACCTAGAGAAAGTGGATATATTTAAATTCGTCAGTTTGAACAGCATGAACATTTCATCAGCTGTTTCAGTTTGAAAGTGCTGAAAGAGTTGGTGGATCATGATTGTAACGTGCCTGTATGTCTTCAGTGAAAAAGAGTGACAGCTGGAGGAGAGATCCATGACTGGGAAAAAAATGTCATGTTATTCCCATCATTACAGCATATCAGAAGGAGAATGTGGATAACTGTGCATTGGCTAATCTCTACTTTCTCCATGGAAGAGAGCATATCTCTTTGGAATATATTTCCAGGTATGTGCAGGGCAACTGAGTAATCAGGAGTAATCAACATCATGGGATGGGAGTGTTGGAGTTGCTCAGCCCGGACAAGTAATGGCTCTGAAGAGAATTTACATCAGCCTTCCAGAACTTATGGAGGGCTTATAAGAAAGATTTTCCTGGTTTGGATTGCTTTACATAAGCACAAAATTAAATTTCGTGGGCATATGGCAAAACCGATTACTATTCGCCAAAACAAAATTCTTTGGAATATGTGTCTCAAGTTGTAGTTGTTGTCATTCTTATTGTTATCATTATTATTATTATTTTGCTTCTTTCTTGCACGCTTTTATGACATTGCCATATTTTAATGTGCTCATTTTCCCTACGTTTTGAGTCTGAGGTCAAAAGTTATCCTAACTATTCATTACAGAAGAATTGCAGAAAAAGCTCTTCTGAAGGGACAGGTGAGGAAGGAGAGGTGTTGGGGGGGCTCTGTAAATTAGGAAGTGTCTTGATGTACAGAACTCAAGGATAGTGATGATGAGGTTGAGTGCCTATTGGTAAAAATCTGGGGGAAGGCTAACAAGGCACACATTTCAGTGGGAGGCTGCTACAGAGCACCCAACCAGGACAAAGAGGCAGATGAACTATTCTATACATGTTTGTCTGATGCTTCATTATCGCCTTGTTCTTGTATGAGACTTTAACTTGCCAGATGCCTGCTGGAAACTCAACAGCAGAGAGAAGGCAGTCTAGGAGGTTTCCTGGAGTATGTGGGAGATCAATTCTTGACACACCCGCTAAGCAAGGCTAAGGCTACTAGGGTTGGTGTCCTGCTTGACCTGCTGTCATCAGACAGAGAGGACTGATGGGTGATGTGATAGTCAGCATAACCTTTACCTCAGGCTTCCGGAAGGGCAGACTTTGCATGCTCAGGACATTGTTTCAGAGAGTTCCTTTGGAAACAATCCTTAGTAACAAAGGGGTCCAGGAAAGCTAAACATATTTTAAGAAGAAAATCTTAGAGGTGTAGGAGCAGGCTTTCCCTATGTCCCAAAAGAAGAGAAGGCGGGGAAGAAGACTAGCCTGGCTGAACAGGGACTTTTTGCAGGAACTCATGGGGAAAAAAGAGAGCTTATGACCTTTAGAAGAAGGGGGAAGCAACTCAGGAAGAGTATAAGAATGTTGATAAGTCATGTAGAGAGAAAACTAGAAAGGCACAAGCTCAGCTAGAGATCAACCTTGCCATTGCAGTGAGAGATAGCAGAAAGTGTTTAAGTGTTTTTATAAATATATTAACAATAAACAAAGGGCTAAGAAAAATCTCCATCCTTTATTGGATGCAGTGGGGGAAACATTGATCCATTGAAGGTTAGACATTGTGACATCCTTCTACGAGAAGGGTGATCCAGGGAACTACAGGCCTCTCAGCCTGACCTTGGTGCCAGGGAAGGTCATGGAACACATGGCATGTAAAGGACAATCAGGGGATCAGGTCCAGCCAGAATGGGTTTAGGAAAAGCAGGTCCTGCTTTACCAACCTGATCTCCTTTTATGACCAGGTGACCTGCCTAGTGGTTGAGGGAAAGGATGAGGGTATTGTCTACCTGGAGTTCAGTAAAGCCTTTGATGCTGCCTTCCACAACTTTTCTGGAGAAGCTGCCTTAGGCAGTTGCACTCCTTGCTGGTTTAAAAACTGGCCTGGAGGGCTGGGTGGTGAATGGTTCTACATCTAGCTGGCAGCTGGCCAGTCCTGTTTAACATCTTCATTGGTGATCTATGGAGCAAGTGCACCCTCAGTAAGTTCACGTATAAAACCACATCAGGCAGGAGTGTTGATCTGCTGGAGGTCAGGAGGGCTCTGTGGAAGGATCTGAACAGTCTAAATTGATGGGCCAAGGCCAACCGCATGAAGTTCAACAAGGCAAAGTGCCGGGTCCTGCACTTGGGTCACAACAACCCCAGGCAGTGCTACAGGCTGGGGACAGTGGCTGGAAAGTGGCCCAGCAGGAAAGGACCTGAGGGTGCCAGTTGATAGCTGGCTGAACAAGAGTGAGCAGTATGACCAGGTAGCCAAGAAGGCAAATGACATCCTGGCCTTTAGCACAGATAATGTGACCAGCAGAACTAAGGAAGTGATTGTCCCCCTTTACTCAGAACTGGTGAGGCTGTAACTCCAGTACTGTGTCGTTCAGGGCCCCTCTCTACAGGAAAGACATTGAGGTGCTGGAGTGTGTCTAGAGAAGGTCAGCAGAGCTGATGAAGGGTCTGGAAAACAAATCATATGAGGAGTAGCAGAGAGATCTGGGGTTGTTTAGCCCAGAGAAAAGGCTCAGGGGAGATCTTACTACTCTCTACAACCACCTGAAAGGAGGTTGTAGCAAGGTGGGGTTTGGTCTCTTCTCCCAGGCAATTAGCAACAGTACAAAAAGAAATTACCTCAAACTATGCAAAGAGAGGTCCAGGTTGGACATCTGGAAGAATTAACAGTGGTTAATTACTGGAGCAGGCTGCCCAGGCAAGTGCTGGAGTCACAATCACTGGAAGCATTGAAGAGGTGACTGGAAGTGGTACTTAGTACTATTGTTTCGTTGACATAGTGTTGTTTGGTTAAAGGTTGGACTCAATGGTCTTGGAGATCTTTTCCAACCCTAATGATTCAGTGATTTTCCAGAAGAGGTGATCAGTTTATTGAAATAACAATTAATTTCCCCAACTTTTTGAATAGTTGTCTTTCTCTTATTACACTAAATACTGAATTGTTTCTCAGTGAATTAAGGTTTTCATCCTGAATATTGTGATATTTACAGTTGTGAGATCTACAAAATCCAGTAAAAAGAAATAAAAAAAAATCTTTTTTTTTGCTAGCCGAAGTGTTTCTGTTTCATCAGTTGACAAACTGCAGCGGACAGACCCAACCTAAGCCTAAATATATTTTTGTTTGAAGTTTCTTTCTGAGTAAAACAGAACGCAACTTAAAAGTAAAGATAGAACATATCTCTTATCTAGACTGGGAAAGTATAACAGACACTACTTTCATATAACAGGTATTTTTTGCACTACTTCTTTCATTATTTGTCCTATTCCTTTCTCCTTTGCCTGCAGTTTGAATTCTGAATTTTAAATCACAGCAAACACCCCTCACTTCTCTTCCTTGGGGCAAATACTAAAAAAATGGTAATCTTTCTTCAAGGCTCTGATAAAATCTTAGTATAAAACACCCAGTATTCTCTCATGGAACAGCATTTTTCCTGAAAACTTAAAAAAAATAATTGAAGTCTGAAATGCACTTTCATTTTACCCAGTGTTATTTTGCCAACACAATCATTATGTTAGCATCCTTTTCCTTGCAAACTCTAAGGTCATTAATGGCAAAGTATAAGGTCATACTGTATGTCTAGTGGTATAAAGTCACACATTAGTCCTCCAAATTAATTTACACTGTAATTGAATAAAGCCTTTTGTAGCTGCAGTCTAAACCTTACTGTACAATTAGTGGTTTGAACCTGTGAAATTATACTGCTTCTACTGAAAAAGGACATAAGTAAAACTGTAAATAGTGCAAGATTATGTGACTATAATTAGATTGTAACTTGAAAATAAATATAATTACAATTAATGTTTTATAAAGGTGTAATTTCTTATACAATATTCCAAAATGTCATATTCATAAAAGTTAATATTTCAGAAGAAACAAGATTGTATTACTAAGGAAGATTTCATTATAGATTAGAAAAAAAGTCTGAAGGATTCTGATTAAATTTTATGTTCATTTAAAATTCCATTTCTTTAAAGTGCATTATTTTTTGGAAAAGAAAACATCAGTTATTTTCAACTACTGTGGGATCAAATAGCTGAAATAAATGTCCTTAAACTGAGACAATTGTCTGTTCTTCTTTGCCAAACAAAATGTATGTAGCACTCAAATGTGGGTAGAGGGAATTTCATTGTGGGGCTGATTTGTGCATATTTGCTTTTTCAGACAGACGGGAAGAAAAAAAGACACACTCTTAAAGAAGAGAATTAGTGAAACAAACCACAAGCACCATTAGCTCAGGAAATGGCAACATCTGAAAGAACATGTGGACTAAGTGCTCTGAAAAACACTTTGGCACTAAGACATTCCTGCTGTTTCTACTCTCCTCCCTGTTGTGTTTATAGAAATAGTATCTTGTGCCATCTTTGTAAACAGGATTGCCTCAAAGAAACATCGTCTTTGCTTTTTCCTCCTGGTGGGAAATATCCATAACTCCTCAAATGCAGTAACAGAAGGGAACTGTTCAGTTTGATTTGCCTGCTAAGTGAAGGGAAAACGCAGCACAGTATCTGAGACAAAGACAGATTGGTTGTGCATTAAAGCTGGTCACACAGCATAAAGGTGTCTCTGTAAGCAGGTTTAGAGTTCTTGATGAAAGGATGAGGGATCATTCCACACAAGGAGGAAACAATCACCACCAGTGAAATTGGAAGTTGTTCTCAGAAAACTTCTTGAAAATGTTGTTAACACTCTTGAAAAAAGCCAGAAAATAATTGTAAGTGGATTGTTATGCGTGATCACAAATAACAAGTTTCAGAAAGGCAGAAACACCAGTTTCTATGTGATCAATATATACCAGTTTTCTGTACAAGAGTAGAAGAAATATACAAAGACTGTTGGCTGTGCTGTATACAAATGTAACTGAACATGAGCCAGCAGTGTGTCCAGGTGGCCAAGGTCAATGACAATCCTGGCCTGTATCCGAAATAGTATGGCCAGCAGGACTAGGAAAGTGATTTCCCCCTGTACTCAGTACTGGTGTTGTGCTCAGTTTTGGGCTCCTTGCTACAAGAAACACATTGAGGTGCTGGAGCATGTCCAGAGAAAGGCAACAAAGCTGATGAAGGGTCTGGAGCACAAGTCTTATGAGGAGCTGATGGGGGGAGACCTCATCTCTCTCTACAGCTACTTGAAAGGAGGTTGTAGCCAGGTGGGGTTGGTCTCTTTTCCCAAGTAAAAAGTGACAGAAAAAGAGGAAATGGCCTCAAATTGTGCCAGGTGATGTTTAGATTAAATATTAGGAAAAATTTCTTCACAAAACCAGTTATCAGGCACTGAAACAGGTTAACAGTGGAAATGGAGGAATCATCATCTCTAGAGGTAGATGAGTCACTTTGGGGCATGGTTTAGTGGTGGACCTGAAAATGTTAGGTATAACATTGGACTCCATGATCTTAAAAGTCTTTTCCAATATAAATGATTCTACATGTATCTCTGATGTTATCTTAAATGATAATGAAAATGGGTTTGTATTTAATATTTTTACCAGTATATTTATTTGACTGTTGCCAACACAACAGTTCCAAAACTATTTTTTTCCCCTAGTATTTGAAGAACAAAGAAAAAAATTAAGGAGAAGGCAAAAAGAGGCAAATAATTATTTCTCATATGCATTGGTGAAATAAAATTACTGTGAAAATGCAAAATGAAATTAGTATTACATCTATATACTTTTTGTTAGGTTATGCCCGAGACACTAAAGGCCTGCACTATGTACACCATTGAGTTAATGTTTATGGAAACTCTAATTTCAAACCCGGGTAGATGGAACTCGCTTAGCCCTGTAAGGCTATCCATCCAAGAGAAGGATACTCTAA
>JAWMRA010000041.1:40944734-40978399 GCA_035584735.1 Pseudotriccus pelzelni
GCCACCAGCGCGCTTGTAGCAAGCGTGGGTAGTGCCCTTCCCAAATCTTCGTTCGCGAAGCCTAGCCATGAATGAATCACTCTCTTTCAGAACAGATCCCTGAGATCCCTTAATACTCTCTTAAATAAAATCAAAGACAAAATTACTGTGAAGTAAATAGATGTTTGGTGAACTTGGGAGCCCACAGAGTGAATTGAATTAGGATTTTGTCTGTGATGTTTTTTAGTTGGAGACAATAGATATGATGAATCTATCAGCTTTCTACGTTCCACTTCCAGGCCTTAAGTGTAACACTTGCTCTACTTCACCTCCTGAGTACAATTCAAAAGGAAGAATCAAAAAAGAAAGTAAAGAAGAAACCATCAGCTTGTAATTAGTCACTTAAAATAACAACTCCTCAGGAAAAATAATAGCAGGATTCTGACAATCTGTTCTGCATATATTCACTGACATAAGAATCATCAGCAAACCACTTGATTTCAGGTTGCTACTCAGTGATAGGCACTATTATTAAAATTGTTTCAATTCATCACATGCCATATGGGTAATTAATTCTGCATTTTAAATCGGTGGAATTCTTTCGAATCATTGAATAAACAACAATAAAAGGAAACTAAATGTAATTTAAACTTTTAGTTTACCATGAACATCTGTCAGGTTCAGAAACAGTAATGATAAGACTATTAATTTATAATACAGTAGATTGATACATGTATTGCCAGGAGATTCCAGAAGAAAAATTAATTACATGCCTCTAACCTGTTTTTTTTTTACACATTTGTATACCTAAGCCATTCCATTTTTACTGCAGATAGTTGGCAACGATGTCCAAAAATGCCCTCTTGTCTCTATGACAGCAGCTGTGATAGCACACTTGTTCGGTAGCAAAGGTGGTATGATGTGGCACTGTAACATAGACTTCAGTGGGCAGGAGGATCACCTGTGTCATATCACATGCAAGACATGAAAATGCTGCCTTCAAAATTGTATCTACCGTGTATATCTACTTACTAGATTGTACCATTTTATTGCTAAGGTGGAGGAATATAACAGCCACCTTGCAATTAACACAAAAGTTTATTAACATTTTAGAATCTATTGTTCACATACATTTTTAGTACATTATGCCAATCTTCCAATGAATTCTTTTCATTCTGTGATTCTTTTAATAGAGTAGCTTTTTTTGCTTTCCCATTAGCTTCCACTGGTCTGATTTCTCCTACACTATTACAGCATATTAACCATAAGGATTCTAGCACTTTCCTTAAATGTTTAGCAGTATCTAACCTGAATCAGAGTTTTCTCAGAAATTATTTGCTACAAAACACATTATGATCACACTGGTTTGAGGCCCTCACAGATAACTGCAGACAGCACAATGTCATTCACAAAGGTATGGACTAACAAAGCACTATCATTTAGAAAAAAACTGTAAAATGATAAATTCTCCAGTTCCAATTCCAGCATGATGCTTTTGCCATGCTGCTTCTGCTGAAATGTACTGTCATTAGTTATGAAGCACTCTCCATTTGTTAGCCAGATTTATATTTCTTTTCTTCATTGACCACCTAATTCCTATAAAACACTTGCCTTTGGCCATATCCAGTTTCTTGTCAACACCTGAAAAAAAGTCACAGCCTCTTCAGAATTAAATGCAAAACTACATGTGACCCCCACTACTGTGGCAACACCACAGGACCGGTAATGAGGAAATCTCAGTGTCACAGTAGCCTCCAATATGTTTTAGAGTTAAAGGTGAATAAAGTCGGTATTTATAACTTTTCCTTACTTCAGTGGTTCAACACTGAAAAAGGAGTAAGGAATACTACCAAGAGATGTTACGTTGTCATGCTTAACAAGGTTAGGGAGGAGACATGACCTTTATCCATTAGAATTCAAACTCACTGAAGAAGAGATATTTCTGTGAAATTGTGTTCTCATTCAACTGAGATAAAGCCAAAACAATTCCACTGACTGTAAAACACTTCTGCATTTTAAATAAAATATCTAGGCTTAAAATCCATTAAAGTGTTAGCCATCTCACTCAATCTACTGATGAACCACCAGAGGCAGAATCAAAATCAGACAAAATAAGATTATTTATCCCAGGGTTATAGATGGCAGATCTCTGTAGACACATAATTTGTACATTTATTTCTCCAAGCAGTGAATTTGTTTTTATAATAGCAAAGAAAGACTCTCACATACCTGTTTTAGGAGCTATAAGTCCCGGATGGAAATACAACTGAACTTCACAGAAGGGCTTTCTTTGTTCTACATGCTTTTCCTGTACCATATCTTGAAGTCTCATAATGCAGAGTGAATTTTGAACAGTTACATCTTTCTCTGCATTTTTTAAAGGATAATGTTCACTCAATAGCACAAAAGCAGAAGTACATAATTAGAAAGGGTGAAAGAAGCTGCATTCAAATTACCCATGAGTTTAAATGCTTGGCTCTGTATAATTACTTTCAAATTATTTCTGTCAAACACACGTTATAGTTGAGTTACTCATTTGTATTTTAAAAATAAAATTAAGAAAATCAAGGAAGAACTTATTCAGAATTTTTAATAGGCACAGATTTTTCTTTAACGAAAGATATCAGTTTTTTAAACTACACATTATTTAGCCAACTTAGTTTCGTGGATATGAAAGAAAACAGATTAACACATTAAAGCCTACAACTCTAGCATTTAGTATGTAATATATGGGGATCCAATATATATATAAGCATGCTTCTATGTGAAAAATTTACATATTTTAAATAAATTTTTCCTTTCTTTGAGTTGGTCTCTTTTACTGCTTGCACATCCATCAATGAATGGATTCTCTTGAAATCATAATATTGTGATTAATACCACATTGTTTTCTATGTAGCTGTTGTGTTCATGGTTAGAACAGGAGCAAGAAAATGAAATAGACCTCCTGCCTTATTAACTGCATTTGTATTTATGATCTCCAAGATCAGCTCTTCTGTGAACTTCAAATATATTTGAAAAGAAAGAGGCAACTACACATTGGAGAAAATGCATGGCAGGGCATCTGGAAGTGCCAGGGTGGATTCTCTCCTTTTGATATAATAACCTTTAAAAAAATTACTTAGGCTAAATTTTATATTAAACCCAAACCTGTACATCAACGCATTGAACCAAGAACAGGATGAACAGACAGATCAGAGGACAAACAGTAAGTGTTAGATGGTATGTTGCTGTATAAATGAATTATCCTAGAGTTGTGATAGAAACTTCATGTTATATATACACATATATATTTTTATAAATATAATATGTAAATACAAATAAAACAATTAAGAACATACCATATAATAGCTTTCTATTTGTAAAACATACTTTACAGAAAAATTAAAACCTTCCTAATTGCTGAAGTGCTAAATGTTTGTTGGTCCATTTTCTATATTGTTCTTGTATATTTTTCAGCTGCAATCAAAGATTTTCTGAGACAAAATACAGCCCTCAGTGCTGTCAGTTGATCTTGGAAGACGCAATTGAGAAGACTTGTCTATAATACTACTTTAAACATGCACTTAATATTATAAGGAAATATTTCAGGCTTTTTATTTATATAAAGCTCCTTTTTCCAAACCTCTCAAAATCAGAGATCATCTCTAAGATCGTCTGTAGTGGGGTGGAAAATAATGAAAACTGTCCTAACTTAAGCCTTATCATAGGTGACAGACTCCATTGGATTATATTGTGCTAGAACAGAAGGGAGAAACATGCTGGGTGGAGTACCTGTATGTTTCAGATGGGTTTGAACAGAAATGCTATTTCAGCCCTGTGGTCGGGCTGCACAGTGGGTCTGTGTCAGGTGTCTGAGTGTGTCTGAGTACACAGCTCCACTTCATGCCACCCTCAGCTTTGTCCCTTGAAGCATCCTGACACAGATACCAGGAGGTTTGCCCTGTAAGAGATGCAGCATTCCTTACATCCATAGTGAAAGCCTTTGCCTCACATATTGAGATATCGTAAATCTGAGGTTATTGGCCAAGCTGGAAAGAGAGTTTGGAAAACAAAGCCTTCTTTAATGTCATTAGAGTCTGTTTTTAGGGTTAAATTACACAAACACAAAGTCTGCCAGTGCTTTCCTGGGCAAGTTCTCCTTGATTTCTACCAGTCTACTCCACGCAGCAAAATTGGCTGAGAAGAATCCAGAATTACTCAGAATGAAAGAGTATGCTGCCAAATACTCATGAAAAAGTTTACCATATTTGGTGCTGAGGGGCTACACTAAAATAGTTAAAGAAACCAAGGGTCTTAAATCTCAATATCTGTCACCTCCTTTGTTGATAATAGTAATAGTAGCAGAGGTGTGTACACACAGTATGCAGCAGAGAATTGTCCCAGGAAAGGCAGCGGAATATATCTTTAGCTGTGATATTTCTCAGTAACTCAGCTGATACAATCTTTAGTATTTTTGATAGAATACTTATGCACAGGAATGTTTTTCTATAGGAAGAAGCAGATAAAAGCAACATTTTACAATCAGGTATATTTCAATGAAATTATTACACGTTCCATATTGGAAAAAACCAACACAAAATCAAAAGTGCCGCAAAAAGGTTACCTAATGTTATGTGTTTCTGGATTATATATTTCTGGGTTTATTCCACTAGGGACAGCTATTTTAGAGCTGACATGAATGTTGTTTTTATCTGTTTCACTGGAGAATTTTTCTGTAATTAATTAAAATGAAGGAATAAATTCTAAACCACAATATCATAAGGGACCTGTGTGGGTGCTGGAATTCATGAACTTTGTATTCTCTGAAGGAGTAAATAGTAGAGAAATTAATATAGTTTATAAATAGTTCTTAAGTATAGAACAACTTTTTGATTCTGGATACATCACATTAAAATTACTGTGAAGCAGTAAAATGGTATGAATACACAATTAGATAAATATAATAAAAGTAATTTTTACCTTAAAAACAAATTATTTTTTTTCTTGATGTAAAATTCCTAAATATCTGTCAGCTTCTGCTGTTCAAAATGTGTTTTCAAGAAATTGAAGGTATTGTTTATTAAACTTAATTGGCAAAAAATACTAAAATACATTTATATCAATACTTCAGAACTACATGTTTTAGCAGTTGTTAAGCAGATTGTTAAGTTATAGTAACACATCCTTCCTGGAGGAAAGGGAAACCAGCAGGAGATTGGACTTAACTGCAACAAAAATTAATTTTTTCAGCTTCAGTGGAGCACTGTTTCGGATGACATGACTATTTAGTTCTAACTGGTTTAAGCATGAAAGTTATAGTATAAATTCTGACACTTTTAAATGGAAAAGAGGCAGCCTTGCAATTAAGCCTCACAACAGTGGTGTGGTGAGGTATGAAAAATATGAGTCTTATTCAGCACCCAAGATAAATTATTGTAAATCTGTACCAGATGTATGTCAGAAATGAATTCAAAATGCACCATAGAAGATTTTTCATTACTTGTAAAATGCATGACACTGCAAGTTTTACTGCTGACTGCTGTATTCAGGAATTAGGCTGTGGAAAAGAGATACTAACTAAACTGTTTGCAACTGAAAGTCTTCGACACACATTATCCATATGAATCCTATATGCCTAGAGTGCTGAAGAGAAAATAATTTGTCTCACTGTATCATTTCTTTTATTTTTCTGTGCCTCCATCTTTATATTCTCAATCCCTATGAAATGAAAAAATCAGAAAAAAAATCCAACCAACAAATCTCAGTGTACTTGTAAAGACTAAGACAATAATACTAACATTTTTATCAATACAAACAATTCAGACAATATCTATAGAACCCACATTTTCTTAAAAAATATAATCCGGGTATAAATTCAGAATCTGCTTTCCTCTTCAAATATTTGTTGATGTATAACTATTCTCATGACTCTCAAGTAACATTCAGAAATAGAGAAAAATAATTTGATTCTAGTAAAAAATCCTGTAATCCTTCTTAGCCAAGATAATAATCTAGGGGAGATATATCTGAATAGGTGATCTCCGGTGCAAAGCTTTGTCTTTAATTCAGTAAATACGTAATCTAAAAACCAGGTTCCTTAGGAAACTATCAGAAGAGACTGTCCCCACTTAGAATTTGAGTGTCTAGGGTACTCAAACATCATTTCCTTGCAAATCATCAAATTGAGTGCAATTTATTAGCTGGATTACGGGCAGCAATTCTAAACAGACTTATCACCTGTAAACGAAAGGTAAGAATACAAATATCATTTTCATTAAGCAGCAAATCAAAAGTTTCTATCATAAGGACCAGTAAATTACCATCTTGGTGAACTGAATTAGCTGCAGACAGTTTTCTTCTGTATATATTAACTGATTGAGGATCTGGGGAAGAAAGAATAAAGTCTGAATGATCAAGTCAGGTTAAAAAAGAGTTTTTAAAGATTTCCCACTGTTTAATTTCAGAATTATCCCTGACTTGTACTTGCTTAGTACTCTTTAAAACAGTAAATTATGAAGAGGTTAGGAAAATAAAATCAAATAAACTGCAAAACCAAGAAATTAAAAAGTTTTATGAAAAAAATGCAGATTTTTATCTTTTAAACAAAGAATGCTCCATTTTTTGTTCTGTTGTGAAAAGACAAAGATGATCTACCAAGTTCATATAAAGCTCCTGTGATAATTCTATAAAACGTTCCTGATTTGAGAGAGTCATCTATGGAGGCTGACCTGGGAATACATTTTCAAAGCGTATGTTAATGTGCATCTGTATCAGTACTAAACTCAAGAATGTTTTATGCTTCTTTCTTTTTTCTAAACTTTTTAGGAAAAAATGCACCCAAAAATTAGATCTAATACCTATCCTTAGAGTCAGAAAGTTCCTTTTCAGTATCTTCACATATAAGATAACTTTTACTGAATTAGAGGCTGTGATGCCTTTTCCCTGTTAATTATGGAAGAAAAACAGAAGTCAGTTGGGTGAGACAAAGATGTCTTAACTCTGAGATAGAAAAGATTTTGTTTATTAAAGAAGACAGGATGAATCTATAATTATGATAATACAGTAAGTGCTGATAATTAGACTTAATGGAATTTAATAATTTTTATGACCCGTAAGAATTGGTTACTTACATTACGTGAATTTAAGAAGCATTTGGACAACACCTTCAGGCACAGAGTGTGACTCCTGGGGATGGTCCTGTGCAGGGCTATGGACTAAACGATCCTTGTGGGGTTGCTTCCAACTCAGTATATTCTGTTATTCTGTGATTCTGTCTGCAACCCGTAACTATGGAAGAGATTCCAAATTAATAGAGAGTTCAAGGATATAAAAAGCAGGGACAGAGGGGTTGTGCACATTAACAAATACTTGCTTTTTTGTTATCATATAACTGTGATGTCTTCTAGTTATGTCTGAAGCTGTTCACTGATAAAGAACTACAGCAACTAGATGTTTGATCCTATCTAACCTAAATCTTATCTGACCACTGTCATCAGTTCCACAGACAAATTACCTGTTCATCTACAGTGGATAGACCTTGAATCCTTTTATTGTGTTAATAAATGCAGTGGTGGCGGTCTTAATATTTGCTTACCAAACCTTTGACCCACACTTAGAAACAAACCCTGGTTTGGGTTAGATTTTCCTAAAGTTTAAAAGTGAAGGAGTAGTAATTGCCATTTATAGCTACTCTATGTATCATTAGTCCCCTTCTATCCCTGTCTCACTGTAATAAAGCCATAAACCCTATCCCCTGAGTGGGAGACAGTGGGAACACCTATTGAGTACATGATGGTCCTGCTGACCAGTACTTTAAAGACAGTTGTTGAGACATAACACTAATTTGGTCAGACATTCATGAGTGGAAGCTGAGGGATGTGTGAACTTTCTGTATTGTAAATGCAGTTTTAGAGATTTTTGTCAGTGTACATGAAGAATTGTTTTCATATTTCCCTTATCTATGCCTTTCCTTTTGAAAATTTAAGTAAGAAAAAATAGAACTATTTGACAAACCTTGGACTAGTAAAATGAATTAATTTGGTTTCCTGAGATTTCTCACTGAATGCCATTGACATAGTTTCTGTGGGATCAAAGTGTTAGGAGTCAAACCCTTTCTTCTGAAACCATACAAGATCATTTTTTTCTAATACTACGAATGCTAATAGGATCTAAAATACTTGTTGAAATAAGCTCTTATGAAAGGAATCTCTGTTCAGAAGCAGAAAAGGTTACTAGAGGTAATGGACACTTTGGAAGTGAACATAATGTTCTTTTTTATTGCTCTTCTGTCACTGTTAATGTTTTTCCCGTCTTCTAGAAATAATGAATAGTTTCCATAAAGGATAAGGGAAATGTAAAAATCCTTTGAGTTATGTCAGAGTCACTTATACAAGCACCAAGCTGATGATTTTGATGGAGATGACAGCTGATTAGAAACTTTGGTCACTGTTTAAAAAGATCTCTGTGTGTGATTCTATCAGTTTTTATTATGTGAACCTGGGCAAGCATCTGTGTGACAAACTAAAAAGTAATAAGTGGGCTGTTCTATGAAAAAGACTTTTTCTTAAATAAGTACTTCACAAATAAAAAGGCCATTTACCTGTATTTCACTTCATATAAAAATAAGAATTTCTCTTTTAATATATATTTTTTGGGAGATCAGAGTGTTACAAAAGGGTTTTTTTATTTTTTTTTGAAGGTTTTTTAACAATATATCAAATAAGGAGAAAAGAATATGCAGGTCAGGTGAAGTTGAAACAGAATGTTTTTACTCTTTTATAAAGCTTTCCCCATTTGAGGAAAATATAAAGGGAAAAAATAATAACAGGTATAATAGGTAACTATGAAGTAAAGAATTTTTTTATATGAAAGTTTTTTTTTCAATTTATATTCAGAGAAATCCAGGATATGATAATGATAAGCCTATGCTTGCAGAATACAAGTTGTTTTCAACACTGACTCTACACTGCAATAGGATCATTGCTGGCATGTTTAATAAAGCTTTTTCTTCCTGCAGCTGTCAAGTTAAACTGTAGAAGTTTGAAAAGATCATGCTTGAAAACAATTGTTGACAATTTTCCATGCTGGAATATTTTCTGAGAAACTCGTTTTCATCAACAGGAATTATAAGGATAATTTAAGTCTTCCTGGTTCCATTAGGAGTGCATTAAGAGTATAAAAATAATCAGACTCATGAACAGACTACAAACACTACTTAGGAGAAAACTGGAATATAAATGTTCTGGTGTCCTGATCTGCTTTGTAGAACTATAACAAAGTTCTTATTAAAAGTTAACATTAAGCTTAGAATGTATTGTACTGAGTTTCTGTGGCCAGGTTTTGGTAGCAGGTGGGCTACGTCGGTGAGTTCTGTGAGAAGCTGCCAGAAACTGCCCCCATGTCTGGTAGAGATCGATGCCAGCAGGCTCCAGGGTGGACCTGTCACCAGCCAAGACTGAGCATATTAGGAATAATAGTAACTCCTCTGTGATAACATATTCAGGAATGAAAGAAAGGTTTTGGGTAGATGAAAATTGCAGCCAGAGAAGAGCAGAGTGAGAACATGTGAACAATCGTGCAGACACCAAGGTCAGTGGAGATGAAGGGGCAGGAGGTGCTCCAGGCACCAGAGCTGAGGTTCCCCTGCAGCCCGTGGTGCAGCCCATGGTGGAGCAGCTGTGCCCCTGCGGCCCATGGAGGACCACAGGGGTGCGGGTATGCACCTGAATCATGTGGAGGAGACCCATGGTGGAGCAGGAGGATGCCCAAAGGAGGCTGTGACCCCATGGAAAGCCCATGCTGGAGCAGAAATCTCGCAAGGAACCACTGACCCATGGAGAGGGGAACGTGTTGGAGCAGGTTTTTCTGCTAATACTCCTGGCCTTGTGTGTCACCCACACTGGAGCAGCCTGTGCCTGAAGGAGTGCACGCCGTGGAAGAGTGACCCATGTTGTATCAGTTTGTGAAGAACTGTGGCCTGTGGGATGGACTCACGCTGGAGAAGATTGTGAAGAACTGTCTCCTGTGGGGGGGGCCCCATGGGAGCAGGGGAAGGACTCCTCTCTCTGAGCAGCAGCAGAAACAACTGACTGTGACCCTCATTTCCCATCTCCCTGCACCACGGGGCGGGGGGGGGGAGGAGATAGATCTTGGGAAGGAAGGAAGGGTGGAGGAGGGTGTTTTTATGATTTATTTTACTTCTTATTCTTCTGCTCTGATTCTGTAAGTGATAATGTTAATTCATATCACCATTTTGAGTCTGTTTTGCTTATGACAGTGATAAGGAAGTCATCTTTACTGGTCCTTATCTCTGTTCATGAACCCTTTGTTATATTTTCTCTCCTCTGTCCAGTTGCAGAGGAGTGAGAAACTGGCTTTAGTGGGTACCTGGCATTCAGCGAGGGTCAGCCCACTATATGTATATACTCAGCATTACACAAATCTCAATGTCTGATGCTCATCTTCAAAAGTAAAAAGGGACAGAACCTCAGCTGGTGCAAATAGCCATTCACTTTCAGTCACTCTTGCCACTGGTATGTGAAATGTTTCTATATATTTGTCACCTCACATTTTTCTATCAATTGAATTTTAGAATCCAACTATTTTTGCTGGCATGACAGTTTCCTTCTGTCTTACTTAAAGTTAGGTCTCAGATCTCAGAGGGGCTTCACTTTTTTTCTGGTAAAACAATATTCTAGCATAACCCAAAATCCACTAATGCTGCTAAATGATGTAGACAGACTTTGAATGAAATCCTCACTGTACTTGATGATGGGCATTGAAATACTTTCTTGTAAAACATATTTTTAAGACAATAAATATTTTGCTTTTTCCCGTTGACTGTATTTATGGTTAATTTTTGATTACTAGACATATTTAGTTCAAGATAAATATGAACCCAGAAGCCCAGATGAAGATAGTTACTGTTTAGGGAAGTTTATAGTAAGGACAAAATGGTTTTTAGGTTTTGTCCTTCTCTCTCCTTTTCACACTTCACTATTTTTCATGCTTTCTTGATTAAACATAGCCTGGTTTTGCAGTGGAAACACTTAAAGGAAAGGTTTTAACCATGGCTTGGAGCACAATGTTTTCTATTCCAATTTCTGGACTCTTTCATCACATCCCAAAAGTTGTTTTTTTGAGAGAAGTCATGTAGTTTTTATTCATGTCTTTTAAAGACTAATAATTCATACACAAGGTAACCTTTGTCCACTAAAGGTGTTACCTACATTTTATAAACCCAAACCTAGTTGTCAGTACATCATTAACCATTTATTTTGTTATTTAATGGTGAGGAATTGTAATCTTCCCCAATAAATGTATAGCCTGTTTGTTGATGTTGGTATTTATGATGACCATTTGATTGAAGCATTAAAACAAATCAACCAAATAACATTTTTTCAGTGACATCAAAGGAAAAACAAAACAAAAACCAAACCAGCAAGGAAGCAAAAGACAGACTGTGGTTGGAAACACATTGCACTTGAGGAATTAATTTAATTTTTTCGTCTGTGACATATGCAACATTTATGTCTACCTTAATGGGGATAGAAAGAACTGCTACCATATGTAAAAATGAAGGAGACCGTGAAAGTCTAAGCTTTAAATCTTTTTAAAATAGTTTTGTTTGAAGTGTCTCACTTTTTTCTCAGCCTAATTAAGTGAAATGAATCATTTATCATCATCGATTGTATCAACAATGCTTTCAAAATGATGGAATACCAGTACTAGAAAGCTAGGGGAACGTGTATCATCATCTCACCATTCTGATTGAACATTAAAAAGTAGATAAAAGAATAGCAGAAATTAAAGTTTAGATTCTCAAGGTCTATACCCTTATACAAGGGGAATTATTCTATTCTACAAGGTCATGTGTTGTTGTCAAATACCTTCACAATTTAAACTCTTTGGGACATTAAAAATTAGATGATATTTGAGTTAAAATGTTAATACCAGTATAACATTTTAAATACTTAGAGAACAATGTTTAATAAGCATAACAGAAAAGTAGTGCATGAATTATCTTGTGTGTACTGTACTGCCAAGTACAGATATAATTCATATCAGTCTTAGACTTCATTACAAACAGAAACCAAATTCTTCCAGTATCAGTGGAGTTTGTGAGGATATTATTTTTTCTTGACCATCATTAAGTTTAATAATGTGGTTTTCCCTTTTGTTGAGATCCTTAAGGGGAACACTGCCATCATGGTACATGTCAGCACTGACTTCAATAGCCATTAAAACAGATGAGAAAACTAGTAAATAATATGAGAATATCTCTCAAAGATCATGTGTGCAGAGCAGTTTTAAAAGCCACATACACATTTTCTTGTGCACCTTTTCAATATGAAGCCTTTCATGTCTTGGAAAACAAGCTTCAGGCCAGTGAATATTATATAATCTGCATAAAACCTTTAGTTTAGGTGGTGCCTCATGTTTCAGAAAACTTAATCTCAAAAATAAGAATTTATTAAAAAAGGCTGGTTGGGGTGGTGGGTTTTTTTAGTTAAAAGGTGACATTTTTCTAATTTTTTAAGTAAGACTTGTTTGGAGCACAGTTTTGTTAAAAATAGACCAAGAAAATCTTCAATAATTTTTTATATTATATTTGCTCTGTTTGTGTCACAGCTGCATACTGCTTTACGTCTCTGCAGGAAGCTTCGTGTAGAGGCAGTGCTTGAAAGGTTAATGGCATTTACTGCATTACTAATCTATTCCATAAACCACTGATTAGCATTGAAATTGATTCCCAGCTCCCAGTGGCTGAAACAACATTAATCTAGTCTCTGCTATTAAATATGTTACACCTTTCCTATGTTACCAGGTGACAACACATTGTTAATTTGATGGCTTCCATTGTTCTGTCCTTTGTTAGAACACCTATGAATGCGAACAATGAGCAAAAATATAATGTATTCATTCTGAAAGAAAAAATAAAGTAGTTTATCATTAAGTGCATATGAAACGTGAAGAACAAGTATTTTTTGTAACTGTCAAGCATCCAAAATTATAGATACAGGCATTAAATTGTGGTCAGACAAATATAACATTACGACAGTTCTAAAACTTGCAAATGCAATCTACTGTGAGAGTGCTGAAAGGTGGATGGACAATATCCAATTTTCAACTACTACTTCCCTATCTCCATATGGCATTCAAATTGCAAACAAACCCGTCTCTTGTTTTATCCATCAGAACAAACCCAGATGCACAATTACACATTGTGTACTGCTAGAAAACATTGTACATCAAAGAAAATACACTCTTCAAAGCTACTTTCAGCTTCCAAACACCAAGCCCAACCTTGCCATTACAGTACTGGATTATATTCACACAGAGTGGTATCTCTTTTGGGTATGTAAAGTCCTGTGGCTTGGTTGTCTTGTCCAGAATCCTACTTTCATTGTTAAATTAAATGGATCGTAAAACCAGAATTTATTTAGCAGGATGCTTTTTTTCCTGCCAACTTACATAACTTACATAACAATTTATGCATGAATCTACAGCCTTGCTTTTAAGCTGTAGAAAATAAGCTCTCCTTGATGGAGAGATAGGAGGTGGTAATACACTATCTCTTTACAAATAATCACACCTGATTTAAGAATGTTCTGGCATAAGCTTTTAATCATAAATTATCATAGAATGAGGAAAAAATGACATTCACACTACCATGAAAGAAATTCTGCTCTTGTTTTTTTTCACTCTAGTGAGCCAGCTGAAAAAAAAAAAGGCTGATGATCTCAGTGATGTTACTGAGAGTGCATTCTAAATATCTAATTCAAGTGCTTTGCTAAGACAGATGTGTTCACCTTGCAAACAAAATAAGAAATTAATAGAATGTCAGCTTTTGTAAACACTATGTTGTTTTATGACAGTATTTCTGACACATTGAAATTTTAAAAATTCAAAGATAAAATCATTCAAATCTCAAAATAAACAAAATTGTAAAAAAATAATAAAAGCATTAATAATACTTGTCTGTATATTATGAATGCAGATGAAGTTTGCACAAAAGACAGAAAATGAACTGCAAGGTCAATAGAATTCTAGAAAGCTCTAAATAACAACTATGTTATTTTTAAAAATAGGAGAAAGATATCCCAATTGAAAGTGTTTAACCATTGTATTGAAAAAGAAGGCTTCTAAGAGTTTTAAAAATACCTAGAGAGAGGCAGGATTAAACAAAGTCTGTAATTTAGATTGAGACATAACACAAATGTCATCAAAGGAGAAAGAAGAAAAAGGCCCTTATGTACTACTATCCCAGAAAGGTCTTGCTCTTCTAACCAAAAGCATGCAAATGAAATGCAACTGAGTATTAAAAATCCCAAAAGAAAGAAGTACTAAGATAGTTTTAGTTTTGAAGGATAAGGCAAAAATGTCCATGAAGACATGAAGATTGTAGGTCACTAAAAATGTGTGCAAATATATTAGGCATCATTCTGCACTCTAAAAAAAGAAAAGCTTCCAGAGATTATGATGAAAATATGCACGCACAGGGTGGAGAATACATAGAAATTGATTGAGAGACAAACAGGAAAATATGAATCTAAGAGATTACCCTGTACATATAAGTATTATATTTTTTATAGATTGGTATTTTTCTTCTATTAATATTAAGAATGAAGAAGAATAAGAAAAAAGTATCAAATAATCTCTGTAAATGACTTAGCTATTTCTATCATTCATAGTTAAAAAAAGAGAAAAATAAGACAACATACTTAGAGAACAAGCCTATGTGTAGCATTGACATTTTTATTCAATGAAGGGGCAAATAAAAATTTAAGAAGAAAAAAATGCTTTGAAAAATGTGTGTTAGTACAGAAAATTGTCCTGATGAGGAATGTATAATTAGTCATACAGGGCTAGATTACCATCTGTCTAGTCCAGTTATTTGTCTCCATCAAGAGTCTGTGACAGGTTTATTAGGAGAGCACGTGAAAAATACCCTGGAAAATGCTTATAAAAGTGTCACCTAAAGAAGAGTTCCATTCATTTAAAGGTCATTAATGTTTAGAACTAGCAGAATTAATACTAATTACAAATACATTTTTTTCAATCTTCATTGTGTTGGACTTTATGTGTTTTTAAATGCTCTGGATTATCTCTATGTGTGCATATATTACTGATCCTTTTGTGAAGTCGAATTCCAAAGATTATTATGTATACACAGCTAAGCAAGTGATGATATCTCAGGGGACTGCTGCTAAAAGAATTAAGATTAGGTAGATGGTTTCCATTCTCACCCATTGCTGTGGTGTTACAACAGTATTATGTCATCACAAATTTGTAGCTGAAATAGTAGCTATGCACTGCTTCTACTCTTTTTTAATGATTCTGTGAAGAGTAGAACAAAATGAGATCAGTGCTGCTGGCCATATTATTTTCTGCTTTTAGTATCCGATTCTAGAAATATCAGATGTTGTTTTCTAATCTTCATACTTTCAATAAGTAATGGAATTCACTCAGAGTTGTTAGAATCACAGGGTCATAGAATACGCTGAGTTCAAAGGCACCCAACAGGGTCATTGAGTCCAAATTCTGGCCCTGCACAGGGCAACCCAAGAATCACACCATGTGCCTGAAAGTTTTTGAAATTCATCTTGAACTCTGTCAGGCTTGGTGCTCTGACCACTTCCCTGCGGAGCCTGTTCTGGTGCCAAAGCACCCTCTGGATGAAACACCTTCTGATATCTCTACAAAACCTCTCCTGACTCAGATTCATGTAGTTTCCTTGAGTCCTGTCACCAGTCATGAGAGCGAAGAGATTAGTACCTGCCCCTCCACTTCCTCTCATGAGGATGTTGAAGAGTGCAGCGAGGTCTCCCCTCAGTCTCCTCTTCTCCAGGCTGAACTAACCAGGTGTCCTCAGCTGCTCTTCATACAGCTCCCCCTCAAGGCCCTTTCCCATCTTTGTTTCCTTCCTTTGGACACCCTCTAATAGCTTAATATCTTTCTTATATTTCAGTGCCCAAAACTGCACACAGTATTCAAGGTAAGGCCTCATCAGTGCAGAGCAGAGCAGGACAATCCCTTCCCTTGACTGGCTGGGGATGCTTTGCCTGATGCCCTCCAGGACACAGTTGTCCCTCCTGAGTGTCACGGCACTGCTGACTCAGATTCAACTTGCCAAGGACCCCCCCATGTCTCTTTCCTCAGTCATGCTCTCATGCCTCTTGTTCCCTACAATACTAGATTGCATACTGAAAGGTATAGAATTTATACAGAATTTTTAAAAAAATCATTGCCAATTATTAGATGAAATCAAAAATTTAGATTAATATGATTTTTTTTTTTTGGCAAACACATTTTCTCAAGTGCAATTTGGCATTTTGATTAAACTACGTAAACCAAGCACTTTTAGCAAAACACAGCCTAAAAGGTTAGAAAAGCATTTAAGGACTGCCTTTTCAGTTTTGAATGTAAATTAATCATCTTGGTTTGGTAGTTTGAGACCTAAAAGTTCATACTTAAAAAGTTCAGGATAACAGTGTTGTGTGCCAAGTAACCAATACCTATAGCAACAGTACTTAATCGTCCTCAGTGCTTTTTATAAACTTTACATTTTCTGCCTTGTTAAATAGACGCTTTAATGCTGCTAATCTAACATACATATGTAAGTACCATACCCTAGACTTCTGAATAACAGCAGCCTGAATATAAAAGTAGACACATTTGAAGCAATAAGAAATTCAGACCACTCTATGAGGAAAAAGATTGATTGTTATCAAAACCTTACAAAATTTTACAAAAGGTATTGTTCTTTGCTCTCATTTCAGATATTAGTGGTGGTAAGGGGAATTTGACTAACTAATGTGTTTTGTGGATGCTCAAGACCTTCATAACTTTAGTGGAACAAAGAATTAAAAATAAAGAAGGTCTTCTTTTCCCCCTGCAAGTAGATTTCAAAATACAGATATTATGTCAGCTCTGAGCAGTAAATGTCAAGGATTTAATGATTCAAGTTCTATGTAGTAATTCTAAGAAAAACCCCAAACATGTGTGGTAGTGACACAACATCCTAATTTTTTCCTTTCTTTTTTTGCCCTTGGAACTTTGTTCAAAACATTATTATTTACCCAGTATTATCTGCATAAATGAACTATGAAACCTCTGGAGTTGAGACAGCTCTGAACAGAATCTAGATAGTCCACACTTGGAACAAGAAGAGAACTAGGAAGATTTTAGAGCTAGTCAAAAGGAGACGAGCATATTTTAAACTCTGAACTTGGTAGTATTATGTCTTAATTATAAACATAGGTGGCTTTTGTGTGCTCATAGCCTTGATTTTGTATTGTTTTGCCTTTGTTTAGGTTTTGGGGTTTTCTTCAGGAATGGAAGTTTGAGTTTGGTTAGGTTTGGTTTGGTTTGGTTGGTTGTTTTATTCTTCTTTTCCATTTTACAGTTCTTTCTTTAACTAAAACACTATAGAGATTTAAGTTCTCACAGATAGTATTAGAAGTCTGAACACAATTCACTTCACACCATGGGATTTTAAATTTAAAAGAGAGCTATTCCCTGTTAAAAAATAAATACAATAAAAATAAAAAATATTTTACTCTGTTGGAAAGCAGCTTGGCAAAAGAAAGCCTTGGGGTCCTGGTGGACACCAAGCTGATCACAAGATAGTAATGTGCCCTTGTCTCAAAGAAGGTTAATGATATACTGGGCTGCATTCTTTAGGCAAAGGATTACCAACAGGTCAACCCTTCTACTAGGCACTGCTGATTCATACCTGGAGCACTGTCTGTTTCCGGGCTCCCCAATATAAAAGGGACGCAGATGTATTGGAGAGAGTCCAGCAAAGAGCCACAGAGATGATGAAGTGACTGGACCATCTCTCCTATGAGGGAAGGCTGAGAGAGCTGGGACTGTTTATCCTGGAGAATGAAAGTCTCAGAGGGGATTTTATCAATGGATATAAATAAATAAATAAATAAATAAATAAATAAGGAGGATACGTAGAAGAAAAAGACAGGCTTTTCTTTTCATTGTTGAGTGACAGGGCAAGAGGTAAAGGGCACAAACGGGAAGATGTACCCTTTGAACATTAGGAGACACTTGTTTCCTGTGAGGATGAATAAACACTGGCACAGGTTGTACAGAAAGATCGTGGATTCTCTTTGGAGATATGAAAAACAACACAGCACCAAACACAAACAAAACAAAACCAAACTCCCAAAACCAAAATCAAAACCAAACAAAATCCCAAAAACAAAAAACCAAAACCAACCAAACAAAAAAAAACCAACTCAACAACACCCCCCCCACACACATACAAAAATCTAGACACAGTCCTGGGCAACAGGGTCTAGCTGGCCCTGCTTGAGCAGTTGGATTGGACCAGATGACTTTCAGTTGTCTCTTTCTACCTCAGCCTTTCTGTGTTTCCGTGGTGTAGGGTGCTCAGATTTAGCACAGCCTGGTGATTATGACACCCTTGGGTGAGTTAAGCTTTAATTGCGCTCTGGCAAGAGTGGAAATGAAAGCTTCTCACATTACTTTATTACATGAAGTGGAGAGAAGCATCCCACAAGCTTGAAACACATCTGATATTGCAGTAACAGGGCTAGTCAATAGCATTCTGGAAAGACTAGCAAGGTCATCCACTAAGGACCAGCTGAAAGTGCTAAGAACATCTTAATTCCCATAGAGTTGAAATAGAGTTAAAATCATAGTCTGTATCCCCACTGACGGAACTACTCGTGAGCATGTGCAGAAGCAGAATTTTCAGCACCCAGGGAGGCTCTGAATAAAAAAGACACAAAGAAGCATGAGGGAACTACTTTTTTAAATTAAAATCCCAATGCAGACAGACAAGTCTTTCCTTAGACCTTGACATAAATGTAAAAGAAAATAAAGGAATAAGCACAGAACACTGTGCAGTATACATTGAGTGTTCAGTCATATAAGAAATGTTTTCATTTCTGTCATTAAAAGATTCAACCATATCTGGCACAAAGTCTAATGTTGCATAAAAACATAGTAGATAGCATTACCTGCTAGGCATTGATTGCCATAACATTAGAAAATACAAGGTAATTCTTAACCTTATGTTAAATAAATGCAGTGTTAACACAAGTATCTTAAGCAATAAAAGCTAAATTGTTTAACCACTTTATTGATCAACATAATAGTATTTGTAGAATATACGATATGTAACTCTGTGTTTTTTCTCAATAAAATAAATAACCTGACTGTTTACTGAACTCAGTGTGAGACTGTCAAAGAGCATGGCTGCTGAGAGAGAAGTAAAATAGATTTTCTACCTAAAGGCTGTTTCATTATGCCAGACAACACTTTGTATTGATCCTTCTCTATTTATTTCTAATTTTGTTGTCCCTGATTGAGCTGAGCTCTAAATCTTGTGATGGCTTACACGTTGTTAGGATGCAGCATTGTTACGTGAAGTGCAAGGTAGCAGTGTTCTCATTTTAAACTCTAATTTGGTCTGATTTGCAACAAATTAGGCTTTCTAAAGCAGCATTTTAGTACAGAGAGACCAATTGTTTCATATGCTTTCAATAGCGCACAGAAATTTCTGTACTTAGAAGTCAGTGAATATTTTCTTGTTAGTTTTGCAAGGCATTGGGGAATTGCATAATATTTTTTTTAAATTGGCACTTCGTATCTAAATTTCTCACTTTCTATAACAATACAAAAACTATTTCACATCATTTTATCATTTTATTAAGTCACAGAAAACAGAGAAGAGTTAAGTACCTTTTTTTTAGGCTTTTCTTTATTAAAAATATATGCTCAATTATATGAAATTGGTTTACCAGACTGCTTTTGGCTCCCACATTTGTAGATCATAATTTCATTGTATAATGAGCAGTGATCATTCAAGATAGGAGCAGGAATGGAGAAGCTGGTTCCTGGCTAGTAGAGACTGACAAAAAAATCAAATTGCATGATAATTCTATGGAATATTTTACAAATATGTCCTAAAAAGAAAAAAATAGAATATTTTACTCATTGTAAAGAACTGTATTGTCTCTTTATTGTCATCAGATTTACACCATTTCCTGGCAAAATGCATCCCTGATGTCCTCATGCAATATGTTTGGCCATAAATGAAAAAAAAAAACAAAAAGAACAAATCCACAAAAACTGAGCATTTGTTAATGTGCTGTGAATTTTTAAAAGAGGAAAAGAAAAGCTAAGGAGGGGAAAAGATGTGTGTAAAGTATATAATTTCCAAACTAATAAACCTCACTCTTTTCATTACAGATGATACAGATGGTCACTCTGGGACTCAAAGTCTGCTAGCTAGCATTTTATGAAGCTAGTTGGCTTCTTTGAATATTTCATCCAAACTGAGTGAAACACATGCTCCTCAGTGGGGGAACAAAAACTGGTAGTAAACATCCTCAAAGGTCTGTGTTAACCATTTTAAATAAATTTTACAGTAATATATTTACATACTTCCACACATCTGCTTAAAGGCTTTTTGTTTAGAGAGATGTATTACAAAGAAAAGCGAAGTGAGTTTAGATTTTTAGATTAAACTAGTTTTTAAATATAAAATTTCTATTTTCATGCTTCTAACTTTATTTTCCAATCATGGTCTCAACATCTTCAATTACATAAAGATAAGGCTGCAAGAAGGTAGTCTCTTACTAGATAAAAGTCTACAGACTTAAAAGATTTTCTGTTGTACATCAGTTGGCATAGTTTAATTTTGGATGACTAAATAAATTGCTTTTGCAAAAGAGAGGTCACATTATAAATATTAACTGGCTTTACATACTGTTATCCTTACGCTGGTCAGAAATGCAGATTTTTTTTTTATAATTATTACTTTAAAAATGGTAAAACTCTGAACTGTATTTATGGCTATTTTTTCTGTACCTCAGTTAGCTATGTTTAGAAGAAAAGTCTTCTGAAATCTTGTATGAAATTGGGTAAGGGGCAATTTACCTTCCTAGATGTCCTAATGTTACTACACCTTCTGCTGAAAGTTTAGACAGGGAGCTAATTCAGTTCTGCACATCCATGCCGATCCACACCCATGGGATGTGAGGCACCACAGCTCAGAAAGGAGCTGTCTGATGTAGCCTGAACTAAGTTTGTGTGCAGGCTGCCTGTTAATACTGATTGCCTTTGAGGAAATATCAGCAAGGTTTGTCCAAGAAGCCGCATCTCACAAGCTGGTAAGTATGTATCTGTGAGCTGTTAGAAGATGTAATAGGTATCAAAATGTCTGTTTTTGTCTTAATTTCTGACCTTTGGAAAGGATTTCCATTCAATATTCAAACCTGGAAAATTTATAAAAGTGACCAGGTCGGATGTGCAGATAGGCTTTTTGTGTCTTTATTGCCATTGGGAGCAGCTGCAAAATAGAGCCATGATTCAAGTATTAGTGAGAAAGGAGGACATTTTTCATGCCAGCACATATGAAAAAGTCATATTATTGTGATTAACAGTGCACACATTAAAAAATCTGGAGGTCAGTTACATCAGATTTAGATTTACTCTGGAAACTCACAGTACAGGATTCATTATCATGCTATCAAAAAATGTAATCTATAAAAAAATTCTTTATTATTATTTAAACTAATTATTTAAAAACAACAACTTCATCTGTGTAATCCAGCCATTACCATGCAGGGTAAAAATCGTATAGATTCTATCATATGGTCAGCTATAATGAATTAAGAATGTTTTATAAAAAAAAAATTTTTACTCTGACCTTAATTGGAATCTATCTCTTACATTAAAATATCAATAATAATAACCTAAGGTCATTCAAACTGATAAAAATTGAAAGGCAAAAATTATTCTAATGAAGGACTCTCTTAGGCTTTCATTTTGGCATTATATTTAGGCTGAAATCCACTAAATCCTTCCTTTGAAGCTGGGTATAATTTCAGCCATGAAATTTATATCTGCACACAGAGCTCTCTCTGTCAGTACCTTAAAGATATATGTGACTCTTTTATTAATCATCTCCAAAAAAAAAAAAAAATCCAGAATTTGATTGCTGAGAATCTTTCTTTATTTTATCATAACTTTGAAGCCCATTCAGTTACACAGCATGATTTCAAGTACAACATAATCTCAAAAAATAGTTCTGTACTGTAGAGAGACACAACGAGGAGACTAGGAGTGAAGCTCATTCAGTAGAGGGGAGTTGCCACTGTGGCTAACAATCAGCATCACATAATCAAAAGCTTCTGGTAGAGTAGAAAGAAGTAAAAGAAACTAAATAATAATGAAAAATGTCAGCATTTCAAAGCTGTGAGTGAACAGATGATCTTGAGTCAGAAGAGATTATCCTACAATTTGTTTTGGTTTGTGTTAATGGAGGCATGATGTTTCATCTCTTCCTCAGAACTAGATTAGCCCAAACTCAGCACAGCTCTTTAGCATATATTCTGCACCTTTAATACTCAAATCATCTTAAGCTTTAGCTTGCATATTGACTTTCAAATTCATCAATTTCATTCATTATAGGCTTCATAAAAGAAAATAAGCGTGTGGTATCTAAGAAATGTCTATTGGAGAAATAGGGTGGTCAGACTATGAGCGGCAGGATGCTGCTTAAACAAGAAACAGCAACATGGTGCCAGCAAACAAGAAACAGATATTAAGAGATGTATTCATTCTTCTTCCTGTCCCACACTTTCTGTGCTTCTCTTTTCCTTTGCCATTCTTAATTCTGATTTATATCCCTGTTTAATTTTCATATCTGTGTGTAACTAAGAAAAGCGAGTCCATCTTTGCTGTATTTTGAAAACTAAATTCTGTTTTGGCATATGGAGTGCTGGTTTTAGTAACATATTTTGAAGGCATCACAAAATCTTTGAGACAAGGGTGCAGTTAGACTAGTACTGGTCTCTTCTTGTGGAATTTATGGCTCATGACAACTATGCAAAGCTCTAAACTTGTGACTGGATATACGCTCTATAAAAAGTTTATTATCTATGAGATACCACATTCTATCATCTGTTTTCAGGCTACTTTGCAGCTATTAATGCAGAGTGAGGTTACCTTGGGTGAGTTATGTTAGTTATTCCCATCTTTGGATCCTGTGAAAGATTAGAGTCCATTTCACATGAGGACCAAAGTCCACATTTTAATGATGTTAATAGGAATTTTCCTGTAAGAGTTAGTGGGCCAAGTTTTCACTCTGGTACACTTCACCCCAGTAGACGCCACAAGGCACCCTTCCAGCATAAATATTTCCACTTTCTGCTTCTAAAATGATCTTCCTGCATTTGATTTCTTCCCATGTTCATAAAGTGACATCCTAAATATTCCACTTTTCATGTCTTTTTCCTTCTTAACTTAATTTTTCCATGCAAATATAGATAATACACAAATATAAAGTCTGTAGCTCTTTTCCTCCTTTTTCTAAAATGTCTAATTTTGATCATTGCTAACATGAACCCAATTGCACAGCAAATAGGTAAGCCTTTTTTAAGAAAAATTTGCCTTAATTCCACTGAAAACAACTAGGAATTTTAAGCCTGTGTTTAGAATATAGTACAACAAAGTTTTCCGAAACCCTCTCTTTATTGGTGTGTAAATGGCAATGAAATTAGTCACAGAACTGGACCAGTGTAACTCTGAAGCAGACTACAAGTAATTAGACTCTTTTCTTGAATGCAATCAATGCATACAAATGGAATTGCCTTTTTTTTTTTAATTCAGATTTGTTTTGTTTTTCCTAAGGAATTAATCTGAGAAAATTCAGGCACATTTAAAAATCTTAGACATGAAAGACAAATACCACTTTCTTCTTTGCATGCATTATCTGGAATGTACTGTCTCTTAATCTTCTCTGATCAAGGTGGAAATGGAAAGAAATTGTCAAAATCTTTGAGTAGGGAAGTTAAAATGTAAAGGTTATTTATCATCTATGATTATGAGACTATGCAGCTTTTAAAACTATGAAGAAGAGCATCACAAAAATATAGATTAAAATTTACACTGGAAAAATTTACTTAGGTTAACAACAATGTGCCAACTTTTAGAGAGTGGATCTAAACATAGAACTGGAATAATTTACAAAGGAATGCAATGAATTCGCTGTTACTGCAAGTTCTTGAGAGAAATTAAACATAGAAAGAGCATAGTCATTTTTTTGCAGAAAGTACAACCTTAAATAATTCTTTTCTTCAACTGGAATTCCTTGTCACATTATGCAATAAGTCAAACCGAATTATCATAGAAGTTCTGCTTTATTTCTAAATCTGGGAAAGATGTCACAAATAAAATTATTCTACTAATAAACTGCTATGTTCCTTAAGAATTTACATTCCAGTACACTTGGCACATGTAATATAGGAAGACTAGTTATGCACAAATCCCAGATACACTATTCTTTTCAGGAATACTAACATCAGCATCCTAAGAACACACTCTTTGGTTAAATATGCAACCATTTTGTACCTTTAATTTTACAGCGAGTTATAGTATTTCATATTCACATTCCTCATTGTCTTTGACTCATTTATTAAAGAAAGAAATCCCATTGCTCTCTAGGAGAGTGTTTCTTCACGGAAGAAAATACAGGCAAAATTCACTTCCATTCATCTGTCTTAAATGTTACTGTTTTGATTATCTATGAATCCTAAAATCTTTTATTCTGTTGCATGTAGTTTTCAGCTAAGGATTTCTTGGAAAATTTGTAAGAAGTTTTAATTAATGCTCATGAGTGGATTTTAAAAAGAAAATAAAACAATTTAAACATGCAACATTTCAAATGGCTTATCTGTTTAAAATGGAAAATCCTGAAATAAATTTCACTGGTCACTTCTAAGTTCAAGTGCACCTCATTGGAAAATTGAGAAGTAAAAAATTAATTAGTTAAAAAGAACCAGAATTACTGAATTTAATGAGTTCTGTGACCTGTATTCACATACCTTGACCATGCCATTTTTGTCCAGTGTATAAATTTTTTGCATTCCTCCAAGTACAAGAAGGTGATGAAAGAACATAGGAAAGTTAAAGAACACAGAGCCAAGGAGGGAAGGGAGTTGCTTTCATGTTTAGTAAATGAATATAGCCTTGCTATCAGTAATGAAACAACATTCTTCCTAGACAAAATTCAGCTACTTTTGAACTCAAATTCTTAATTTCTGTGTTTCACTTACACATGCAATCTGTCTTTCAAATAATAAATAAATGATGTCCAACATAAATCTGCATAGCTTCAGTGGCATCCAAGCAAGTTTTCTAACTTTAAACTTTTTCCAAAAGACTACCAACACAGCCCAAGATTATTCAGTCTTTCAGGTTTTACAGATGTAAAATACCAATTTTATTAAAATGAAATGTTTCTACAGAATTTTTTGTATCCCATTTTTATACTGTCTTTCTTGTGTTTGTTTCATAATTTGGCTGGTTTTTTTCTTCTATAAGGGCATTTCTATGCCCTGTATTAGTAACATGCTCAGTAATATAACTAGAATCTGGGTCAAACTATAAATAAGGTGAATGCTTGTAAAGATTTTCAAATGGCTGTAGTTGAATTAGGCATGTAGGAGGTATTAGAGATTGCATAACCTTTCATAGTCAACAGGCACAAACTCCAACTCCACAGCCAAACTCTGTATATGTGGGTTTAACTTTAAGAGTACATACATAATACTATTCTTTTTATTCTACTACTTGTAGAGTAAAAGAGGAAAAAGTACTCTTGACAAGAATTAAGGGACTATTTATAATATTTAAATTCTGCATTATATACAAATCCCATAGCACCTCTAAAATCTATAAATATATTCAGTACTACCTCACAGGTTTTTTCTACTGCAAATGCAAATTTTGTATCTTGCTTAAATATGTATGGAAGATGCTGCTAAAACATGACATTTGAGAAAATGTCCACTTAGAGTTTTGTAAATAGTCTATAACAGTTTTATGTAGGGGGTACTTACTATATTTTAGATTTTTCTTATAAAATCACCAAATTACTACTATCTTTACCTTTCTTCTTATATACATATGTATATACATATACATATATATATAAAAATAACTATGAGCAAAGCTACATATATAAATCTACATGTGTATTTGAATTTTTTGTTGGAAAAGCTGTATATCACTCAGAAAATTTTATTTTTATTGAAAGTTTTCCTCCCTATACAGGCACTGCAAAGTAAAAAGGAAACATCATTCAGCTTTATCCTCAGGGTCTGTTATCTATTTAAGGCTGCATAACATAGAAAAATTCCTGAGTAAGCATGGCAAAATATACTGGTTTTAAACCCCCAGACACCTTTAAAACTATATAAAAGGATTATTATTTTATAAGCTTCTTTTAATAATGATCTCATCACGTAATTATAGAAGATTCCCCAAACCTGTTTTCCTAGGATAGAACAGAACTGCTTCAGAATTATATGTAAATAGTTTACATTTGTTTCACTAGGGTTGAGTGTGCCAGAATGAACCATGAGTTCAGATTTTTTTTTCAACTCAAAGCTTTTCACGTCCTCCAACCATAGTCAGAAAGAAGATCTTATTTATTTTCTGCAAAGTAAGGGCCAGAGTCAATAAAATTGCTGGATAAAAACAGCTGAAAGGATCTGAATCATTATATTTGCATTTAATTAACATTTGGCAGCCTAGCTAAGTCTCTGGTGTCTAGTACATGGATAATGCCAGATCTCCACTTCTAGAATGGAATACTGGTCCAGTGGAGGTGATTTTCTGTCTTTCAAAGTAGAAGGCCATGACATCCAGTTGAAATGCAGTCAAACCTGCATTTTCTTTCTGGAAAACTGCCCTCCTGTTCTGATCTGCCTCCAAAAGTTACCATCCTTCTTCTGCTGCTGGACTGTAACATGTCAGAATAGTATCCCACACAGCCACGGGCAGCAGTCCACATCCTAGGTAAATAAAAAAAATATTATATGGTACTGGTAACGGTAAAAAATGGACTAGGAATATTAACAGTAAAATAGTTTTTGTTTTGTGACAACTCTTGTTTTCTAGGTCTTTGCTGGAGGACTAAAGAATGTCAGAAATATCAGCCTGTCAAAGAGAAAAATGGGAGGAAATAAATCTAAGGAAGAAATTCGGCCTTTTTCAGAGCATATATATCAGTGGCCCAGGGCCATACAGACCACTTTATGGATTTCATTAGTATTAGGCAGCATTCTTCACAGCTTCAGAATGCCCTCTGTGTATAAAACACACACAAACACACAGAAACCAGAATATGTAAAAAATAACTATTATATTCTGGTATCAGGTAATGTTTATATCTGCAACTAAAGTAATGGAATCCTTGTTAAATAAGTATTAAACATTATAAAAATACAGTTCTATACAAATAAATGAGAGGGTTGTGAGTTGTTCATGTTGATATTTTCTAATGGTAAAACATTATTTTATATTGTCATGTATTTACTGTAATTGAAAGAAGAAAACAAATCACACAGCTATTTTGTTTGGAAATTAATTTATTTTATTTACTTTTTACCAGAAAAATTAAACTTACTTTTTCTTATTTCTGTTCAGTGTTATGAAATGTTGGGCAAGAATAAATTTAAAATATATCTATAGACAACTCTTACAATACACTTTACACTCTTCTGTTTTCTTGTATTAACAGAGAAGGTACTGAATATGCAGTAATTGTAGTCAAGAAAATGTCAAAATTCTCAGATTTTGATTATTGGCATAGCAAAAGAAGAGTTTTTTCCCATTGCAAATACTAAGTTCTATGCACTTTTCAGCAGAATCAAATCTCACATACGTTACTGAGAGAATAATTTTGGCCCATTCTTTTGCTGCCTTTGACACATACTATCAATTGCTATAATAAATGCTCCTTTATTCTACTAAATTTTCAAGTACATACTGTATACTTACATGTTAAGGTGATTTTTAATTCATGTAATTAAGTCAATGTACTTGTCCTGTATTAAAAAACATCTTCTGTTGGACTAATTTTAAGGGACAACGCAGGCATTTCACTCTTCAGTGTAAATGATCAGACTTTTAAACTGAGAGAAACAGTGCCTCCAAAATGCTGGTGGCATTTCAGTGATTTTCATTATTAAGTATAAAAACTTAAGTATTTTAGGTATCATTGCACAATCTGTTAATTACATTGACTTTTTTTTTTTTGGCTCTATGTACAGTAACTTTTATGGTACTGGCCTGGAGCTAGGAGTCCATATGATCAGCTCCACTGAAATTAACAGAAATCTAAAACCAGAGTTCATATAAGTGGCTAAAATGACATAAAAGCTCTTTGAACTTAGGCTTCATCCCTCAATTATAACTGTAGTCTTCCATGAAGAGGTGAATTTGTCATATGGGAAATAAAAAATGTAACAAATCTACCTGAAACATCAGTAAAATATCTACATTTACTGACTAAATGAACCCATGATTATTACTGAAGTTTCAATTGCAAATTCACTGAAAGCAAGTAATATGAAAGTTTATAAAAAAGGAAAAGTTGAGGTTGGGGGAAAAGGAACTTATGCAGTATTAAAACAACTGCAAGCCTTCTGCAAGTGAAAAATTATTCAAAATCAGAACATGTTTCGTGCCCTATATATTTTCTTTCTACCTTCTTTATATTTGTTAAGGATGTGGAAAAAAACCCCAGACCTAACATCAGACTCAAATAAGATATTTGTGAAAATCAGCTTGCAACTGCTGGCTAATTGAAGGAGGAACACATTCTAAGAAAGGACTGTATTTTGCAATTCTTTATCATTATTCAGTAAATAGGCAGTTCATTTGGTTAGGGAGCCTATCAGGGGACATTTTAATTTGTTCTGAAAAACTCTTCATAAAACCAAGCTACAGAAACTTTTCTGCTGTGCTGATACATAGAAGAAAGGCATGAGTCAGTAGTATAGTTCATTCTCAGTCCCAAGTTTGAGCAGGTAAGATCCTGAAGACTGTGTAGGTAAGTGTCTGTTGGAAGTCTGAATTTCATAAACTCTTGTTCTCAATCTAATATAAAGATACTTTTGTTTTAATTAGAAAAATCTACATTTATTATTCTTACGCTGGTCTTTGTTTCATTGCAAAACTGCTATATCCCTGCACTATAATATCCCTGCATCCCCCTCTGTCTCATTCTCTGCTATTTGCTTTAAGCATATTCTAGAAGTTGCATGTACTTATTCCCCACGATATATTTTGCTTGTGATAGAATCTAGGAGCTTGAGAAATGAATTCTTCAGAAAGTTGTCTGTTTAGGAGTAGAGTGTATATTCCAGCATATGCAAACACCTCAAAAGATGAGGGCAACTGTCAAAGGTAATCTTTTATACAGTCTCCAAATCTCAGCCTTCCTGTATATTTACCTGCAGGTTAGGATTAATGAAAAGGAATTTGAACAGCAGGATGTGCCTGGCATAATTCATCTGGGATTTTTTTGGTCAGTGATGAAAATGGGTGGATAAAAGCATACTGGAACAGCCTATGAAGTACTACCTCACTCCTAAGCCTTCAAAGACTATTTTTTCAAATATTGATCTTCCACTTCTGTGGCTGTGCAGAAAATCTGATTTCAAATTAACGTCTCAGAATATTCAAAATATGAGTAGATCAATTTTTTCCTTCTAGAAAGTTTTAAAGAAAGTAACAAAAATTGTAACATACTGTCCATTTATATAAGGAAAACATATGAAGACTTTGATTCTCTATATTTTTATTCCATATGAATTATAGTGGACCAATTGAATCCTACCCTACAGAGATAGGAATGAAGACACAGGCAACTGTAACAACCATCCTTCAAACCTTAGGCCTTTAAAAATGTGAATTTCTCACATGACTAGTCTTCTTAGTCTATTTTCAGTTTATATTACGTACGTGAAGAAGTTCTGCCCAGCTCTAAACACTAAGGTCACAAGCAGCAGAACTAATGAACCCTTGATTACTGTACATCTACAGTCTTCTACTAACAGTCTCCTCTAGTTAACCACTACCTGGAGATTTGGTAGAGAAGATATCTCAGTGGCTACATCATCTTAGTATGCAGCGGGGACCAATAAAAGCAAACTAAGTATTATTAATTAGCAGGAAAGGAATGAAGAATAAAACAAATGCAGAAAATAATTATATCAACCTGTGGTTTACTCATAACTTAAATACAGTGTGCGGTTCTTCTCTCTTTATTTCAAAAAAGCTAAAGTAGCACTTGAAAAGGCCCAGACAGCATCAATGAAAATGATGAAAGGTGGGAATAGGTTCTGGAAAAGAATAAGAAAGTAAACTACATTTTTCAGACTGACAAAGGAAGAACACCAAAAGTCTATTCTAACTTAAATTATTGTGTCATTCTAGAATGATATAAAGAATAAATCCCAATGGAGATAGTAACTTTCATACTTCTTCTGTCCCCAAGATGACCAGTTTTCTGGAATCTGTAGAGACTTCAAAACTCTGAAGAATCTGTATTTTACTACACCTGCTTTTCCACATGTCAGTGAAATTTGGGCTGAAATGTGTGTCAGCATAGTTGACAGATCTCACAGATGGACAGAGGTGGGGCAGTGTTTAAATGAAGCAGAAAAATAAAAAGTTTTTAAACTTTAACTACAATTTACTCTTGAAATTATAAAAATGTTGAAAAGCCAATGTCATCCTGGCGAGCCTTTGGAGGGAAGAGCTGTTTAGAAACTGACAAATTCCATGTCTGGAACAACACTGTAGTTTATCATATATGAGTAATATTTTAAAATTCTCTGCATGCATTTCTTTTATTACATTTTTAAAAGTCAGCACATCAATTTGTGTAAGAAGGATGAGAGAATTACGTTAACTCCAGAATTATTTCCTGCTGGTTAGATTAACTTAATTCATTTCAGACAGCATGTTTTAGATGCTGATATGCTTGCCTGGCTAAGAAAGAATGTGAGATCCATGACTCAAAGACACAGCTAGGTAAATATAGTTTTAAACTTACCTCAACAATCAATAATCTATTCCCAAACTTCTTTATATAAAATCTCTTGACTCCAGTACTTTTCCCTTGAGGCAATGTGGCAGGGTCTCTTTGTCTTGGAAACACTTATTTCTAAAAAATCTGAAGTCATCTAGTTTTCTTTCCAAAATATTTACATTCCCATTTCTTTAACATTTTCCTGTTATCTAAGGTTTTTTATGTCCCTTTTATTCAAGCCATTTAAGCTTCTTATCTCATCATGTGGTGTTCAATCTTTTCTTGTTAAGAGGTGGTAGTGAACCTACTACTCTGTGTTCATCTGTGGGGAGTTTGAAAGGTTGGGAGGTGGTGTCGAGTTGTTTTTCTCCTTTTGAATGAATCATATTCTCTAAAGCTCTAATAAAACCTTCAGGTATCTCGTCTTTCTCATTGCCTCTAATTAAGAACTATAACCACCTACTATTGTAACTTGACTGCTATAAAAATATACTAGAAAGAAAAAAAGAAATGTGAAGTCTGTTCTTCAAGAACTTTGGAATTTTAAAAATATTCCCAGGAAAAATATCTGACCTGGTTATGGGAGAGGGGTAGAAGTCCGAGACCAGCTGAGGTCCTTTTCCTGAGTTGCAAGTCCACTTGTAAGGGCCCAGAGAAACTGGACACTGACACAACATGCAGGGTGAAGGTCAAAGGTGATCTGGTTTATTGGTACAACATGGTGGGTTTATAAGGGCAGAAGAAGGGAAGTCTGGGACAGGGGGACACCTGGACCTAGGATTGGTCAGGTAACATGACCTACAGGGGAAGAGGAGGGTGGTTCAAAGCCCAGACACAGGGGATTGGTCAGGGTGGTTATTTCCCAGGTAGCAAGTCCTGCAAGGGCTCCCAGCATCTCTCCAGGGAGAGATGTCCTTGTCTCCAACAAATATCTCTTTTTTTTTTTTAAAACACCCATATAACCCTTCTGATATCAACACAAACTATCAGTACCAAGAGAGGATTTTTTTTCCTACATCACTTATATATAATAAAAAAAATTGTTATTTTCCTACTGTATTTTGTAAATCAAACTTTTCTACTTAAGGCTTAGAAGATAAATATGGCCACAAAGGCAAATCCCACACAGTCTAATTGAGACAAGACAAGTAAACTGGAGTTTAATATCAACTACTGAAGATATAACTGTTGAAAACATTAATTGAAATTCATAATATATATGTGCTGTTAATGACTGGGATAGAGTTAATTTTCATCATAATAACTAGAATGGGGATGTACTTTGACTTTATCCTGGAAACAGCCTTGATAATACAGGGATGTTTTCAGTAAAAATCAATCTGGCTAAATCTGGCCACTGCTGTGAAAGATAATAAAATGTGTGTTTATAAATGCATTATCAACAAAAGAATGCCAAGGAAAATCTTCATCCTTAACTGGATGCAGGGGGGAACATTGTCACCAAGGATGAGAAAAAGTGCTTAATGCCTTCTTAGACTTATTATGCCTTATCATCCTTGGGGAAACCAGACCCTTGAGCTGGTAGACAAGGATAGGGAGCAGAATAGCCACCCTATAATCCAGGAGGAAGTAGTTAGTGACCTGATGAGCCACTTAGATATGCACAAGTCTATGGGGTCAGGTGAGATTCACATGAGAGTACTGAGGGAGGTGAAGGAATAGCTCACCAAGACACTCTAGATCATTTATCATCAGTTCTGGCTAACCAGGGAGGTCCCAGATAACTGGAGGTCAGCCAAGGTGATGTCCATCCACTGGAAGGATCAGAAGGAGGATCCAGGGAACTACAAGCCTGTCCATCTTACTTTGGTGCAAGGGAAAGTTATGAAACAGATCATCTTGCGTGAGATCACACAGCATGTACAAGACAATCAGGGGATCAGGCCCACCCAGCACAGGTTTAGGAACGGCAGGTCCTGCTTGACCAACCTGATCTCCTTTTATGACCAGGTGACCTGCCTAGTGCATGAGGGAAAGGCTGCGGATGTAGTCTACCTGGAGTTCAGTAAAGCCTTTGACACTGTCTCCCACAGCATTGTCCTGGAGAAGCTGGCAGCTCATGGCTTGGACAGGTGCACTAACCACTGGGTGAAAACCTAGCCAGACGGCCAGGCCCAGAGAGTGGTGGTGAATATTAGTGGGCAGTCACAAGTGGGATTCAGGCTCAGTGTTGGGGCCAGCCATGTTTTATATATTTATCAATGATCTCTCCCTTACACCCCTCCACCAGTGAGAAGTCTGGCTGTGCACAAGGAGCTGGGAGGAGACACAGCTAGGACAGCTGATCCCAGCTGACCGAAGGGATATTCAATACCATACGGCACCATGTTCAGCATATAAACTGGGAGGAAGAAGAAGGAAGGGGAAACATTTGAAGTGAGAGCATTTATCTTCCCAAGTAACTGTTAGCTGTGATGGGGCTCTGCCCTTCTGCATATAGCTGGACACCTGCCTGCCCATGGGATGAGTTGAATCTATTCCTTATCTCGCTCTGCTTGTGTGTGTAGCTTTTGTTTTCCCTATTAAACTGCCTTTATCTCAACCCACAAGTTTTCTAGCTTTTACCATTCTGATTCTCCTCTCAATCCCACAGATTGGGGAGTAGCTGAGTAGCTGCATGGGGGTTGGTTGCAGGCTGGGGTTAAACCACACCAGTCATTGTGATTATTTTTATTATTCATTAAATTACATTGACCATATTATGTGTAATTTTTTGACCCCATCAGCATTTGTCATGGGTTTGCCTAGGGGACAATTTTTTACCACACCCCCCACAAATTGCTCTAAGGTGAGAGAAGTTTATGCA
>JAWMRA010000041.1:40978499-41006179 GCA_035584735.1 Pseudotriccus pelzelni
GCTTTTGTCCGGAAATTCATCCGGACAAACTATTTTCAATCCCCAAGGAGGGGGACTTTTGCAAACCCATGACAGCATTATACTGATGACAAGAAGTTAACTTTTTCTCTTTAACCAGGACTTATCAAAATTAAACAAATTTCAAATCTAAATAGTCCACAGAAGCAAATCAGTAGACAATGTGAACAAGAAAAGAGAGGAAGAGATCTTGCCCTGTATTTACTTTAAAGTTCATAACCAGTTTTTCAAAATACAGCAGTCTGACAATATTAAATCTAGAACTAGTGTTAAATTTTGCATAAAAATTACCTCTAGAGGGAGAACAAAAACTGGAATTCTTCCTATCTAGGGTTAAATAATTAGGCAAATAACTCCCTCCTATGGGCATGCCAGGAATATGCATATATATATAAAAACACACATAGGATTTACTCATCTTTCAGAACTTTCAACTTCAAACTCATAATCCATGTGAAACAAGATAAATTGGCTTGTACAGGTTTAGTATTTTTGTTTTCACTGCCCTTTTTAAACATACTTCAAAGTAGACTAACCTTGTCATTAAAACAGAAGTTAGATAGCAACATGGTACTGATGTTGTCACAAGGAGTAGAGTTAAACAGAAAAAACAACACTGTTCTTATTTCACATGCTTTCTGGATTATTTAACACTCACAAAATGAAACCAAGCTGGAATAAAAAAATAACTGAGAACAAACTATGTATTCCCTCTTTGCAGGTTGCTACTCTTTGCTAGGACAAGCAATAGATTTTTAAGTGCTAATAAATTGAAAGGGAACACTTATTCTTTGTTGACTAATGGAAACAAGTATTGGATGGGACATTAAATGAAAGACCATACCAGATCCTTTGATTTATCATTCATTGAAGAAACAGTTCTTTGTTATTCTTCTGACACAAACTGCTGAGAGGTGATTTAAATCAGTCTAGTTCAGAATCCTCAACATGCAATTCAGCCTGCATTTAAGGAGTAATTGAATGGTTCCTTTATTAAACTTATGTCTGGCTATTTAACTATTTGGCTTGTGTGAGCCCGTGCATAACTAGCAAAATTGATTTTCTCTCCAAGTTTTCAAACCCAAATAAATACAATTTTCTCTAATGCAAATTTTTTTGTAAGAGAAATGCCAATAATTTGGACCTCAGTGTACACAGGACATCAGTGAAACAACTAGCAAGACATTCCACACATCTCATGTCTCTCAACAAAATATGTATTTTCCTCTTACTTTGAGTAATAGAATCATTAGCAAAGAAAGAGAGTCATGGCAGTGAAGAAAAACACTTGAAACTTTAAGTTATTTTCAGGGCCCTGAGCAGACTATCAGACTGCAATCTTAATCCACCTGGGCTATGGCTGCTTGTGCTCAAGGCCAGCTTTGCTAATGGTGCAGCTGGGCCACCATGAATCATACTGCTGAGAGAAGTCACCGTGAGGAAGCTTCGTCCTATGTCTTGGGTGCCAAGCACTTTCCCTTGGCCCTGGCTGGAGCTGTGCTTATCTTCATACCATAGGAAAAATACATTCTATGGAGATGTACAATTCATTTGTCCACCTAACAAAATATTTAAAAACAAGCCCCTAAACCAATACACAATCTACCAACAGGGTTCACTTAGTCAGATTGTACTGCAAACAGCATATTAGTTAATGCAGACCTGAGAACTTTCATAATTTAGGCAGAAAATCAGTTAAAATTCAAAGTGAGTCTATTCTGAGATTCCCACAACACTTTCATTTTTTGTTCAATTCATGTGACTTCTTAAGATCTAAATTCCACTTTTTTCTAGTATTGTAATCAGTGAGATGACTCAAAGAACCATATTAAACTGCTGCTTCCATAAGAAAAGATTCCAAATCAGCCCAATCTCTTATGAAATCATTTGACAGTGAGCAGAGTCCCAGCTGAAAAACTACCTTTTTTTTAAACTTTCAATTTAAAGAGAACTTTTGCAACTGAAAAATTTTCTCATGATGGATTAACCCTTGTCAGAAACTCTCTCATGCTTACAAGATACTCTTACTGAATAAATAGATAGACCAGTTGTTGCTTGAACTCCTTAATTTGATTCTATCAAAGCAGGTAATTGACTTCCTAAATTAAATCAATAAACAATTAAGATCCTTTTCAGTGATCTACCCAATAAGAAATCTATGCCACAGTGTAGCCATATGGAAATTAATCAGAGTTCCTTTTTATTTTTTAATTATTATATCTTCCTGAATTTCGTTGACATGCAGATTCAAATCTTAAACTACTTAACAATTCCAAAAATGGAATTATTATAGTAATGGATTTGCAGTTGCATATTATTTTTTGTCAGGTAACACAAATTTTCTTTCATTTGCAATTTTTAAAAAATATTGAAATATAGAAAAGGAAGCATTACAGGTCTTTATAACTTAAACCAGAATAAATATAGCAACTTCTAGCTCTTTTTGTTTGTTTGTTTGTTTGTTTGTTTTCAATCCTGTCTTCAACAATACAGGAGTTTTAAATTTTAATTAAAATATTTTACTCTGAGGAAACATCCACCCCCCACTTTTTATCTAACAAACCTCAATATCTTACAATTTCAAGCATTACATTACTGAGTTTTTTACTTTTTTTTTCTGTCTTATGGTAAAGCAGAGTGAAATTTCTGTCTTCTTTTAAAAATTGCAGTCTTAAATCTAATCTGTTCTAACTTCTTTATTCAGAAAGTTTTTAGTGTCTTAGGTAACTCTAAGTATGTTCTCACTGTCAATAATGACTGTAAATACCTCTTTCTGACTGAGCATGATCAGAGCAAAATTTTTAAGTTGCACATAAAAATTCAGTAATGAATGTCTGATGGGAATTAGTAGTTTTGTAAATGTTTTGAGATCTCCAATATTGAATTTGATTTAGGTAGAAATTTCAACAGTCCATTCTAAGAATTAACAGTTTTGTATTTTGATATGTTCTTGGCAGTCTAGAAATATCTTATTTAAATGCAAGTCACTTGTTCTTTTTTTACTTCATTTTCAGTAGGCAAATGATGATAATTTCAAGCACTTGTTAAAATTTCTTGCCAAAAAACTTAAGCACACATATCAAACCAAGCTTGTGAATGTTTTCCTTGACTACAGATTTCAATAATAAGTGTATGTCTAAACATTCTAGTGAATCAGGACTGAATTTTTTTTTAAATTTTGACACAAGTATGAATCTTGGAAGAAAATATCACATCATAATCCAATAACTGACCGAATGCAGTGGTGGACCTGATTGATTTTCAGAAGAATTTTCAGCTCCTCTTATTTTACTTGAAACTGTATGTCCCCTAACCCTCTGAAAAATCAGGTCATAATAGGGCATGAAATTATTTCTACTGGATAATACTATATCAAATACTTCATAAAAAATAATTTCTCATAGGTCAAGATTGGGACCGGTGCTGTTTAACATGTTTGTTGGCAACACGGACAGTGTGATGGAGTGCACTCTCAACAAGCTTTCTGGTGACACTGAGCTGTGTTTGACACACTGGATGGAAGGGGTGCCATCCAGAAGGACCTTGACAGGCTTGGGATGTAAACCTGTATGAACCTCAAGAATTTCGACAAGGCCAAGTGCAAAGTCCAGCATCTGATTTGGGAAAAATCGAAGCACAAATACAGGCTGGATGGAGAATGGACTGAGAGGACGTGGTGGTTTGGGCTGACGAGAAGCTCGATGTGACAATGCATTGTGCTCTTGCAGCCCAGAAAGCCAACTGTATCCTGGACTGCATCAAAAGCAGAATGGCCAGCAGGTCAAGGAAGGTGATTCTCCACGTCTATTCTCCTCTCATGAGATCTCACATCTACTGCACCCAGATGGGATCCCCACCATAAGAAGCACGTGGACGTGCTGGAGCGAGTCCAGAGAAGTTCAGTGAGCATGATTAGAGGAATGGAGCACCTCTCCTATGAGAAAAAGCTAAGACGGTGTTGCTCAGCCTGGAGAAGAGAAAGCTCTGTGGAGACCTTACAGCACCTTCCAGTACCTAAAGGGTGACCTACAAGAGAACTGGTGAGAAACTTTTTACAAGGGCATGTAGTGATGGGACAAGGGTTAATGTCTTTAAAGACAATAGGTTTATATCAGATACAGGGAAGAAATTGTTGCTGTGAGGGTGGTGATACACTGGAAGAGGCTGGGTCAATTGAGTCAATTGGGTTGGACAGTAGAGGGTCTTTATTGTCCTCTTCAATCACTCCATGAATCTATGAAAAGATATGTACAAAAAAAAAAGGTGTGATGATTTTAAAGCATTGCAAAATTTCTTCTCAGAGTAATGTGAAGAACTTTTTCTAGAATGATTTTAAAATGATATTTAAGAGAAGGAAGAAAGGTGAATTCCCTCTCTGAGGGAGGTAGGTATAGCCGTATCACTAGCCAGATACACAAACACTAGCAGTTCTCAAGCAAATCTGTCAAATGACCATTAGTACAGTTCCATGCTTGAACAGTTTGGCAGAGTAAAAAAGCAAGTACTGTGACCTTCCTGTCATTTTTGCATGGAGGATAATTTCTGCTGAATATGGCTGAAAATAGTCAGGGTACAAAAATGTAGAGCATAGGTATCTGATCTCATTTCATCATTACGGTACAAGTAGTGAATCATATGAAGATTACACTTTGATTTTAATTTAAATGGATTTCACTCGTAAATTGGATTTTGTCATGCTTCATAAGAATATATTTCATAAAGCGAGCTGAATTGCCTACCTTTACAAATTGATATGGATCAGAAGAGAAACTTCATTTCATGCAACCTTTGAAATACCCATACAGAAATGTAAAATTTACTCTTGCAAGTCATCTGTGCACTAATGCATTAAGAATTATTTTTATTTAACCAGATGCAAAAGTTTGCTTTATATTTATCATATTTTGTTTTATTTCCATCTCCAATATCAGGCAGTACTTATAAATATAATCTCTTTGCATTTCTAAAAGTATTATTATTAATTTTTTAATTTCACACATTCTACATATGCCTCAATTTCCTGCTTTAATCCTATGCCTCATTTGATCTAATACTTTTCAAAGTAATTTCAAATATTTCTTCACTCATGAGATACTGAGTGTAAACTTTTTAAAAAACATAACTTGGCTTTTCTGGAAATTTCAACAAAGCAGAATATGCTTGCTTTATTCTACACTTCTCATAGGGCTTTGCATATGGTTTTCTGCATTGCTTCACTCACACCATAAAACTTACATTCTATGGCATGCAAGTAAACATATTCTAAAATTATACAGTCACACAAATCTATTAATTACATAAGAATAAAACATAGATGACAACACATAAAGAAGTCACTTCATTTCACAGAACCACAGAATATGCTGAGTTGGAAGGGACCCACAAGGACCACTGAGTTCAACACCAGGCCCTGCAGAGGACCATCCCCAAGAGTCACACCATGTGCCTGAGAGTATAGTCCAAACACTTCTTGAACTCTGGCAGGCTTGGTGCTGGGACCACTTCCCTGGGGAGCCTGTTCTAGTGCCCAAGCACCCTTCGGGTGAAGAACCTTTTTCTAAAATCCACCCTAAATTTCCCCTGATTCAACTGAGTATTTTCTTATAACCTAGGGAGTACTATTTGTATTTAAGTTCTCCATATTATTAATATATTTTAGTATATTTTACTCTTTTATACTATATTTAGTCACTCAGTATATTAATATTTCATGCTATTAACAATACATTAACATATCTACTTATAAATCATCTCCTGACAAAAGTATGACAATACTCCCACGTGTATAAAACTATGCATCTAGAAAGTATCAAACAAAATTATGCTTCAAGAAACCTAAACTGCAATGTTGTCAAGATATATTTAAAAAAAAAACCCACAAACCCACAAAAAACAGCTCTTACAGGTAGTTATTCCTATTGGTAAGGAAAAAAAATACTGAAAATCATTTGATGTACTAAAAAGATTATCTTTTATACATTAACTGATATATCTTACAATCTATCTGTGGTGTCAGCTAGTCACTAAATATCCTGGTCCTGTAATATGATCTAATGAGGTATCTGCAAGGAGCAGTGAGATGCTGATGAAGATAAAGGCAAGTTCCAAGCTGAGACCAGAGCTCATTCTTTCTAAAGATCACTGGCAGAGCCAGGGTAGAGTTTGGGGTCAGTTCTGGGTTTGGTGATCCACGAAGCTTTCAAGTTCAGGAGGACTATGTGGAGGTAATTGTAAAAGCTACATATGTCTTGGTAGTTTTACCTACATATTTTTCAGCATATTTTTCTGTAATAAATATTCATATTTTAGCTGTGTTCATGCACTCTAACCCAAAATTGCTTTTTCTCTTCCCCCACACCAGATAACCAAAGAATTTTAGGAAGGCCACATTGTGCAAACAAAGCAGTCAAACAAATAACAAATTTTTGCTCACAAACTTAAGGTGTATTTTCCTGATACTAAGCCCATCCTACATTAATAAGTGTCTTGTAGCATTGCTTTGGAGTAAAGCAGTGTATCTTATGTGAAGACATTTTAATAAATGTCAGTCAGTTTTGTCTGATTATTATATCTGTTTCCAAGGAGATTAAAGTTAATATTTACCTTCCCTTAAAGAGAAAAATGAAAATGCATTCTTCTTTCAGAGACCACACAGAGCTACATTTGTGGTCAACAAAAATATTGTGAGTGTTGTTGCCTAGCAACCTTGATGTCAGGAAAATTATATTCCTGAGCACGGTTTACACCATAATATATGATTCTAGGGTATCTGTAAAATGTTAAAAGTGACAACATTGCTTCTATAAGATTTTTCTATTTTCTATTTCTTCTTTTTTCTATTTCTTCTATATTTTCTATTTTTTCTATTACAAGATATGTAAATACTAATTTGTGTGCAAAACATGCAAATAAGCACATCACTGGTCACTAGAGAAAATACTCCCAAGTCCATCATTAACACTGAGTTTTTATTCATTCCAAAAGTTATGCCATGGTGATTGGGATTTTTTTAATTAATGACAAGTATTACTGTCCTTATTTTACTAAAGTATAAGTATATGAGCATTTGGAAGAAAACCTATGTACATATCTCAGTAATATTAATACTATTTATTGGATGAATATAACTCATTGTGCCTGAGTAGGAATCATCCTACTCAGCTTCATACATTCATAGGGAGGCTCCATTAGGAGGTTAATTATTCTCACCCTGTATGAAGGCTTGTTTCATCTTCTATTTCATTTCAGATAAAAATAATTAGGATAGAAACTGTCCATAATTTGAAGAATCTTGGTATAGAGACTGACACAAGAGTTGGATTTGTCCTCAACTATAATTCACATACAAGGACCTCTTAAAAAATTTCAGCACTGCAATGAATATCTCATTCAATGCAAATCAACAATACCGAAGCAGTGCTTCCTATTTATCATGTTATTCTATCATAATTAAAAAAAATATATAACTACAAAACCACTTTCTCTGTTACTAAAGGTCATGTCAATTGAGATTTAAAACAGATCTATAAAATACGTAGTATAGTGCTCTCTATGAGAGAATATTTTGAATTGAGCCTACAACTTCTATGCACATGAGAAACTGTTAAGTAGTCATGATAATAATTCTAAAAACTTATCTGAATTATAAATTTTTCTTTGTAACAGGCTTACCAAACATGTTTTGTGGTCACATTGGAATGAAGATATTTGGATTTCATTTGTTAAGTATTTAAAGTCTTCTTAGTTAAATTTTGATAATTTGCAATGCTAGATGAAATTTGCCACTTTCTCTGAATCACTTTGTCATCCCTTTATAGAGATTAAATGAGACAAGTAATGTGACCTTAGACTTGCTAGACAGATCAGTGTAGCAACAAGATACTTAATTATTATGGCTAACACAAAGAGCTGTTTTGTGATTTGTCAGAAAGGAATCAGTATTTCTTTTAAGACTAGTTGTAGAAAAAGAACAGCAGGAGAAAGGCTTTACATTTTTCTATTTGCTTTCTGTAAATCCACTTGAACATCAGTATTTAATGCCACATCTTCTACATTTATAAAAATTTATCATAGTCAAAGCTATGAAATAATCTCTATTTAAATTTTTTTCATTTGATAGCATCACTCATTTCTTTCTAATAACATTAACTGAGACCCCACTTAGCTCCAGCTATTTAAAACGTAGGAACTACTATAATAAAATCCATTTAGATTCCTATATAATCTAGTCATAAACCTTTAAAAAAGAATCGCTTAACATAGCTTTTCTTACTTTGGATTGTTGTTTTAGGCTGGAATAAGTCATTGCATGCCTGTGTATCTCCACTGGCTATAAAGAGAACAAAGAAGACTAGCTCAAACTAGGTACAACAAAATGTCTTATTTTATCTGAGGAAGGAATTACAACTATTCTACAGCTTCATTATGTATGCAAGCAAAGATTATAAGCACTACATATTTTAATTAGTATGTACGACTGAAAATAAAATTATTTTGTTAATTAGTGAGAAGCAATTGGCATTTATTAACTTGCCTATCTTCTACAGATTCCTTTCAAATTCTCATTTTCCCCACCAAACCCATCTTCTTGGGTAATTTTTAATATGAAAAAATAACATATTTTTCATCCAGAGCCTCTCATTTTCATTGGTACTTCTAAGAAATATCAGGTATTCTGGTCCCTCTGTAGCTGATGTTGAAATAACAAACAGACAGAGGCTCTGCTTCTTGTAAAAAAAAAAAAAATCTGATGGTAGGAAGTAGGAACACCACAGAACAAATTTCAAAACATTAAAACTTAAGGGGAATGAGCTCAGACATCTGACCAGACTTGACTAACCATTCTAGGACTGCCAGACCTACCAAGAAGAACCTGCGTAGTACTCAATTGCTAATCGTTCTTAAAATTGTTAGGGATTTTCAGCGGCTATTTCTTTTTAGTCTCTGAAGTTTCTCTTTAAAGGTTTCTCTACAGATATCTAAAAAGCTTTGGGTCTTAGATGATACCTCACAGAGATGATAAAAGCAGGAAGAAACTTTATTTTTTAATAATATGTATAGGTGTTACCTGTTTCTTAAATTTTGAAAATCTACCACAGCCAAGAGTTAAATCCAACTTACACACAGTTCGGAGTCCATTCCATTTCAATGAATTCTTGCTGTACTGAAAAAAAAAGAAGGTAAACTTGTGCTTAATAAAGAGACTATAAGATGTAGAAGAAAATTATTTTTTTAAATTATTTTTATTTTTTAATTTGGTGGAGAATTGGAGGTTTTTTTAGATGGGATTTTTGGGGGAGTTAATTTTTTTTTTTTTAAGAAAGGATAAAAGGAATAGGTCATGTCACCAAATAGCAAAATCAGAGGAAGAAAAATATTCACTGCAGCTCCCTGCCGTCCTTTGAGATAAAACATACAGAGGGAATTCTCTCCATTTTCCAATATACAAGTTCAGTTTCAAAAGCTTGCCCATCATCAGGGTAGAGCTGTTCCCAATGACTGTAAATAACCCTTCCTTCTTGGCAATTCTGCTGCTGCAGTAATAGTGCCAGAAGATATAGGCCTCAAGGTATCTACAGTGCAGAACCAGTGAAATGTTTCACTGTGAATAATGTATTTTGGCAGTTGCTTGATCTTATCTTTTAAGAGTAAAACTGAAACTAGACTTCCACAGAGTTCAGACATTTCATCATTTTGAAAAGGTTCCTTTGACAAGGTAATAGATACCTGACTATCCTGTGTCTCCTTTTCTCTTACTACATCAGGATATTAAGCTGTACAACTTTGATGAGCATGCCATTCCTTTAAAATATCACAAAAAATATTTCAAAATGTCTATTAAAATAGACTGTCTGCAAACGCTACCTCCTTATTTTTGAGATCTCAGCTAGCTGTTCCATCAGGTTCTGTTCTTTATTTTGCAGCTGAAAAATCTCACTGATGCCTGAATTCAGGAGCAAGACCTGAATGAATTAAGTATGAAGTATGTACAAGACTGGAAAAGGTCATTGGAATTTGAACACATTCAACACACAGTCTCATGATCTATTCATTAATGACAATAACAATCACAGGAAAACATATCTGAAGTAAAACAAAATGGAAAAAGCGGAGACAGTACCTAGGAGAAAATAAGGGAGATATCTGTATAAATGTGCATGTGAACAGTATGTGGAAAGAAGAATGTAAGACAGAGATATGAAGAAACACAACCAGAGAAAGATATTATAGGGAAAAAAGGTTAAAAGGAAAAGTAACTAGAGGTAGTTTAAATTGGAAAAAAAAAAAAGAAACTATTATATTAAACATGAAAACAAGAATAGATTCAGGAAACTAATATACATTTAATAGTACCAAAACTTTGTAAAAAGGAATAAACACAAATAAATGGTTAGAGACAGCAAGTCATTTATAATGGAGGTGTTTAGGAAAGTGAAGAAAAAATAAATACTGGGAAAAAAAAAGGAAGACAGTGTCAAAAAGGTAAAATAAAATCTAGACTGGTGAAATAATTTCATATTTTTAAAAAACATAGAATAGTAATAACTTACAATTCTTATTTAGGGGTTTATTTTCTGTATGTGGGCATCCAAAATTTTCATTTCTGTTGCTTTATGCTTCATCTAAAAAGAAGCACTTTTTCCAAAAAAATCCCACTAATTTACGGTGTTTCTAGATCTGAACTGTGTTTGGAGTTGTAAACTAATTTGAAAATATTTGAGGAAATAGGAAAAAAAAACCCTAACAATAACTCTTATGAGATCAATTTAACATCTTGCAAATAAAATGAGGAGAATATATGTCTAATCTTTCTGTTTACATGCTTAAACTTTTTAGAGCTTAAGTTCCTTTAAGTACCATTTTTTCCTTTCTTACTTCTTCTGCTTTTTTTCTGTAAATTGTAACATATGGTGACATATTCTTTTTATGGTCAATTTAATTTCTCATTGACATAATTTCTAGAAGCAAATATTTAACTTCTGTAAGAGGACTCTCGTCTAGGTTAAAAATCCAAAATTTAGGTATCCAGCTTTTAGCTATCTGTCTCTGAATCAACTGTTTAGCCTCATGCCACAGTAGGTGGAGTTGGATATAAGTATCTCAACAAAACCAAAAGAAGTGCTCATTAATAATTACGGTACTCGTCTTCTCAAGTAACACTGGCCCGTGATAAGGTCAGGATTTCCAGAAAATGGATTTCCAGACACCTACCTGCTAGTAGGAAGGAGGGATGAAATTCCTATTTTGCTTTGCTTTTGCATGCACAGCTTTGCTTCACCTATCAAACTGCCTTTATCTTAACTCACGAGTTTTCAGCTTTTCCCTTTCTGATTCTCCCCTCCACCCTGCTGGGGCAGAAGTGAGTGAGCGAGTGAGTAGGTGGGTGCTCAGCTGCTGGCTGGGGTCAACCCACCACAACAAACAACCAAATAGAGCCTTTAGTTCATATTTTGTATAATATTCTTTACTTTCAGGAGTCACAAAGGACTTTCTGCACAGAAACGCTTACCTTATTCAGTTCTGGAACAGTTAATTCCAGAACTCCAAAGGCTCAGCTGATTTTCTGAGGATTGAAATTTCCTCCTATTTCACTTTAAATGTTACTACTTCTCTCCCTCCCGTTGAATATTTAGCTCCATGACAGCTATACAGTGCTGAACAGCAAAAAATCAGGTTACACAAAACACATCACAATTATTTTTACACAGTCCTAATAGTGTTATTTCATGATCTGATCACCGCAAACAGTGTATAGGCTGGGCAAAAGCGTAAGTCTTATGGGCAGAAAGGAATGCTTAATTCAGCATTTATTTATAGCAGTAAATGATTGCTTCCCCTATGAACATTGAACACCTAGCCTGATTATGAACCTAATATTCAACAGCCTGCATGATCCGTGAGTCAATAGGTGCAGCAGTACTTTCTGGATAGATTAAATCTTGAAACAGAATGGGCGGGGGGAGAAACTGTGGAGGGAAAGATAATTGAACAAAACTAAGAAGTAAAATCACACTCACTGATATACAGTTAGTTGAATATTTTTAACTTTTAAAATATACTTGGGGCATAAAATTACTAACACTGGAAAATTAAACTGACTTCTAGGATGGGTAGGGCAGGAAATTTTTTTTCTCAATTGCTTTAGTCAATTATTCTATTCATTGATGCAAATCAACTAACTCTAGAATTTCATTGACATAAATGAGGCCAAGTGGACTCACTCATTCTGAGAATTACCTTTCTTTAAAACAAAACTTATTTTTTATTTACTTTTTTTTTAGTACAAGCCTGAACCTACAGAAAAAAATTTAATTTTATTAATGCAGGAAAACTGAAATTGATGAGAAAAGAAAACTTTTTACCCTTTATACTACTTTGCATATTCTATTATGTATTATAATTAGATTATACATAAATTTCATCTAAATTAAATTTTGTATAAATTATATTTCTTATTTTATCTATTTATATATAGAAAACCTTACTTACATATATACAATCACCTTACATTTTGTACATTTAACACACACAATTATAAAGTATTTTTTAATGGAAAAATAACTGATACATAAAGAAAAGCTATTTTTGCTATGGAAATTAAGCATTACCCTGTGTTTTACAAAAAAAAAAGATAAAAAATCAAATACTGTAAAATTTGGCTTTTTAAATAAAATATGTCATCAGTGTGCATTTTATGATAGGAAACTATCTTGATGGAAGTGTTAAAAACACTTAGACATGTACCTTTTTTCCAATTGTAAATAAGAGAAATGTGTCCTTAATCTAATATTTTGTCCCTTTTGAGAGGCAATTCTGGGCTTCAGACAAGAATGCTGAAATTTTAATCCCCATTCTTTCCTTTTTCCATAAAAAATTCTGGAGGGGAGGTGGGGCAGGCTTTTTAAAACAATATGAAGTTAAAATTCAGTTCATTAATATACAATAGTAGGGCATTTGCTGAGCATCAGAAGCATTTTTCCATACAAATGAGCCAAAGTAGAACTTACACTGTGGAGTAGTCATTAAGAATTCTAGTCGTCTGAAATTCCTCAATTCATGAGTGCTGATCTGATGGCTCCATAATTCAGTACATAAGAATAGAATTACATTAGAATTTAAAAAGAGTAGTCTTCATGGTCACAGAGGGCCAGTTTTAGGCCTTCATGAATAATACATAGACAGAGAAGGAAAGAGATTTCATTCAAAGTTCTAACCTGAACAATTATGGAAGAGTTTTGGAATAAAATGAGTTTCTTTGATTCTATTCAGCTTTAAAGCTTTCACAATCAGCGCATTCTAAATTTAGCAGCAATGTATGAATAAGCTATATTAGATAATTTATTTTCACCAAATGGCATTGTTCCTATATAGATATAATGTTGTATTACTTCAATTTAATTAGGTTAACTAAAGATTTCTCTCTAGAATTATTTTCTGTAGGGTTGCCACAAAATGTAACTAGTTATGTAAATTATTAGCTGTGCAAAACACTACTCTCTTTCCTGGACACTAATTCTGTAATATCTTGTTACTTCTGCTTTCCCCTTGAATTTCAATGAAACTTAAATTGTCCATGCTTGATTGGATTGAGAAAGCCAGGGATTCTTAGAAGCGTTATTCCCCCAGTTTTCTGTATAAATGTACAACTCTGAATTACATAAAATCATACTGAGAATTTAGAAAGAAGCATGCTGGCTTGCTCTAGAAAGGAAGAACAAAGAGAGTGAGAGCACAAAAAACCACAAGGGCAGCGGTATGTGAACAATTCATAAAACCTGGCCCTACCTTTTCAGGAAGTTTCTCTTTAGGAAAGCCACTGCAGTGGAAATTTCTGAAACCACTTTGATACCCTATCTTTCCATCATCTTTCACCTTTTAAAGGGGTCTATGAGATTATTTTGAGGAAAATGACCTATGCATTTATTAATCCAAATATTCCCCTTACTTTGAACCCTGGCCAGAAAAGTGCACTAGTTTTAATCACATTTTATCTCTTCTCCTAAAGCTGCTTTGGCTTCTGAAAATATATCCAAAATATAGTAACCTCTTTCTGAAAGAGCAACAACATTCAAATTAAACCAATCATTTCATGGATGATTAGGGAATTAAAGGAACAGGGGAGGGAAAAGAAAAAAAAAAGGGAGAAAAAAAAAAGAATGAAACATAGAAGTGTCAGTTTAAATCCATAATAATTTATTCCTTGCATGGCAAGAAACCTATTTGCAAATCTAATATGAGGCAACACATTTGTGAGGGACTGAAAAATGTTATTAAAGTTGTAAATGGCTCAAAACAAGCCGGGGTGGGGGATGGGGTGGGGGTGGCAGTGCAGAGCAAGCTGTGCCAAGGCAGGACAGGGCACTGCCTTATCATCTCTTCGTGGCCCCTGGAGCCTTTAGTCCAGACCAGAGTGGTTGTTAGACAGTTGGCACCCCTGAAGCCCCCCACCACATCCCCTGGAGCCCCTAACCAGATCCCGAATGGCTGGTACATTGGAAGCCCCACTGGCAGGGACTGACCATGGGGTCCGGGGCAAATATAACCACCACGATGAGGCCATTGTACGGTTCATGGAATTTGTTATATTTTTCTGATCTGTGCTCACAGCCATACAAAATCTCCTGCCACCAGTAAGAAATATGTCTGAGAGCCCAACTTTTCTGCAAGAAATAAAGAAGTTTTTTTTTTCATTCAATGCATCACTATAATATTTTCTATCACTTTGCTTCTAGACCAAATCCCATTATATACATCCTGTGCTAAATGCATTTTTTATAATAAAATTCTACATTACAAGGATAATATGATAAAAGCGGTATTGATTGTAATCTTTGTCTTGACATTGTCTGGACTTTTGATTTTAATTACAATTGCCTCAATTTTCTTTCATTTTATTTGTAATACTGTTTCCGTTCACCCTTTGTGGCTACTGCAAATTTTCATTGTGCCATTTTACTGTACTCTTCATCTGCATTTCTCTAGTCTCATCACTGTCTGAATTTTATGTTCTTTTTGATGTGAAATATTTTAGACACAAGCAAATGAGTTCAGGAAAGAAGAATAGAATATTTAATTGTTTGCATAAAGTAAAGGTGCTGATAGTGTCCTGATATCCTTTGGGAACAAAACTGATGAAATGGAGAACACCGCTTAGGAACACTTTCTAATTGACAGTAATAGTAAAATGGTTAGTTATGAAAGTCATAATGTGATCAAAAGTTTAGAATTTACAAGTACGTTGCTTTCTACTCTAAAGTAAATTAAGCTGTGGTAATTGAAGGTGTGAATATAAAATGTACTAAATGCATCCTTGATTATCTCATTCAAAAGACAGGTAGTGTTAATCTGCTTTAGCTTTGTCTCTTTGAGGGAAGGGAAAAGACTTCCATGCAAGAATTTAATGCTCTTTAAGTTCACACCATTAATTAGCAGAACTATCCTAATTGTAGAATAGGCTTTCCCTATAAGACAGAATGATCAAGAACATTGAAAGTTGCACTGGGATTAATTTAAATAGAAGATTTCAGGGAATCTGCTGCTGAGTTGTACTTTACCAGCTCATGTCATTTTACTGACTACTTAGGAAAGGGCAGTCTCAGCACTATTAAAACAACTTTTCAGCAATGAAAAACACTTGCTTTGAGCAAAGATACTTCATAGAAGAACAATTTTTCAAAGAAATGTGCTTTGAGGCAGGATTCTGGATAAAGTCAAGGATGTACAAATTGAGAGCTAAATTTTTATTAGCATTTTTATTTTAATCTTTTTACTGTTGACTTTTACTAGACAAAAAAAAATTCAGTTTATCACGGGCAAGAAGAGTTCAAAGAAACAACTATGTCATCAGAAGCATGCAAGACAAGCATTTGAAAAAAGAGGGGTGAATCCTGGAAAAAAAATCTAAATGGTAAGCTGTAAATGTAATTGAAACAATTAAACATGTGCATACCTGAGGGACAATAAGGAACTCTGCCCTGAATAATTTCCATAGTAAATAATCAATAATGACACTCCAAAGGAAAGGTTGAAAAACCAAAGAAGGCTTTTTCTTCCCCATTTGCTTTCCAGTTGCTTCTTATAGACCACACAGAAATATTTCTGTATATTTATTACTCTTATGGTTTATTTGCAAATGTTATACTTTTCTGTTAAGGAATCTGTAAACCTGAAAGGATGTTGCAGAAGCTTATAATACACTAGTTAAGACATACTTCAAAATGTGTTCACTTTTGCTATTTGAGATGCATGTACAAAAAAGGGTGCTTATATCTTCTACGTCTCTTACAAATTCTGAGCTGCTTGTGGAGAGGGGTGGGGAAGAACCTTTTGTCATATAAATGTATTTCCATATTTATAATCAGTTATGGTCTTTTCCGCGCTGCTGCTGCTGTTTCAGTGTAGCACTGCAGCACTGCCTTTCTCCTGTTTCCCTCCCCTGTGCGCTGCAATCCCAGCCTGGTATAATATCATTAGAGCAGCAGGCTCAGGGAGCCACAGGATGGGAATGCAATGGGGGCAAGCCACTTGTTCCTTGGACTTCCATTGCTGGTAGTACTCCTGCCTCTCCTTTTGGCCAAGTACAGAAGCCAGTCGTAGAGGCAAGACTTACTGGGGGGAGCCAGTGAAGGTAAGAGAGGTTGTTCCATGTCTCAAAAAAACAGGAGACCATCAAAGTGGTACCAAATCACTTCTACCGCATGCTGCAGCCTCCTCCATGCAGTAGATGGTCCAGAGGAAAAGGATGTTGGTGAAAACACAGAAATCACAGTCCTTAGCCACAGTCAAGCTAAATCCGTATTTTGATCTCTTCTCCAAAACAGTTAAAATTATTGCAGTCTTTCAAACAACCAAAACTGCAAAATCAGTATAATATAAATCCACGGATGTTAAAAGTTAGTAATAATTTTGACTCATTATTTTGCATAAAGTTTCATCATAAAGTTTCATTATAAAGTTTCATCATAAACTTTCATAACTCTTAATGATACCTGGATATTTAAACAATATTAGTAACTCCCACTGTTGAATAATATGGACTGAAATATTAATTTGAATACTTAGAGATGAAAGTTATGTTCATTATTAGTCTAAGAATCTTGAAAATAATGCAGTTAAGTGTTAAAATTGTGTCAAATAATAAAGCTATGAAAATTCATGTGCACTGAAGTAAAAATGTCCCTTGTTCTCCCCAGGTAACCACTCATTCCATCCTCCAACTAAATCATCATCATAAAGGTGACCAAAAGGAAGGCAAAGAATAATCTTTGCAATTAGTGATAAAGATTTATAACCTGCTTTTTTTGTTTATGTTGCTGCCCAAAATCATGCACAGTAGATCCAGAGATATTTTATTCATTCGATTACTGTGAACAAAGGATGTGACTGTCTTAGTTCTAGACAGGGTTCAGGACAGGGTTAATTTTTTTCAGTAGCCAGGAGGGGACATGACAAGGGCTGGAGGCTATTCTATACCACCTCACTTCATTGCCAGGGGGAAGGGGGGAAGGAAGCCTCTTCCAGGGAGAAAAGGTTCCTTCTGGCAGGGGAGTAGCAGGCCTCCACTGAATGTGAATTACACTCTTTCTTTAGTGCACTATTGTTGTCAATATTGTTGCTGTTACTGTTAGTTTTCTTATTTCATTGGTGTTTCCAGTAAATTGTTCTTATCTCAACCCATTTCCTCTCCAGCCCACCACAGGGGAAGGGAGGGGAGGAAGGGAGCGAGCAAGTGGCAGCATGGTTTGGAGAATCTGAGCTGGAGCACCTAAATCACAACAGTGGTGTACACATTATCAGCATAGCAGTCTGACATTCTGTAGGGTGGTGTAGTTTGGGGGTTTTGAGTGGCTTAGTTTTGCTTTTAAGCTTGAGGCTATCTTAACCAAATTGAATTAACTGGTGATGTATAAGAGTAATTAAAAATACAGGTTTGTCATCACAGTTTTAAATTACCTTATTTTTGTAACGACGAATAAAATACAACTCCTGTTTAAGCACTAAAATAGCTGGTGTATTAAGGACCACTTCCTGCATTCCTTTGACTCTAACTCATTTGAATTTTTAATTGACAAGAACAAGACTGACTTTCATCCTAATTACATCCTCATTCCAATGCAGAAATTGGACAAGAGGAAAACATAAAAGACATAGCAGTGCAATTAAATCCTTAATCTAAGTAAATAGTCAAGCACTCAAGTATGTAAGGAAGCCCAGTCAACATTAGCAGAGCTTTCAGTTAAATGTGTGTTTACCAACTTTGCTGGACTATGAGCATAATAAAATGATTGTTATGATCCCACCATTTTTTTGCACACAGGCAAGTGATAAATCTTGTGCCTCAAAATGCTTTTCTTGCAATTTATGAACATCAAGAGCAAGGTGGTGTCATCCATCAGAGACGGTCTTCCTAACAAAGTGGGATTTTTTTAATGCTTAAGACTCTGTGTTGTGAGGAATGTAAGGAGTGTCGCAGGGCTACTAACAGCCTCTCAGAAGAATTTGTGGTAAGACACAATACATTTCTTACTAAAGTACATATCATCAGATTATCCAACATAGTTCTAATGAAGTTATGAATCCACAAAAATATACTCCAGATGAGAAATAGATCATGAAGACGTTCCATACTCCAAGCATAATTTTGGATTAAAATTCTGGAAATGTTTACTAGAATACTGAATTTTAGTTACAAATTAACATTAATTTTATGATGCTAACAATGAGTACTTTTGTATGCAAGACAGTTTACTTACTATATGCCTCATGTCTAATTTGCATTGCAGAGTAAATTAGATAAAATAAATTTGGGTTACCATTCAAAGTATCAATGTAAGTAAAAACTTGTCTGGCACCCACCCTGACCTTTTATAATGCACAAGAGTTTGCTGTTTAGTAAAAAATTCTGATACCTGAACATCATTAGGAATATCATTAAAACAGACATCTAGTTGCTCTCTATTCTTGGTGACTAACTACAGTCAGGTTTTAAATCTTTTGGAAAGTGAACATAAAGTAAATTACTGTGATACCTATTTCCATTTTAGGAAAACATTTACATTGTTAGTCGATTGAAAATGCAGTATTAGTTTAATAGAAAGAATAACAAGTTATTCACTACTATCCCTAGGCCTGCTCAAATAAAATCTAAATTATAAAGTCTGAGAAGTCTCTTATTTTCTTTTATCTTCTTTTTTATATGTTTGATTTAGTTTCTTTTTTTTTCCCCTGAGGATTTTAATTCAATCTTTCAGAATGGTGTCTGGTTTTGCAAACGTGATTTAAATCCTGTTGCAGTTCATGTGATCCCATGCCAGCATTAACTAACTACGGACCAAGAGAAGTAAAAACATGAGGAATATATTTCTTGATTTCTCAGCTGTGTTTGAAATCACTGTTATCCACATTTTCTTCCATCATTAAAACACTCAGCAGTAAAAACCAGAAAATTTATTCTGGCAACCAAACCAGGGACATGACAGACAATGGATTATCAAGCTTCCACACTCAAACATTCCTTTTTTAACTTCTCATTCCCATTAAACCTTTACTATACATCAACTCCATCATCAAAATTCTATATTTGGATGACACTACGCTTGTATTAATGAAGGCTGAACAAATCCTTAAAAAAAACCAACCCCGTCCCCCTCAAAACCTCACAGTTCTAGTGACTTATGTCAAAATTTAGGAATTGAAACCACGGTGCTTTAAAAGCTATGTTCCACTTGAACAAGAAAAAGCCATAAAAAGGCTCACAATAAATTTCTGTTACACAAGACCAAGGTAAATCAACAAATCTCCAAAGTACCTTACAGCTGCCAAACAGAAGTCCTAGTTACAAAAAGCAAATGAAAGACAAAAGACCAATAAATATCATGAACAAGCTAACATCTAGTAACCAGACAGTGATACCCATACCCTAGGGATTTTAGCACAGACACTAATTACGTCTCAGCACAGCATTACTGCCATTTGCTAAAGCAGACCTCTTACTACACTGATAAGTAAAATCTCACTTGGAGAATGGTAAGTGAGGAGCTCAATTCTGTTCTTAATTCCCTGGGTCCCTACTACTAAAAACTGTGCCGGCAAGTACTAGACATGAAGGTCTAAGAATGGAAAACTGTGACTGATATACACAGAGACTCAAAGTTCTAGAATTCTGAATATATCACCAGATCTCGTGACAGAACAGAAAAAACCCTTGAAACACAATGAAAGAAAAAAAAAGAGAAAAAGAAAAAAAAGACGTGAAATTGCAGTTCTTTGTTATTCCAAAAAAGGATAGTTTTGGCTTCAGCAGAATTAATATAAATACTGTAAAAAAGTTACAATCCATTTTGCCTTTGATATTGGACTACACTCAGTCATATTGTAACAGTTCACAGAAGTCATAATTATTCTTTGCAGTAATGGAGTTACACAGTTTTCTGTATTGCAACCCTGGCAAGTTGAGATTATCACTGATACATGAGTATATGCAAAAGGCCTGAAAGGAATTCTTTAAGTACTCTCTGGCTCTTTTGAATGGCTATAAAACCAGAGTATGAATTTATCATCTACTGTTGCTTCTCAAAATGCCATGTGCATGGGAAAAAAAAAAAGAAAAAGAGCACTAGGAAGCAAAAATAATAACATTTTTCTCAGATAAGGTATCTTGACACATGATGTTAGGCACAGATAGAACATTCACAGCAGTGTAGTCTTAGTTGTGAGAATTGAAATTAAATTTTAAAACTGAAGGAAGACTACTGTATCTGCAATCTGCATGTATTACTTTAGCCTTTTCAATATTCTGCATTTTGCCACCTGCTTGTTTCTGTATTTGTTTATAGATTACTAAAACTGCAATCATGAAAAATTGTTGCTAGTAAATGAAATTTCAAAAAGCTAACAAAATCAAAGGTAATGTTGTTTGCTATTATCTCTCAAGGACTATATAACAGTTCTGACTGTTATTGCAGAGAATGTGAAATGCTATAACTCTGTTATCATAACAAAGATTTTCTGAGCAATTAAAAATAATATCAACTCTGTACAATCATGACTTTGTTTCCAAACAAATTTATCTAGCCCCATCCATCATGACTGATAGTCATGAAAGGATGTAAATCTGGACTGAAAGATTTGCTTTGGATCATATTTCATCTATGGCTAAAATACAGCCTGTAACCTCCAGTTAAATAGGTCATGAACGACATCTCTGGATTTTAATGAGAGCAAGAGAAAGGGGAAAAGAGTGGAAAGCAGTGGGGGAGAAAGAATTGGTTTCATAGGTTTCACAGAATATTGTGAGTTTTGAACATTTAAATGCTTTTCTTCTCCACTCTTAGGAGAACCATGACATAACAGAATAACTCAGAACACAGCTGCTCTTTTTGTTTCTTAGAGAAATATGAAAGAGCTGCCAGTATTTTTGAAGACCTATATATGACAAGTCCAAAAAGATGAAAACAGTGTAGCTGCAAAACCCTTTGTGATTATAAAGATGAATCTGAAGAGAAAAAATTTTGTCTCTTTTCAAGACACAGTGAAATTCCCATTGTCTCAGGAGATAGGCAATGGCCAGATACCTTCATCAGATAAATCAGTGAATCACTCAAATACCAACAAAATACACACTCTTTAATTAAATAAGCAGCAGAGAGTACATAAAAAATTGGCTAGTAATTGACTGACACTTTTTTATAGAGCATATAAATACCACCTAGAGTTTCTCTCACAAAGATCATTCTGCCTTTGAAAGAAATAAAAATTATTGGAGGAAAGTAACACCTAGAATAAACTGAGCAGAGAAGCTGAAAAATTGTTCTTTTTTTCACCTTGACCATGACATTTTAATCATAAAACAAATAATCACAATTCCTTCATGCTTATGCTACCTATACTTTAGTACTAGGCATAAAAGTTACTGTTCAGCCATGTTCAAGAAAAGCAATAAAAGTATTGAGAGAAGTGAGCTTGAGAAGCAGTCTTTTCCATCATTTCCAAAAACTGACCCTGAATGCAAATTATTTTTCAATTTTTAACAAGTTTACCTTGCTCTACTATAATCTTTTGTTATTTTCTGACAAAACCATTGGGGGATATGTTGATTCCTGCATGTTCTATTCCGATTTATGCAACTCCAGTGCAAGTTACATATTGCAACACATCAAAATGTTAATGAAGAGTACCAACATAGTTTATTCCTTATCTGAACCATACCAATCATCAGCTATAAACTGTGCTCATCATTACAGCAAGACATTCACAAATGATATCTATACACAGCAATAGCTTTGGTTTTATTGTCATTTAGCAATTTTTTCATTCATTTTCAACCCACACTATATTAGCTTTTGTTTCTTTAGAAATTCATCAAGTAACTTTATGTTTACATCATTTATATAAGTTACATTATGTGCCAAGAAAAGCATATTCATTAACTGATCATAACTTTAGCTTCATGGTAATTACACCTATTACAGGTCAGTGTGACTAATGACATGTTTATCTAACAGTTCAGATCTTTGATTACCACTTCTGTAGACGTACCGAAGTTACCCTAGGTACTAATGACAGCATATCCACGATGATGTAAGGACTAGTGTGGGCTGAAAATTTCAACTTCGACACTAGGACATTTTGTTTGAATTTAGTTCTGTTCAGAGTTGGCTACACAAAATAAATGTTTCCTAGTTTTAAAAAAATCCCATTACTAATTATACTCCACTCTAAATTTGAATTACAGGGTGAAAAAAAGCTTCAGTCAAACAAATGTCTTTGGGAGAAGAAGTTATAATCCTTACCTGTTTGTTCCTATGACAAAAATCAGCACAAAAGTTGTACTTCAGCTCAGTAATCTCATATCACTTGTATCTGTTGTGGGCTTTGTAAGGACAGCCATCTTCATTGCATTTAACAGAATTTAGTGGAGGTATTTGATCACAAGTGATACAATGTTTGAGATTAAAAAAAAGGAACAGGAAAAAAGCAAACAAATAAAACAAAAACATAGCTTGGGTAACTATTTATCTAGGTCCCCTCATCACTACAACAGAATTTTTGTGATAACAGCGAGAAAGTTGCCCTTATGACCTTGAGGTCATTGCTGGCTCAATTAAGAGCTCTGTTGATGTGACAAATGATTGGACTGCATCAGTTTCATTTGTGGTTTTGCACTTCTAGAGTAGATTTGCCTCACTTAACACACCAAAAAGATGCCAGCTTGATATATAGTAATTTAAACTTAAGCATTCAGCAAGACATAACCATCTGGTGTTTACCTCTCTCCCCTTTCCCCTCTTTAATACATAGTATCCGCAGCTCTGTTGTACTACGTTCAAATTTGAACTCTCTTAACCTAAGAAAAAATAGATGACTCTACTTTCAGTCTTTAGATTTTAATTCAGCTCTTCAGGCAAAACGCTTTCATTTTATTCCAGAAAAGAAGAAGAGAAGACATAGAAATGACTGTCACAATCCGAGTGATTTTATTCCAGCAGAAAATTCCCAAACCCAAGACAAAATCAATCTATTCAGTTAAAGACTGTTTTGCCGTGTCTACATTATGGAACACAATATGCAAGAAATATTAAATTATTTGAGACAGAAATAGATGTTTTATATCTTGCATACATTATATCTAGTAATGACTTTGAATGCACAAATTTGATTTGCAAAGTGGAAGAAATTGAGGTATTTTGCATAAAGCCTTTTAATGCAGTTTTTATTCCCACTGGAATGTGATGGCTATGGGAAAAAAAAAAGGTTTTAGTCTAAATAATTATCTTTTTAAAACTCAACACAAGATTGAATTTGTCCATTTTTTCTTTAAAATACATTTGATATCGACTATTCTTCATGTTACGGAAAACAGTACCAAAAATATTTCAATGCTCTGTTTCAACTTTTTCACCTCATCAACAAGAAAAAAGGTAAAACAGATATATTTTTTTAACTTTTCCAGAACTTTTTTGGTTCGCATGCTCGATACATTTAGACATTACCTTAGTACAGAAGCAGTTTTGGTCCAAACTGTGAGTATATGGCCGAATAAAGACAACAAGACAATTAATGGCATTTGAATGAAAAAAGATAGATAGATAGATAGATAGATAGATAGCTAGATAGATAGATAGATAGATAGATAGATAGATAGATAGATAGATAGATAGATAGGTAAATAGATATAAAAAATGTAAACTGCAGCCTTTTTCTATAAACTTTAGATATAAAAACCAAGGACAAAGAGCTAAGATGTTTTTTATGCATAGAAAATTACATTTCACTTGATCAAAGTTGAAAGGATGAAATATCTGTGCATTAAAATGTAAGTTCCAAACTTTACCAGAAAATTCGAGTTCTTTTAATCTTTCTCAGTATGTCTGAGTCTGAAGAAAAGCTGAACCAGGACTAAAGACAAAGAGCTGAAACTGAGGCATCTTTACACCAAGAGTTCTTTTGCAGTGATGTTACCAGAACACACATGGCATGGAGATAGCTGCTCACAAAACCAACTTCCAAATGCTGTGTTTACTTGAGCAGAAGTCTTATTTAGACAAAATTATAAGCTGGTACCTTGACATTCTTTGTAAGGATATAATGAAACTTACAACTTGCTCTTATCTTTACAGATTGTGTTACAAATTTTCCTGAGCTGCTCCATGTCTTTTGGACATGACATTAACAGACTACAACAAAGTGAGCAACTGCCTAAAGAGGTTGCTACTTTTTGTAAATCAAAATGTAAATTTTGGAGGAAGCAGTAACTATGAGGTCAATATCAAGCTTACTCTAGATTCAATAGCCAGTGTCAGTCATAAACCATTCACAAAACTTATACGGCACACTCATGTTCACTCCCAAGGCTTCTCTTTATGTGGAGTCTCAACAATGAATTTCATATCAAATAAAAGGAAGAAGCTGAGGAAACTAAGATTAAATTTAAATAGGGAACACATAATATTCAAAATTAAATTGATATATTCAAACTTCTAAACCCTCAAATTAAAAATACAGTGCAGCTCATTTTGAGCACAGAGCTGAAGTCTATATACATAAGTCAGTGTTGGTGTGCATGTATCTAAAATCATGTAAGAAAAGCAATTTAATCCTGATACTTTGCAAATAAATAGAACTCTAAAGTTTGTATTAGATGGTGGGAAAGCACTTTGGAGATGAAACGCACAATATTTACTTTGTAAGTCTGGAAACTTTCTAACACCAAGATTATGAGAACAAAACAAAAATTTACTCTTATGAGAACTGTATATATAAAATCCCAAGCTCCCTACAAAAGTAATTCATGCACCAGAATCACAACAAGAACTTAAGGCTCTAGGTCTGTGCATAGATTCTGTGGCTTAAAACCACATTCAGGCTTTTAGGTAAGAACAAGATGCACATACAATGTAGATATTAGGATAGAAACAATCTAGACTTTGCTAAACTCTGTGGAGATAAAATATTATATATAATATAATATAGATATAAATATATAGAGAGAGCAATAATTATCTCCTGCCTTATCATGAAATATATTAAACACAATTTTTTAGCTACATATTTATCTGGTAAAAAACTGTTTATTCACCTCACATAGCAACAAATATTATTCATCTAAAATATTTTCAAAACACATTGCTTAGAATATACATTCTCAGAACAATATCAATTTGACTGATCATTTCACTTTACTGAAAGTCATACTTAGAAACCTTAGTAACATATTTTCTTTTTCATGAATTTAAATAACAGTTTGAGCTCATTTACAAAACAGTAAATATTATTGTCAAAGTAAGAGAATAGCCAATTCTATTTTTTCTGATCCACAAGCCTTTACAGAAGCGAGAGAGTGCTATATTTCCACTTCATGAATGAATTTCATTTTCCCTTATATAGATCAATAAATAAGTAGTCTTGTTGATTAAGGAAAGTGGATGAAGGTTGATCAACGCAAAGCTTTATTTCCACAGTCCTCTGTTCATATTATATATCCAATTCAAGATTACCTGGCAAAATAGCAAGGATAGGAAGAGGTCATATGAGAAGTAACAGAAGACTTCCAATGAGAGTACTCTCCCAGACTTCCTCTTCTCTTCAGCCAAAGGTCAAAATAATGTTCAATCTAAACGAGAAACACCCTGGCCCTTCCCCCCACCATACAATAATACCTACCATTGATATTCACCCAATTTTTCTATCGGTCTTTGTTTCATGCCAGTACTGAGACTGATGTTTAACTAGGTATAATTGCTGTGCAAGACATGGTTGCTAGATTTTTAATATGGGTACTATTGATAAAAGTATGTTAAAATTACTACTTTTTTTCTTTTTATCTATTTTGTTTGTTGTAGTATGGAACAGCAAACTAGAAGTCTACAGGTAGAATTGCGAAGGAGAAGAAAGGAGCACTGAGACAAACTGCAACTCTAAAACAATGCAGAAAGAAGGCTGTGAACAGATAGGATGACTCAGACATTGAAAACCTCCCTTTTCTCAGGTTAATCATAACAATGATTCACACTGTGTAAAGTCACAAGGCCGCAGCGATCAGACCACTTGAAATTCCAGGCCAAGGTATATCAGCTGCCCCAGGAACACTACCAGGATGTGAAGGTGACAGCTTTCAAATGGAAAAACAGACTGAAAACAGCAATGGAAGGCCTCTAGAAATAGAAAAGTTTTTAAATCCATGCAACATATACATCCTAAAATTTCAGTGTATTTCTTTCCATATAAAAAAATGTGTTTTAGACCACCTGATTACTTGTCTTTTCATTAAATAACAAAAAAATTGCAAAAGTAAAGAAATAAAAGATGTGACTAAATATTGTGGTTTTTTTCCTCTACAAATTTGGATATGTAACATTTTCATCTTCAAAACTATGATAGAAGTATTATATTTGAACACAAATTAAATATGCCATTTCCATTGTCCCTAGACAGATGCCATTTCCATGACTGAGACACTGTAGTCCACAATTTTGCAAAAGTACCCTTAAAAAAGATGTGAAGGGAATAGTTTCATTGTGGGTTTTTTCTCTCAAACGACTTAGTTTTCAGATTTTGTGAGCCAACTCTTTTTGCATCAACGAGAAAAACATTTCTCAAAGTTCACACAGAAAAGGAAGGAAGCTGAAAATAATTTTCAGATACCCAGTCCATTCAAACTGAGTAAAGGGTGAAACTCAAATTTTCTGTGTACTAAGTTCTCCTTTTGTTTAGTGTGGTATAGAATACACAATAATGTGTCTCATGCCCTAATTGTTATACCAATCACATGCTTTGAGTTCTTTCCTGCTTGGGATGAACTCAACCAATACAAAATCCTTTACTGATTAAAATTTGATTGAAACTAGAATAGTCCCATGAATAGCTCTGATGATGAACTAAACTATCACATGAAAACTACCCATATGTGATAATTGTCTAATAAATATATTTCTTAAAATGTTGACTGCTTCCATTCCTTTAAACCAGATATTTGTGTTGAACAAGGCAGATTTCATTCTAATTACTGATTTATTCAAGCTTACATGAGAAATTATGGCGTCTTGTCAATATCACCTGGGAAGTCTTTTGCAACCAGACTTGTCTGTATCGCATTGGCCTTTTTAGCCATCAGCGCGCTTGTAGCAAGCGTGGGTAGAGCCCTTCCCAAATCTTCGTTCGCGAAG
>JAWMRA010000041.1:41008990-41150017 GCA_035584735.1 Pseudotriccus pelzelni
GCCATCAGCGCGCTTGTAGCAAGCGTGGGTAGAGCCCTTCCCAAATCTTCGTTCGCGAAGCCCAGCCATGATGATGATGATGATGAACATGAGAAATTATTACTCTGAGTCTTTTGTAATTTTACAGTGATGCAGTACCTGTGCAAAGTGAGAAAACAATATTTGACATTCATTTTTCAGTTATGTTCAGTGATGGTCCCAAATGGCGGTGTAATTCTGCCTTTCTCAGCTTGTCTGCCTTACTTCCTAGTTCATTTCCCCTTTTTTTAAACATGAGTTCCAATTCATTGATCTCATACATGTACTGAGGCAAGTAGTATATTATGTCAGTACAAACAAAAGCTGACTGCCTCAGATTTCATTTTATGAGAGAGGGTGAAAAATGTAAAAACAACAGTTCTTTTACAGGCTGATTAGTATTCTTTATTTATAATCTTACTCTTCCACATAAATAATGTTTATACTTATGACTGTGTGGACTGATCTAAACAATCTAGGATAAATGCATGTCATTGTGATCTACTTTACTATCTGGCAGCAAAGAAAATATACTGTCACTGTGTGTGTGTGTATATATATATATATATATATATATGTAATACAATAGCATGAGGATGTGATTTATACTCCTAAAATATGACTTGTGCATACCAAAAATTAGTATGTTAATTGCATTTTGAAATCGTATTATTGTGAAATTATTTGAGTTTGATTGTAGAGGAAGATAAATTGTAATGCATTTTATTTCAATCAGAGAACCAGAGATTCATAGAATACCATGTTGGAAGGGACCTTAAAGATCATGTGGCCCATGCCTTTCTTGGCAAAAAACAATCTAGACAAGAGAGCCCAGCACCCTGTCCAGATAAATCTTGTGTCCTATACTGGGAATCCACTACTTTCCTCGAGAAATTATTCCAGTTATTGATCTCATTGTGAAAATTTTTGAGAATTGCATGTGAAGAAAAAAGGAATAGCAGTGTGTTACAAATAAAAGTAATTTAAACAACATTAAAATTTAAAGATGTGTATTTTTTTAAGGCATATGCATTTGCCATCACTGAAGTATCCATTAATCAGCTCAAAAGCCATGCACACAAACCAAATTATATTCTATCATAACAAAATCATAACAAGTAATAACAAAAGTGTTAATATATTAATGAAAATAACAGATTTCTAATAGCACTTTTTTGATATGTCCATCTAGCAAGTAAGAAAGAATTTCAGAGCATTTTGACGTATCAGTCACTTTAAATAACTTCTTAAATAACTTTTTAAATAATAATATTATATAGGTGAAGCTGTATTACAATTTCTAGCAGAAATACTGTTTTAAAAGTATCAGTATCATACAATCAAGTTTGCCTCCAAAAAAAACTAAAAATAACCCTAAAAACCCAAAAAATTAGTGTTTCTAATGATCATTTAGTTAAATTCAGTTCTAAAATTGTCTTTGCTTTTCAAAATTAATATATATTTTCAGTACTGTTGTAACACCAGCAATGTGAATAAGTCTAACTAATGACACATTCCTACTACACATTTTATAACGTTAAGGCACTATTCAAATATTAGTTTAAAATATTTTTGATGGAAATTGGACAGGATAGAGTCAGAAAGTATTCATTTGTTGCACAATATAACATTAAGGATGACTATTGTGGAGAATTTATTCTTCAATATTAGTGCTGGATCAGCATGCTTGAAGACCCACTGTTTTTACTGGTGCTATCAACTCGCTAACAGAATCAGCACATGCAACTAGATGGGACATGATTTAGTGGTGGACTTGACACTGTTAGATTGGACTCGATGATCTTCGAGGTTTTTTCCAACCTAAGTGATTCTATGATTCTGTGTAGCAAGAATGCTGTAAGTTAATGTGTAGCTAAACTTAACTGTTTGCATTTACCTTAGAACCCTCACATAAAATTAAATCCTCAGGTAAAATTAAAGACATAAATCATGCTGGATTTTGCATATCTATATTCTGTTAGTCTCCAATATCCTGTCTTCATTAAGATCCAGTTTATTCTGAACTGATGTTATATTCTTTGTATTCTGAGCAGTATATTGTCATATAGTGATGGCACCAAATCTTAAAGCAACTGTTTCAAAATACCTTGAGAAATGGGAATGAATGTGATTAGAAATTATATACGTGTAAGCTTATGATATCACACACAGTTTAACTCTAGCAGCGCATCAAACAAATAACAGGGTAAATTGCATTCAATTATAAAGATACGGTACAATACATGGATCTGTGGATGATGCAAACAAATAATCCAAAGCCAGTTTAATTTGTACAAAATGATGACCTAAATTAACAATATTACTTTATTCTCTTCCTCCCCAGGAAAGCTCTTTCTTTTGCATTTGTGGCTTGTTTACTTGGCACAACTTGCAGAAAAATAAAATTAAAAAAAAATGGAGAAAGCACCAAACAACTATGTTGATCCTTAGCATAGCAGTATTTTAGATTCCACATTTGTTCCTTGGATAGAACTATTCATCATGTTTTTGAACTCCTGATTTTCCTAAGATATTAATGCTCATTATCAGCATTCCTAAGATATTAATGCCTCATTATTGAAGCTACAAAATTGAGACATCTGAATGAAGAGGATGTTGTGGTCAACCAGCTTTGCAGGAAGAGGAGTAAGTGCAAAGGAAGGTAGAAAAAGAGGGAGTCAAGATGCATTGAAAATACAGGATCTGGTAAAAGAAAAATAAGATTAGACTAAAAAAAATTCAGAGAGCTGTACAAGCATGGGATCAGTAGTAACTGAGGAGGGTACGACAAAGGAATACCAAGAAGAAATGGCCAGTGAATACACACACACACACACACAAAGACTATGAGGTTAAATAACAGGCAAATTGATTCATTTTCAAGCTTGTCTGATGAGGCACATCTAAAACATGCATATTACACCCAAACAACAAAAGACTTAATTAATTTAAAAATCCTCTCATTGTTCCTCTCACATTGTTCAGTAAGTTATTAACGATTTCCTATAGAACTGCCTAAAATTCCTTGTCTGTGATTTTTCAGTCAACTTTACAGAGACCAAGCAGTTTTCAATAGATCCACAGTTACTGAGAATTCATTCAGACCACATTTATTTCATCATGCAAACCTGATGAAATGGATACCTCTGCAAGACAAAAATTCAGCTGTAATAAAATTGTTCCCTTAGAAAATTTATTTAGTATGACAAACTCATTCAACAAAAAATCATGGAATCTGAGCTATCAGTGAAATGTGAAATAGTGGTATCAAAATGAGCTACAAGCAGATATTATTTCCTACTGTGATAGAAGCTACAACACACAAGGACTTTAAATGGATCTCAAATGTTATTTTATATATAGTTTATTTTCATTTTAAAATTATGGTGTAGAATAAGGAGTAAATTAGAAGTGACCACTTTTATTATCAAGTAAATGAATGAGCAGAAATGCTACAGGTTATTTGAAATCTTTTTGGGAGCTTCTATCAGAAGCAAGATACATGCAGAGTGATTTTCAAATACATTATTTTGAAAAGTTTTTTACTTTAAAAAACCCAGTCAAACAATCTAAAGAGCTTTATGTGACAAGTCTTAATTAAATCCAAGAATCTCTATTTCCTTAGTAACATCACTAGCATTCAAGAGTGCAGCAGGTGCAAGAAACCATAAAAATGGAAAATCTTATTTTGCAAATGACTTATTGAAATATTAGATTGAAGTACTTAATACTGGCTTCCTCCTGATTTCAGTGCTTTTGAGTACATTCTTCTATCAATCCTTTAAAAAATTACACACTACTGAAAGTCAATTTGATAATTTTTTTTTTCTTTGGCGTTCTACATTCTTGTGTTACATGATAGTGTACTTGTATCCTTTCTCGTAACTTTATACAATTGCATATTTCAGAGTCAAGTGCATACTCCGAGTGTTATTCTAATATTCTTCATGATCTTTTTTGTCTTATATTTTCGAGACATTCACATTGATATATGAAAGTATACAGTGCTAAGAAGACACCATTTACATGAGCTTTACAGAGCAAAACAAACTTTAGAGGATAAGGCAAAATTATGTAATTGTGGTGAATTAAAAATGGAAATCTGTGAGTCAGGGTTTTCTATATTTCAATAGTAGGCTTTTCTGCATTTTATTTCATATTTATATTACAACTACGTGAAACCAGTTTACATCAAAAGAATATTTAAAAAGTAGGGTTGCTCAGCAGACTCAACTGGATGGATAGGAAAGAATCACGTTCATCTACTGCTTCAGACTCTGCTTGAGGGATGAATACACCCCAGCATAAAGAGATGATTGGATTTAGATAAGGCATCCAAGCAGAAATGACAGCTCTCTGGCTTTAAATTCTTAAATATCACAGTCACCTTCAAACTTTCACCTCCTATCCTTACTTTTCTCTCAAAAGTTATTATAAAAAAATGGCCCTTTGCTCTACATAAGAACTTTAACAAGCTTTGTTACAATCGTAAGACATTGAAATGCAGGTCTACTTCTGTAATGTATTTTGAGTCCTTAACAGAGCAGTGCCCATTTAGCACATAAATGATGGTTGAGTAACAGTCAGTCATGTCTGTTATAAACTTGTAGTTTTTTAAATGACCTCTTAAAATCCTGCCACTTGTGGCAATTTACCCTAAATAAACATATTAGTTTAACAAAATAATAAATGAATAATCAAAGGAACAGGAGGAGTAGCATAAAAGACATAACCCCCCATAACAAAAAAATTAAAGGAAAAAAAAAGAAAATAAAAATTAAGAACAAAACAAAAACAAAACAAAAACCGAAACCACAAACAAACAAAATGCAACATGTTTTTTCAGGTATTACCGGCTATTGAGGTCACGAAAAGATATTGATGCCTTTTTCCTTTCTGCATATGTCCCAATGATATACTTAATGTGATCCTAAATCTCTCCTTTTATGCTTGACCAAATTCTTGGCATTAAAGTTTCCCTGCAGCTTACAATTCTGTCTTTGAAAATCCTTCTAAGAATGTAGTGTGAGAGGATCCAAGCGTCCTGTTCAAGGCCATGACTATTTAGCATTATACTAATGCCATATTTACCCAATGACTCAGAATATGTGATTATCAAGTTCAGTTTCCCCCATTTGAGCCAAGATGAATTAAACCAATATAAAGGACAGTGCTAGGAAGTCTCTGGCTTGTTGAAACCATTTCATTAAGTAGAAAATAATTGCACATTTATTGAGCCAGAGTTCAAGAATAAGAATTGTTTTTCAGACACTTGCTGAAACATTCATGTGGGAGACAGAGTCCTGATTTCCATTTTCTGTTCCAGAAACTGCAGCAGTATTTCAAATAATTACTCCATCCTGGTGGAAACTGGAATTATGAAGGTCCCTCTCTGTGTAGATGTCCTAGTCACCAGACTTGATCCTTAGATTTGCTCCAACCTGCCATACATCCATTGCTGGAAGAAATTTAAAGAAACAAAAAATTCATGTAAAGCTGATTAAATGTGTTTGCTAGCTTTATTTTACTTTAATTAGAATGTTTAGAAGAATAGAAAAACACAAATTTTGATTTTTTAGTTAAATGAGAGGTAGTTCTGTGGCTTTTTTTCTGATTTTATTATTTTTATTATTCAGACACTTTTGACACGTATTTTTGACACTTTAAAAATGACCAAATGAATTTGTCACTTGAAGAGATAAAATACAAATGTAGATTGTCAATAGCAATTGTTAAAATTATATACTCTCATATACATGGGTCATCTACAATAATAGAGCTCATGATAAAAATAAAACATTTTGCTCTCATATATTCAAACATTTACATAAAACACAATGTATTTATTTCTAAATTCAGCAACCAGGTTCTCAATTTTTTCTGTACAGTGATTTATTCACAACACTCAATTCACAACATCAGAGACAGTATATCAGCTGCCAAAGACACTTAAGTTTAACTAAAATATAGAATACAGTAAATACAAATTACAGGGCAGACCAAAGCTCAAGAAAACAGGTTCTAGGATCACTGAACTTCAACAGAGTTGTATGTAACTTTCCAAGAAAGAAAGATAAATGGCAGAGACATCTATCTAATAATTCATTCTGTCTAAAGAAGAAAAGAGAAAGAAAAACCCCCCAAACAGATAAAGAGATAAGTTTCTAAGAAAATGAATATAAATAACAACTGCTATTTTTCTTTCATGTAACAGGTCCACTTATTCCTATATAACTGTTTGAAATAAATCCCCATGCACAGTTATTTATGGTTTTAGCCATGATGTGAATAGGAGTCAGTTATTAACAATAATGAACATCATGTTATTTAATCACCTTTATCTACTTAAAGGACAACATATTTAAAGCAAATTTTTCCTTATCAAATCCTTTGCAGAGGAAAATTTCATTACTATCTCGTTCAGTTCTCTAAGTATTTTAGTTGGTTGGTTGGTTTTAGATTGAATATTCTGAGATTTTTTGGGTTGGGTTTTTTCACATTGCCCTTGATATTAGAACAGAAGTGACTGACTGAGATAAACAGTTGTTACATTTATTTCCATTTTTTTAAGAACAGCATTCCTAAGAACTGAGAGTTCCTTTTCTCTTAAATCAACTCATATCTTAGCAAAAGGAAATTGATATGGAGTGTTTATACAGTGAACAAACACATAAACTGTGCCCACTGCTACATACGTACCATGTACTTTGATTTTGTTACAGAACAAATAAATTAAGAATGTTTAGAAGCATACCCATAATTTAAAAAATAAAATTAACGAGAAGAATTTATTAAGGAATTTACTGTCTCGGTATCACAGTTTTGGGAACTCGTTGGCTAAAGGAAAAGCAGCAGACTATAGTGAAAGGAGAAACTTTTTGACCTGTTGACACATTTGCAATTACTGGGAATATTCACATACTGGGAGTACATTCACACTGTAATGGAAAGAATTTTCATAAACTCTCCTGATACAATAAGATATTTTGCATTAATATCCAAGTCTAGACCCTTGCCGCATTGTGTTGTGTATGGTGAAACTATATGTATGACTGATTGTAGCTCATGTCATTTAAGTGTAAAAAACACAAAAGTATATCTGTATGGCTCCTTCTTCCTATAATTTTTATTTCTTCAAACATAATTTTTCCAACAACTCAAGCAACTGACTTTGATGCCAATGACATAGAAGTGCCTATTTTCATCAGTCAATATCAAAAGAACAGTTCAGTCACAGTCTGGAAAAGAATGACAATTGCACAATAAAATCCAGATTACAGACTAGATCCAGACAGATGCAAGCTTTCCCCTTCAGTAATATGTCATAGCCCTTGCATGCTCACTGGTATTTCATATAGGGTCATTACTCTTGCTCTGCTAATTTACTCCAAAAACTCCTTGATGTTTTGTGAGGTAGAAGTTCTCAATTGTGCTCATTCCTTTAGTATTTGGGAACAATGAAAGAATCTATAGGAATTGAACATTAGATTCCTTCTTGAATTAAGCTAAATAAATCACTGAATAATTAAGTCTAACAACAACATCCAAAGGTTACAAATATATGATTACTTTATCTTTTTTTGTTTTCCCAACTCTTTTTTATCCCTATCAGGTCTTTTAGTTTTGCTTACTTATAGATAGTAATTGACAATCTAATCAAGCTGGTGGTTTTAATCTTTACAAATTAATTAAAACTTGTGGACATTTGTACTTATCGTAAAAAAATTCAAATGCTTTACAAGTACAACTACTGGTTCTAATCCTGACATTCAGCATTATCTATTTTGGAAAATAGGTAATCAATCTCTAAAAATTAATTAGAGGACTGGGCAATCACCAACCATATGAAATTCAACAAGTGAAAGTGCCAGATTCTGCTACTGGGATGGGGCAACCAGAGAGGTACGTACAGACTGGGGAATGAGACGCTGGAAAGCAGTGCCATGGAAAGGGACATGGGGCTCCTGGTTGATGGCAAATTGAATCTGAATCATTGTGCCCTGGCAGCCAGGAGGGCCAACTGTGTCCTGGGGGCATCAGGCAAAGCATCACCAGCCAGTCAAGGGAGGGGATTGTCCCTCTCTACTCTGCACTGGTGTGGCCTCACCTTGAATATTGTGGCAGTTTTGGGCACTGCAATATAAGATATTAAGCTATTAGAGAGTGTCCAAAGGAGGGCAGCAAAGATGGTGAAGAGCCTTGAGGAGGGGATGAGGTCACTTGGTCTGTTCAGTCTCGAGAAGAGACTTAGGGAAGACCTCATTGCAGTCTACAAATTCCTTAGGAGGGGAAGAAGAAGAGCAGGCACTGATCTCTTCTCTGTGGTTACCAGTGACAGACCCCAATGGATTTGCCTGAAGTTGTGTCAGGGGAGGTTTAGGTTGAATATTAGGAAAAGGTTCTTCACCCAGAGGGTGGTTGGGCACTGGAAGCAACTCCCCAGGGAAGTGGTCACAGCACAAAGCCTGACAGAGTTCAGAAAGTATTTGGACAACATTCTCGGGCACATGGTGTGACGCTTGGGAATGGTCCTGTGCAGAGCTAAAAGTTGGACTCAGTGATCCTGATAGGTCCCTTCCAACACAGGGAAGTGATTCTGTGATTCTGTGTTTTAAGAAATTTAAATAAAAAATGAGAACTGGTGGAAAGCCTTTACTTTGGAAATGAAAAATTAGGAGCCAGACCTTTTCACAGTGCAGAACAAAGGAAAACCACATAAATTAATTGAGTTTATCTGCTGGCTTGGATATGTATCTAAGCGCAGTAATTAACATAATTTGCATTATAAAAGCTCCAACCGTCTTCTTTGATATTAGACACCTAGCAAGAAAGAAGCATTTAATTATATATACTTTACAATATAATAGTGGAAAAAACCCAGCTACTTGGAAGAACTAAGTCACTGAGTTGAATATACAAACCACTCTACAGTTTCTGGATTCTGTTACTAAAATAATCTCTTAGTTAAAACTAACTTAAAAGTGATCGTAGCTTTTTCTTTTATTTTTAATTAAGCTAAGCATCACATTCCAGGTACCATGTAAAAACATGGGAGAGGTAGGCATATCCAGGTACCTCAATGGGGCTAACAGAATTAGAAAATATACTTTCAAAAAAAAAAAAAAAGGTCACCACCACTTGTCTTTAGAGCATCACAGACAAAAAACAATTCTAAAAAACATTGTTACCATTTAAAGATTTCTGCACCCACTGCAAATGGTAGAAGAGTCTTTGATAACCTTCTAAAAATATTTGTACTAAAAACCCACAAAAGCCAAACAAAAAAACCAACCAATCAACAAAAAAACTATTTATATTTTTGTAATTATATTTGTGATACTATATGATCTATGTGCAGTCTAAGAAGGAGTGTTCAGCACAAAATAATTCTAAAAGAGTCCCAATGCAGATGTGTGAATTTGAATCTTTGACATTAAAGTTTAATCAGTGCACAGTCATTCACTACATATAACCAGTTATTACACTAATTTTGGACCGACTTACACCCACTGTTTCATTAAAAGGTAATTCAGTCTCCCAGAATAAAAGGCAAAGAGGCCCTACCCAGCTAATTTTGTGTGTCCAATGTTCTTGAGATTTCTAAGTGTCCCTATCTGGGAAGTACATCAGAGGTGCTGCATCCAACGCTTTGTACAGAACTTTCTGGGGCTGCTACAGCTCTGCTTCAGCTCCTTATCCACATCTTTATGTGTAGTCCCTCTGGCTGCATTTCAGAAAATCAGGAGTGAAAGGAGCTCACCCAGCCGTTTGCTAGAGGACAGGTATGTCTTGGGTATTTCCTGCTACACAAATGCTGAGTAGTCGGCTGCAAACATTCAGAGGACTTTGCACAGGATAAAGTGAATCCAACCTCATCCTGCATGCTATTTTATCTGTTTATGGACATATATAACGTCCAGATTTCTAAAACATTGCCATTCTGAACATGCACAGATGTCCCTCGGTGTTCACAGTTTTGCACCTGTCTCTTCTATAAATCCAGTTAAAATGAATAGAATAGTTATTCAACAACCAGGGTTGCTTGAGGCAATCTAGTGTGTTCTGAACAGATGTAGAAGATCAAGTTTTCTATTAACACAGACCATGGTTTTTTGAGAAAGTGAATGAGGGCTCAATTATTTTCTTTTCCTAAAATTATGCAGGCTTCTTGCTCTTCGCTGGTAACCCTCCTTAACTCTCCAGAATGATGTACTCTACAGGAGGATACTGCTGAGAGCAGGGACTGACAGTAAAAATTTCACTCTTACGTTGCAGAAATAGAGGCAATCAGAAACAAAAAAATCATGTAAATTTTCACAGCTCTCCATCCTACTGCTCAGGATGCTCACCCAGCCATGAGTGTTTCAGGTTTTATATTAACTAGTAGTTGTTCAGGAAAACAAAACAAAAATTGAAAGTGAATTGTAACACAAATTAGTTTGTTTTTTCTCAAGCTATTTGCCTTCTCTTTTATGCTTTCTTTCCCTCTTAAAACAAATCTGTAATTAAGTACACAACTAAAATAGCTTTAGCTGGAGTATGTGACTTCTGTGTTGACCTAGTGGTGGTAAAGGTACTAGGAGGATCTTGCATCTGTATGGATAAAAGATGAATATAGGTTTATATCAGTTAAAAAAATTCAGTGGGAAAACTGCATGTTGTGCGATCACTCCACACTGTGATTAAAAAAACCCAAAATGAATGTATAGAGCTAAGTACATTTTATTTCTGTTTCTATCACATCTCTCTATATAGTTTAATATTAAGCTATAGATAACAACCATTTTCTAGAAGTACTAGACTTTCAGGATTATTTTAATGAGTCTTCATGACTTTTTTTTTATCAATCTATTTTGATAGCTTATTTTATGTCATTACTGCCTTGGGCAAAGGTAGAAGCTTCTGTGAGAATGTTAAGGTACAAGAACAGGCGCATTCTGTGTTCAAAAAGTATAAAAGAGAACTGTGCCATAAAGATCCTAAACTGAAGATACGTATTGACGGGGACTGTCACTGAAGCTTATGATTTTAAACAGAAACTACTGAAAAGAACTGTACACTCCTATTTTATGCATCAACAGGAGACCCATGAAAAGTATACTGATTACATTTTTGAAGAGTTATTTCAGGTCTTTTTGCACAAAAAACATTACAAAAGATAAAGGCATAAGAGTGACTGCAGATCACACATTTCTTTGGTGCACTTATTAATTTCTCTGCTTGAAAAGAGGTAAAATTGAACTACTAGTTTTGCATGGTGCACAGAAGTTGACAAGAAAACAGTTTGAAAAGAGAATACTTGAAATACTTAATGGGCATGATGATTAGTACAATTATTTGCTGATCATATTAATAACGGGATTTAAACGTTTAGAAAGAGATTCTTGGAATCCTTAATCATTTATACTGTTTTGTGGAAATTTAAATGCATAGTTTAGTGTTCTCTATAATGTAAGATAAAAGGTTTAGTTCTCTATTCATATATAAATACAAATGAAAGTTAAATGAAGACCTGATTGCTCAGATGAATTTCTATGAATTCTACAAAAATGGCTTTCAGTAGTATGTTGAGAGATCTTTCAGGACTTGTGTCTACATAGCAAAAGTGAGAATCCACAGCTCTTCATTAAGTACGGGTTTCAGAACCCACAAGAAGGCGCACAAAGGATTCAGGCATCCTGGACTTGGTGCCCCTTGCTGGTTTACACAAGTTGAAGTGTGAGCCTGCTGAAGTAGACATTCAAAGTTCTTTAAACCTTTTAGTGTTGACCAGTGACTCACACTGTCTACATTTATCACACAGTAACCACGGTTTAAACTCTCTTAGCCCACAGGCTGTGGACAGCTGCAGCTTTCGAGTGGCTATCTTGGCTGATAACATGTAGAAACACAGAAGCACAGAATGGTTCTGGTTGGACTGGAGCAGTGGTTGGTGGGGTTGTCTGGTACAACCTCCCTGCTCAAGCAGTGCCTTCCTAGACCACACTGCAGAGGTTTGCATCCAGATGATTAGCACTTGTACGTTACATCTCTGGTGTATGTACATACACAATATGTCAACCTTAGTTCTCAGAGGTAGGACAAATGAAGAGAGCAGGATTTTTTGGGAGTGTGGTTTAAGATGTCCAATGACATGTTTTTAAAAAAGGCATTACATTTGCTTTGACAGAGTTCTGTATTTATATAAACCAGGTCTTCTCTCTTATGTTTCAATTTCATAAGTGCAGCTAATTTGGCATGTAGAAATAGTTTTCACTTTAATTAGGATTTTCATACACATGGTTTAAAATTTCAGTATCAGTATGGAAGTTTCAGCATGCAAGTTGATTTTTCCTCACTGTTATTCTCTGAAGTCAACATGCTTTCAAAATCCCATACTACAGACTTTCAAAGTTAGGTACTATTTGATACACTGCTACCCAGTCCAGTGGATGATGCTGCACCCTTCTTTCCACTGGGGCTTTTCCCTATTGGTGGAAGAGCCAGCCTAGGCAAGGGGTCAGGACAGTTCAAGTGAAAAAAGTATGTGGCTTTTCACAGCCATAGGTTGTGATTGATGTTTTGGGGTTGCACTTGGTGTTTTCTGTTTCACATGGGTTGCAGTTGATAATTTCTGTTCAGGGAGGATGTTAGCACTTGCCTTTTATTCCAAGCATAAATACTTAAAACAATGTAAGTTGCAAGGAGTATACAAATCCCCAATTCATTATTTGATATGAAAAAAAAGGCTGTCTAGGAATGGATGATTAAAATATAAAATGTGTAATAAAACTTCTACAGTAAAACTGGACTTACAAGGTAAAAAAAAATCCTCAAGTTTCAGTCTCTGAAAAATGTTCAATCACTTGAAAAGGGAAAAAAAAAAGCCCAAAAACCAACCAAACAAAAATTGCCTGTAAACCACTAGTAATCTGTAAATACTTTCTGCAGTAAGATTGCTGTCTTTGTATTATTTTATGCTGTTCAGTGCCTCATGATATAAATTTCAACATCAAGCAGCTGTTGAAACACACACAGAATCACACACACAAATAGGCAATAAATTTTATTTTGCTATACTGTTGTAAAAGATTATTTTCCAGAATTTTGATTTATTTTGCTTAAGATTATAATCTTCATCCAGATGTCATTCACTTTTCATTACACTCAGTTCTTTCTTCACTTTTTAAATAACTTCAGAAGAACATCTGTAGTCAACAGCAAAAGATATAAAAGCAGATAATACTTGTCAATATGCTGATTTAGTTTGAGATTGAAGAGAAAAAATCAGTGCCAATTTTGACATACAAGTAAACAGTGATAAACATTTGAGACTAGAAAATATGGATGTGATATTGAAAAGAGCTGAAAGAGCTGAATCTGTAATCTACAGCACCCGAAGCTTCATAACAACTTTTATAATTACTATCATTGATAGATTTTTTTTATTGCACTTTTTGAGTATCAACTAGAGCTTCTGTATTTCTTCATGGAAAAAGTCACAGTGACACTCATATGTGAGAGTTTATTTCTAGTGCCTTCAGTTTAGACGGATAGAGAAAATGATGTATAGGTATAAACTCCCCTTTCTGGATCACTGCCATACTTTATGTGAAAATTTCACTATTGACTAAAACAACCACTTGAATACGTGCAATTCCTGTAACAACGAATTACTTCATAGATTATTCAAAATGCCATTTCTCATATATACCATGCGAAAGGAATAATCCCAGGACAATTATAAAAGAAAAAAACAGAATCCTTTTGTTGAGCTCAAGATAAACTCGCGCACCCAGTGAACTGATGCTAGAGTTGCTGTGAAAACTGCCAAAGTCATCCCAACAGTTTTGGAGATCACAAATGCTACCCTGCCAGTACCTCTTATGCCAAATTGGCAGTTGAAGTAAGGCCCAAGCCAGTGTCTTAAATTTATGAAGCTAAAGGACTGTTCTGTGTTAGACTCTGTCATGGACAATATAAATATTATCTACAATCCTCTGCTAATCAATATGAACTATAGACTGGTGTACCTGAATCTTACAGCTAAAATGTAATCTGCACAGACAGAAACATTATTTTTAAGTCTGGAAGATTTTGATCTACAATGATCCACTGAAAACCATCACATAATGTGATTTATTTCCATTACTATTGCTCATGCTTACAAAAGAATACCATAAATAAACTTTTCTGAAATATCCGTACTTTAACCCATGTTACTAAAATAATACCAGTGTGTTCAAATAATTCATTTGGCAGTCAAATGGACTTTTTTTTTTTCTGGAATGGGATATATCAATACCATTAAGGACTTACAAATTAATTTTGATAACAGAAGAACAAAAGTAAGTCTAATTACAAGCAGTAAAAATGGTGTTATACAGGAGTTCAAAGCTTATATCAATTTAGTTGACTTTAAATTATTTATATAACCTGATTGCTATAGGGATTTATGTCTCTGATTTTAAATTAAAAAGTAATTAAAACACTTATCTAGTAACTGTGCATGATTTTGGTTTTAGAGAATATAAAGTAAAAAAGAACTTACAGTGGGCTTCATGCTTCAGAACTGAAGGTAGGCAGGGACTGAGTCAGACACAGTGTCCTCAAGAACTCCAGTATTAAAGTAGCTCACACTTTCTCACAAAGATCTGTGCAGCTCCATTTATTGTTGGGAACCTTGAACTTTCTCTCATTGCAGATGTTTTTTGTTTAATTAACACTACATATTCTATCACCATACAAATATGAATTTTACAAACATGCTATCGCTGAATGAGTATCTCCCCATCACTAATTTAAATTAATGAAAACTAGTTCAGGCTTGTAATTTCTAAGAAGATGTCCCAAAAGAACATTTTTTCCTGTATTTTTTCCAGTCTTACAGGAGACCAATTCCTTTCAGTTATGATATAGACCAATACCGTAAAATTATCGCCAGTAAATGCGTGAGGTCACCCAGCAGAGGCACAAAGTGTCAGAAATAGAAAAAATTTCTTTAAAATAAATCTCTCCCCACATGCCAACTAGCTACCTTATTTTTTTTCCCCCAGTATAAATTAGCTCTACCTGAGATAATTAACTCATACAGATAATTACAGCTTTTTCCTACAATTAGGAATTACAGGCTTTTTCCTATGTTTCCAGCATTCTAGAAAACTGCGCAGTGTAGACCTCTCTTATGAAACTTGGAGCTGTCTCATAAAATGCATATGTTTTGCCCTTTCTTATCACTCTAATTCTAGATCCCTTCCTAGCATATAAATCGAAAATAACAGTTTCCTATTTTGAAAAAGTTATTAAAATTGACTTTGAAAAGTCCTTTAAAAGTAGAAGTAGTTTCAAGGAAAACATTTTATATTCCTATCTAGCCTCTACAGTTCTGAGAAGGGGGCAAATAGGTAGCTTGGAGACATTGCTTTAGACAACCATGATACTTTTATTTACTAGAATCTTGTTTCTCTGTTAAATGCCTCCGTGCATCTCTAATTGCAATTCACTGAATTGAAAGTTATCTAATGACTCTGAAACAAGCCTGAGGTGAGACAGCAGAAGAAATCTGGGGTTTTATTAGTATATTATCCTTCATAATTCGAAAAATAAGAATTTCTAATATACACATCAATCTTTTATTGCAATACCATTGTATAAAAGTTTGTTTTCTGAGCCTATTACTAATGAGAACCAAACAATGTAAAAAAATTTCAATTTTCAAGCTCATGCTATTCTTAAAGAAAACAAGATCTTCTATACATACAAAATTTTCATCATGTTCAAACTATCAGCAGAATGCACAGGAAACAACAAACAAAAAGCTTTGTATTCATGTAAAATTAACACACTGAATGGAGAATTATGCACCTTCTCTAGTTTTCTTCTGCAGTTTGGTCCTTTTGAGAGAGTGGAAATTCTTCTCCTGTATCTTTTTTAATGTTTTATTTATGATATTAAATGTGAAGGAAAAGTTCTGAAGAATTTTCTCTTCCCTGCTTTTTGAACCATAAAGTGTCATTGCTCACATCGATAAAAGCATGACAGCAACTTGGATACACCCTGAAGGCAGAACTGTTCAAAATACTTAAGGGTTCTTTCTGTATAAATTGGAGTTTATGTACTGATGTTGATGTTGCTATAGGGTAGTAAGTATATTAAAGTAGAAGAACCAGTAAAGCTTTTACACTGAAAAGGAAGACAAAGAAAGTCAGATCCTCTTTAATTGCAGTGATGTTTTACACTGCCTTATGGAAAAACTATCTTTAGAATGAAAGATTATTTTTATTTTCCACTCTGCTGGTTACAAAACATATTGTTTAATAGATGGAACTGTGATGAGAGGTGTTGTTCAGGAAATCCTTGTACATGGTTTTTGCAGATACAGACCCTTGAAAGGAGAAAGTGAATAAAGAAATTTTTTTGTTGTTTTCTAATAGACCATTAGAGTGGCAGTAAAGAATTATTCTTCTGAATATCTCATGAATTCATACCAAGAAAGAATAACGAATTTATCTTAATATGCAAAGAGTTTACAGAAGCAAAAATAAGATTGAATTTTTGTCTCTTATATCCCTGCTACCTAAACCATAGCAGATTTTGTTCCTTTTTTTTTTTTTTTTCTTTTCCTTTCTCTCCCACTCCTTTTTTCTTTTTCCAGTTTGGTTATTAGCAGTAATATGCATCTATAACTGTGGAAAAGGTGATTTTATCCTTTACCATTGCATGATAAGACAATATAGAGCATTTACCCTCATAAGTTATCAAAAATAATCACACCATTTAGAGCTCTAAAATTAGCAGTTGTGGAAAACATAATGCATTTACCTCATAAGGCCTTCAGTCTGCCGTATAATTCCATTAAATAATAGGGATTGAAAGTCCTATTTATAGAAATTTTCTCCTCAAGATCAATACATATATCAGTATAAATTTCTCACTTTTCAACAAAGCATGTTTTTCTTCAATTTCAACTGCTTACTTATTCACATGAAGATCTGATACTTTCTATTTTATAAATGATTTACATCTATTTTAAATCATTTCAGGGGAAAAAAGACATTTCAAAAGTGAATGAACAGCGAAATGTGGGTCAAAATATGAAAATCTAGATTTTTAATTAACTTCATCTATGTGAGTTAGATCCATCTTTATAAAAACAAAATAATTCTGCAGAGCAGAACCAAAATTGCAAAATAAGCTATGCGAAAGCATCATCAGGAAAAAATTAATGAAAATGAAACAGTGTACTGAAATTATAATCTCTGGGAATGAAGATCTGCCTAATGGAACTCCAGTAAACACTACAGCACCTGAAGGAACACATACTTGACCTTACTCAAATTAGAATTGCTCCAAGGAGGAGAAATAGGACTTGTGGTTACAATCTCTGCTACAGGGAGCCAATGACCCACAAAAGAATTTATAATTTTGATGATATGAAGACAGAGGGATGTGCAAATTCACCACTTGCAGTTGTGCTATTTTTATTATTTACAAATTACGTGCATTCAGTATTTGGTGGCAAAACTCTTTATGAAATATGTCATGATTAAAAGAAACTCACCTCTTATAAAAAATTCCTCATTATTGCTGCCTACCAAGGAAACAAAAGTGACTATATATTTTGTCACGAGTTTTGAGTAAATGCATATATTCTGAGTTTATTAAGGTAATATGTTGAATACCCAAATACTGTATCTAAACTGACAAGAAAGAAAAAAATGAATAGGAAGAGGTACTACTATTTACAATATAAAGTGAAGCGTGACATGGAATCTGCAGGACTTGGACAGCCCTCCTTAGTGAATTCGTGACAGAGTTAAAAAAGTCTTACTACTCCATACAGAGTGATTAATTTAATTATGATGCTTTTTTATTTTATCTTTCTTTGTTTTGCTACAACTTGCTCCCATTGGCTCCATATATTTAAAGCACCTGCCTAGCATGGAAGGGGTCCAAAAATACTTCTCATCATTGCCCTGTAATAGTTGTAGCACAGACAGAATCAAAGGTGTTAAGTAAATTTTCCAGATCCTCTACATCAAGAGACAATGTTGTCTTTAGGTGTTTTCATGAACTGGACCAGAGGAAACACATGGCAGCTTGTGTGGAAGCTTTACACAGGACAGGGAGACTTAGATGGTAAACCAGTAAAGTCATAAGAAATTACCTGTGTAGGAGCAAGTTTTCAAACAAAGGGTAAGACAGCACAGTAAGGATGTTCAGTGGAATGAAACAACATGCTATGAATATTCTTTGTCAATTGGTGCTCATTATCAGAATATAAAAGCCTCCATTCCTAGTGAGGCAACTAACACCCCAGATGTTTAAAAGAAGATCTTCAAAAATGCCCATAGGAAATTAAGAATCACAATTGTCTATTTTCCTTTTTAAAAATATCCTTTTTGAAAGTGGTTTGGAATTGACCGATTGGTTGAACTTTTGTTTCCTCTTCAATGTAAGAGTTCATGTCTTTGATCCCTTCTGAAGACTTTTTGAAAAGAGACAAAAAAAGGGGAAATCAGAAATTTATTTTCTGATTATTTTTACCTTCCATTAGAAAACTATGTCTTCTTCACAGCGTTAGGCTTTTTTAAGAAAGTTGTTGAGATAGTCCAAAAGGAATAGATCAGAGTTTTGCATTGAGAAATCTAACCATATCTTTTCTTCTCATCTTCTTGCTAGGCTGTATTATAAACTGTAAAAGTTTCAGACTCTTCTGCTCTCCTCCAGACAGCTTCAGGCAATATATTTGAATCTGATTTTTTTTTTCTCCCTGGGAATATTTTGTGGCACAACTGACAGAAAATGTGATTCAGCCTTTATTCTTTGCAATGCTTTACATTCCCCAGATGAAGTTCTGTATGACTATTTTGTATGACAGAAAATTTTCTGAGCTGGAAGCTTGTGTTTGATGTTCGAGTTCAGAGTTAAGGCTATAATTAGGTCAATGTTTTATCAGTGCCTAACAAAAATCCATATTCATCTGAAATTAACATTCTGAAAAAGAATTTCTTGTCTGCTAACTATTGAATTCCACTTCAGATCAAGAAAAGCAGTTTTAGACCAGATGTTGTGCATGGGGGTTCTCTATCACAATATTTTTCCAGTCTAAACTCCAAGTTTGGAAATTCACAGTATTCAAATTGAGGTTCTGAATTTTTTTTTATTCTTTCAAACAATATATTATTATCTTGCTACTAGGAAATGCAAAATCCAGAGAATTATAATGAGCGAACAGTATAAGAATTCATCCTCACTCTTTCCAGAGTTCAAGCACGAGAAACACTAAACTGTAATTATTCAGTGTGTACTGTCAGTCGTGAAATTCTAGGATACTAAAACACCAATTGAGGCAGCTCCAAATTCGTCTTAAAAAATTTAAGACCAGAACAATAAGCTGACTGAGAAAGTTCTGTGCTTGAATCTGCCATTCCTGAACACTGTCTTCAATAAAAAGCTGCCGTTACCTGTTTAATTAGGGTTTTCTTGTCAATGACAAAGCTGCATAAGAAGAAATCAGGATTTCTGCTTTGTAGTACACAGCATAAGCTATATAACATTTGCACAGCACAATTTTAGCATAGTAATAGGAAAATATTAATTTTATATTAAACAAATTCTTTTTTCCACAAAGGAAACTTTCACTACTCCTTTAAAATGTTGATATGTGAAAACAATTGTTTCATTTCTGTAGTAACTTAACCTTTTTAATTTTTCTAGTATTTTAAGAGGCAGGTAAAGTTTCTGCTTAGAGTCCAAAAATCAGAATACAGAACAAAATATGAGGAAAAATTTTTTTTAATGCGTGTTACAGTATTCACTAAAAGTCTGAAGTATTAATTTTATTATCTTAATTAAATGCTTCTTTAAGATCTTATCAATTTAAAGGATACTTTGCTGAAGCCAAAAATTTCAATCAGGACTACACACCTATGTAGTATCAAGGGCATTACACAGATGTCTTTACTTACATACTGCTCATTGCACCCTCATTTAATATTTTAGCTTTCCTGAAGTGAAGGCATCAGTTTCTATTTTGTTTTTTCACAAGACAGCTAATTTGGAAGGATTTCTCACTGGTGAACATAATGGAGCCAGACGTACAATAAAAAATGTAGTGTATTTTAAAATGTTGCAATTACCACGAAAGCTTCACAATTGTTAAATATTCTTCTAGGACCTAGTAGAACCAAATGTGCATAATTTCATATTGTGGTTGAGGTGTTTCTGATGATGGCTACTACAATCCTTGGTAGGCAGCTTTTCACATTTCAGTATTGGTCCCCTCAAGACATACTGACATAAGAGTCAAGAAAAGTAATGGCATAAGAAATTTCTGAAAGCTGTAAGAGTATAACAACAATATATACTTTTGAACCTACAGACCTATATATTTGGCTAAAAAGGTGTGGAAAAGTCACCTAAGGTGAAGAAGCTCAGTAATATTACAGTGCAGTGCAGGAAAAGCAAAAAAATGATAACGTGAACCATATTTTGTTCCGTATAGGATCTGAAAATTTTAAATATTCCTATATCTTTCAGATCTTTTCCATATTCTGTAATGAGAACCCCATTATGATCTTTTCTCCTGCTAATAAGTATACTCAGACATGTTCTGATACAATAATAAAATTTTAAATAAGGAAACAGATTATGGAAATAAAAAAAGAAATCCTTAGAAACTACACAATATTATCTAGCTTTAGAATTTGCCAGGAACAAATACAGAAATTTTAATTCTACATAATTTTTTTGGTAAACTTTGTTAAAGAACAAACATTTAAACTGATGTGTTAAATCTAATAGATTACATGAAAATATCTGATCAAGAAATAGTATTTTAAAATTATTTTGTCTCATTCATGTTAAAACTCTCTTTTTGTTGTTTGTTGTGTAAGATTAATGTAGTTTCAGTGTGAATTCTTAACAAGTTCACCATTTCATTAAAAGATGCTTGAGTGTTATGTTCTCAAAATTATGGTATGAAAGGATGTACTGAAAAATTTACAGCAGGGTATATTACCAAAAAAAAAAAAAAAAGAACATTAGAAAGTCTACTAGATAGTTTCTCTATCTAAACCTTATTTATGCAAATGACCAGCATGTAACTGGAAAATTTAACACTGAAACAGAAAAGAAGTAATCCTTCATCTCCAATAAAGTGATTCACAGTATAAATATTGTGGCATCAAACAGAAAGAAGTTACACACTGCACTGCAGTGGCACAAAATTCAGCCATCTGAGCACTGGGATACACAACTAAACCAACAATTAGAAATAATAAAATGAGATACATGTCTGAGGTACTTTTTCTTGCTTGGGTTTAGGCCTAGGTTGTGCATGGATGCATAGTTTCTGCCTAACTCATACGCAACTTGGAAATATGTCTCTAGCAATTAGCCTTACAAGTATATTAGTATATTTCCAGCTCTTAAAGGATTTTTTTATGCACTTTTCCACTTTGTAGGTGCTTTTTTAGGTATGGCCTTCAATGATCTCATTTGTAATTACACAAAAGTTTACCACTTCTTGTTCTATCAGATTTGTGTACCAATTACAGCAACTCATCAAGGCAATTTAATAAAGCAACATTTCAAGGTCTCAAAGTATAATGGTGTTCCAGTTTCATATCACTAATAGCTGATTTATCTAGCTCATAAATCAGCTGATTCTGCCAATACTTATTGAAGTTTGAAACAAGAGGCTTGCCAAATAAATAGAGATGGACGCAATTGCTCTATCTACATAAGAAAACTTTCCAATATCTCCAAGATTTCCAAGAACATTCTCACCACAAGAGCAGTTTTGCTAAAGATGATTATGCAATTTTGCTTGTGGCAAAGAAACTACTGGTACTTAAATAATCATAAACATGAAAAGCAGGTAATGTCCTGTACTGGTTTTGGCTAGGGTAAAATTAATTTTCTTCACAGTACTTAGTTCAGGATTATATTTTAGATTTCTGCTGAACATAAGGTTGATGTTTTCGTTATTGCTGAGCAGTGCTTAATCAGAGCCAAGGCTTTTTCTGCTTTTTGCACTGCCACACTGGCAAGGAAGCTGGGGAAGCACAGGAGGTTCAGAGGAGATAGAGCTGAGGCAGGTGACCCAAACTGACCAAAGGGATATTCCAGACCATGTGACATCATGCTCAGTAGGGGGAAAGAAGGAAGAAGCAGAGGAGGATGTTTGGAGTGCTGACTTTTGTCTTCCCAAGTCACTGTTAAGTGTGATGGGGCCCTGGTCTCCTGAGGATGGCTGAGCACCTACTTGCCCATTGAAAGTACTGAATTAATTCCTTGGTTTTGTTTGGTTGTGTGCCCAGCTTTTGCTTTCCCTTTTAAATTATCTTTCTCTCAATCCATGGGTTTGCTAGATTTTATCCTTCTCATTCTCCCCCTGATCCCACTGGTTGCTGGGGATTGGCTGCTGGCCGGGGTTAAACCATGACTCTTTCTTAGCTTTCATTTATATAAAATTGATGCTCAGCATTCTGATGCGTTTCCATTTATCTCTTATATACTGCAAATTTCATAATGGGCTTCTAAAAAAAAAAAAGGTAAATAATTTCATCCATTCCACATCTTTATCTCCAAAAAACCTGTGCTCTGCATCAAGAAAAATAATAAGCTATGGAAAACTATTTTAAAATACATTAACATATGTGATTAATATATGGAATGCTATTCCAGATAGGTTGATAGGTAACAGTATGCAGTGCTCATATTTCAGACATGCACTTACAGTAAAAGCTTCCTTCGGTAACATGGTTTTGTCCTTGCAATGGCTAGAATTATTGTTATTGATGTTAGTACTTAGCTCATCATAAAAAGAGGCAGGTTTCTAAGCAATATCAAGCTAAACATTATCTATTACACCATTAAATTTTCAATGAAGCTCTGCTCCACTATACCATAGGTTTTTCCCTGATGTTACAGTATTTTGGAGAAACTTAAAGGCTATTTACTCACTACAGCTGAAATGAACATTTATTCATGAACCTCATTCCTGCCCTTGTGCCATGAGAAAAGGGCAGGAATGAAATCCACGACTCATAAATTTTCAAAATATGAGTGGAAATTAGTGGCAATTGTCCTTCTTAGTTAAGGCAATATCACCCTTGCAAAGAGAAAAAATACACAAACAAGTGGGCATTTAGGTGCTTTTGCTTTACTAAATTTTGTATGCTGTACAGTGACTGTGACTCCCCCTTTATTCTTTTCCTCTAATATTAACCACCTTGGCCTCCATATGCATACTGAAGAAAGGCCAAGACCTTTTATCCTTATCTGTGTCTATCATAATTAAACACGTAAAATATCGGTCTCCCTTTTTTAGCATCATTGAGAGCTAAATTTAGTTGCACTTCCGAGTTCACAACGTATCGGTGAAAATTTTCATCATCTGCCAACAGAAGTAGATGCTATTAGGACAGATGATGACAAAAATACACTCTGTGATAAACAGTTGGTTACTTTGCTCTTTCTTCCCTTGTAAATACGTGGTTGCAGAGGTGCAGTCATTTGATTCTTGGCATCTGGCATAAGGGAGATAACATTCGTACTGAACTGTGTTGCATAAAGCTGTGACACACTGCTAAATGCAAGACTGATGTCCTATGTGCCTTGCCAAAGAGAATACTAGGAGAGAAATACCACTGAACAGAAGAATAAGGCTCATTATTTTACTATCAAAACCAAGTAACATTAGGACTCCCATAATTTTATCAGAAGTTTGGCAATTATTTTTTGCATCTTCTCAACACTCCATCTTAAAATCACCTTACACAGAACATCTTTAAACTCTGACCCTTTAACAACAGAAACACAGAACACTGTTCATAGTTCCTTAACCAAACAAAACCCGTCACCATCACTGGAAAAAAAAGCTCAACAAAAACTAAAAATAAATAATTTAAAAAACCCCAAACAATAAAAAAAAACCAACAACAACAACAAAAAATAGCTCCCTCATTTTATGTTGTAAATAACTTTTGTATGTCACTATGCTTTGTAGATGTGTTTTCCAGAAAGTTAACCTGAACAGGTACTATGTTACTTTAAAGGAGTACAAGCAAAATGACATATCTCTGTAAATCTGTACTTTCTGTCCAAGAAACTATGTTAACTTCTGTGGAATCAACAGTTAATTTTATTTCAAAAGCTATATTTAAGATTAAATGAAGGCTGAAGTACCATCTACAACCTAATTTGCCTTTCCTCTTCCTACCTGTCTAGAACAGGAATAGCATGTAAAAAAAACCCACCAAACCACAATTTGGCAGGAAATTCAACCTACTTGTGATACTACCAGTACATCTAGGTTTATAAGCTTTTACTTCTGTGTTTAATGACTCTCATGGTACCTGACACTTCCAGAGTATTATTGCTTTAAAAACCTGCTTGCAAATCCCTTCAAAACACATCTTGTTTAATTAATTATCGATATCTGAACAACTTTCACATTCCATATTCCATGAACTGATGGATATTTTGTTTCATCTAGAACTGTTTGAATTACAAGCATCAAAATTAGGCATATCAGAGAATATTTTCACTCCATAAAATCTAATGCCACCTTTCATCAACATTGCATCAAGAACACTTTATAGCTAAAGAATACATCTGGCTTCACAGAAAATTTATTTCAGCCAAATTCATCCATCTTAATTTCTGTACCAAGATGACAAAATAGTGGTAAGTAAGGCATAAAACAATATATTGAATTCATATGAAAGAAGTACTTTCAGTAGATTGCTTATGGTTTCAGAGAGAAGGTCAAGTTTTAGTGGTTTATTAAACCCTGCATTGTCGTAGACAATGGTGAGCAGTTCTGAACAGTTATACATGAAATTAAAAGAGTTACACGAAGAGCTACTCAAATGTTATGTAAAGAGGCCAAAATAATCAAACACTGCTGTTGTCATGTGACGTTGCACTAGGTGACAGAAATAGAAAGCACCAGAAAGGTCAAAAATTCCAATGCCAGGGAGTCAAAGTAACAGCTCAGAGCACAAAATCTAAGTTTCTGTACATGACCTATTAAATAAATTAGCTTGTTCATTTATTGTTTAAACCACTTTTGCCATAACTGTCCATCACTTTATAAAGAATGTAAAGGTTTTATCCCTGAGTTGTTCTGAAATATGCTAATTTAAATTGATCATTGTGTTTATTTATAAATCATGAAATATTAGACAAGTTAATAACAGAACTCACACCAACCTAAAGAAGAGACAGTTACCCAGAAGTATTAATTCCTGGCATTGTGTATACTCAAAATTTCACACAAACAAGAAATAAATTCAAGACTGTTCTTGAAATGGTGCTTTTTGAAGGCTTGAGTGTTTTTCAAGCTGCTGATATTTCCCATTAGGTCTTCCTGTTGCTGCTTGAAAAGAGTTTCCATATGACCCCTCTTACCAATGACACAACTATTGCCAAAAAAAGGCTGACTGAATGTATGCTGTGATATGCAAAAAAGGAAATACCTTGTGCCAAGGCACAAAAGGGATCTATGTTTTTTCTAGAGTAAAACATTTCTGCACAAATTACTTCAAGGGCAGTAGATATCCATTAGGGTCAAGCCAGGATATGTATATTTTTCGGAAGATCATCAAATGATCTGCATTTCTGGAAAATCAGCTGAAGTTGTCTTATGGATAATGGTTTTCAGAGAAAACAAAAAAGTTGCCTGGTGATGGGTCTATCCCAAATTAATTTTGGTAACACTGGCTCTTGGTATAGCCCCTACACACAGCAGATCACAGGAAACATTTACAAAAAAAATAATCACCTCCTCTTTTTTTATTATCTTTTTTTTTACCCTGCACGGCCAAAGTAAAAAAAATTCACTCTAAAACCAAAGTATACAATTTCAGCTTTATACCTGTATGTACTAGCATTCTGATTGACAGCCTTTCCAAAGTTACTTCTAAATCCATGCAGAATTCTTTATGGTCAGCAACAGAGTTTATCAGTACAGTCTAGGAAGTCTGATTGTCTGCTTTAAGCTTTATACTGTCTTCACAGAACTCCACCTTATACCCTCAAGCACAGGAAATGCTGTCCATCTTTACTGGTTTGGTAGTAGATCTAATAGTAGATGTGATCCTGCACACTTAGATCATATTTTTTTCAGATTTAAACCCTATTGTGGTCCATAACATCTGTACCTTCAGAGTAAGATACTGCAAGATTATCTACAGGGCTATAATTTTACTAATTTTTCAAAGTTAAAAAGATTCAGAATGTTAAAAACCTCAGCATCCCTTCAATGTCAAAGCAACTCTTTCTGCTCTGAGATCTACAGCGAGCACCAGGAATATAAACCTTTTTTCCTAATGTGGTTGGGTGTCAAATGGCTGGGACCTTAGCATCTGAGATATTCACACTTGCCTCATATAAGGCAAAAATACGTATCTGCAGCAGCATTCTTGTCTTGGCATTCCAATTACATTTTTATTTGAAGAAAAAGAATTGCTCATAGTGTATTGCCAAGGAGAGAGCACGTGAATCTAAAATTTCCTTCCTAGGATTTTGGTTGAAATACTTTTCAGTCAATTTTCTTGTACGGTCCTATTTGTCAGGGAACCCAGATATATGAGAGGAAATAAACAGGAAATAATTTCAAAATATGCCTACAAATAGAAATCCTCTTTACTATTTCAATTTGCAAGGAAAATGGCATCAGTCTTAGCAAGACATACCTACATATACTGTAGCAAGATTAGAAAACAAATCAAAGATTTAAGAAAATTATCTTTGAATAGAAAGAGTCAGTGTGTCCACAAAATGAATATTAACATAAAGTGCTTGGATTTGAGAATATTTCTCAAAGGTGTGTCAGAAAATTCCACAGCCCTTAGTCCTGTACATCTTCTCTACTCTAGGACATCTTTTGTCTTTCTATTACTCTCCTGTGCAACCTCTGTTTTCTCATCACTTCACTAATTTGTCCTTAAATTTGAAATAAAATTTTGGATATAGGTCCGTGCCTGTTACTAGGTACAAGCATCTCTTACAGTATCATCAGCAATAAGATGCAGGAACACAGCTAGCAAGTGCTGGCTGAGCTTTTGCTGCCTGGAGTCAGTAAAAAGATGATGGCAGCCTCTTGAAAAGTGAAACAATCGATGAAAATAACTAAAAATAAATTTATTTATTATTTTTAGTAATTTGATACGTACATGTAAATAGATTTCACAAATAAAATTCCTAGCTTCTTAAAAACATGCCTTCAGTAATATTTGTAGACAATCTCTAATATAGCAGCCTTTTATTTTGAATTAAACGATCAAAGGTGAAATGAACTTAACAAATTAATGCACTTCTAATTCATTGAACTTTTTGTTCAGAGAATTATTTCTGAGCAGTTCATGTTCTGCTGCAGACAGTCAGGACTGCAGCAGGAAGTAAGAAGACAAATTTTCATCTGACCTCAACTAGAACATAACAGCAATTTAAGAAAAACATTAGAGCTTTGAAAATTATAATGAGAAAGGAAGACCATTTGTGTAAATTCTGTAATGTCGAGCACTACCACTGGGCACTCATCACTGATTTCATTTCAGCACTTTGCAGTGAGTTGCTACCACCACTGATCTTCGAGCTGTAATTAAGGTAAAGTTACTGTGACAATTTTATAATTTCATATTTTCAGATTTTCATTTCTGAGGTTTATATTTTGATGAAATTCCTTCTTCTGAGCCCACAGCTGTAAGCTAATAGACTATAACAAATCTAAATGTCATATATAATGAAAATATAGCAAATGGAAAGGTGGTACAAAGCACAGCATACCAGTACTGAAAGTTAATCAGTGATCCCAGGATGTGCAGAACATATTCTATTCCCCTTTCCACAAGTTCTCTCTCTCAGGATCAAGTAGCCCCTCATCTCTAATAAAACACCAAAACAGTATATTAGACTCTTTTGACAAAATTCACTGGTAGTGATACGTATTAGTTACCTCTGCATTTCCACTAAAATTCTAGTTGACTTGTAAGTATGATTGTATCAAATGTTGCAAAATCCAACATGAAAGTGATCACAAAATGATCTGCAGCTATTTTAGACTAAGTTAAACCTTGCCTGATCTCCTATGCCAGAAAAAAATAAATTTAAAGCTGTCATTGATCTTTTCACAGCACAAATACAATGGTTTTATCCTTGAATTGTCAGAGTATGCACTCACATTTGTTAGAAATTTTAATTCTTGTATAACCTTTCTTATTGTCCTTGAGAAATAGTTTTCCTGTTTTGCTTAAATTACTCAACTAACACTATTCTCCTAATGCTATTCTAACAGTAGTCTAGTTTGGATAAATTTGTCTTTTCTTTACATCATAACAATAATAAATTATGTATTAAAACTTATACATTCTTACCAATTCCTATAAAGATTCAGTAGAAGAAAAAAACAAGCATACAAACGAGACACATAAAACCTCTATTGCAAAACACACTCTGTGCAAAACCAGTTTGTACTTATTTCTGTATTCCCTATTATTCATCAGATTAAAAGGGACAGGCACATTGTTCTTTACCAGCTAGCCTGAACAACTTCAAATATAGAAACCTACACTGTGTGCTATAATAATGCTAGAAGATTGAAGATTTTTCCTTAAGAAGATGCATTTATACTCCAAAGTACTTTACTTGATATATTTGCAGCAATATTGCAGCACTTAGGTATTGCAGTTGTTTGGAAACAATACTTTGATATGGTAAGAGTGCAATTTTTTCTGTATTTACTTAGATTATGCCAATGAAAATCAAAATGTACCCTGCTCCAAAATAGTCCATCAACTAGACATTTGAATGCACTGGTTAAATTTCACACAAATAGTACTGTTGTCTTGACACTTATGTTCTTCACTGCATAAATTTGTCACTTTAAATGTAAGCTTACCTGTTTCAGTTCCACCCTTTGAAAGAATATCGCAGAGAAATCATAGCACTGCAGTTCCTACCTGGACATGAACATGAAAGTCTTAATAAATGTCCTGGCAATTGTATTCCAACAAGCATTCTGGAGATAGGCTAATGAATGTTAAAAGTATTTAAATAAGTTGTCCATGACTATATGAAAAGTCACTATGCTTGTTTAGATTGCTTAAAGATATATTAATCATACATGCTGGCAGCATTTTTAATAAACCATAATAATCTTTTTGTATGATCATTCTGTGATCAATGCTTATTTAGCTGCTTATTTTATTCTCCCTACATAACTTCCACTTGGATCCCAGAAGTTGCGCCTGAGACCAATCATTCATACAGGTGTGTGAAAACCCACTTCCTTTATTTCTTCTTCTTAAAAGATTTTAGAGACTATCTGGGGACATTATTGTAAGTCTCTGAGGAGTTTCCTCCTTTAATTAATTAGAAAACTATTAATACACTGTGACAAGGAAGTCTAGAACACCTTTTAAATATGCTCTATAAAATGCCAAGATCTGAAATTGACTCATCTTTCTGCTAAAAACTAAAAAAGTATAAGGAAATGAAGAATTTCTGCTTGGATGTTCTTAGTGACTTCAGAGCAAGCAGATCAACTAAAAATTTTGTCTCAGTGAAACCAATGGGAATTTGCTGTTAATGGCAAGGAAGCCATAATATAACTCCCTTATCCTTCTGTTCTGGTTTTCTGCCAATATGATTAGGATAATAACACTATATTTCCTATTCCATTTGTCTATTGGGATTACTGGTTCTTCAGCATAAGAATGGTTTTTCACCACTAACATCATAAGGTACTGATCTTGAATAAAGCTTCTAATGTTACCCTAATGGATACAGTTCAGAGTATAAAAAGATACAGGTAACTGGAATACATTTAAGTCAACTGAAGTTCTTCAAATTTATCTAGTAGTATGCATTCACAGTAACAACAACATATCTGTGCCTGAAATTAAAAAAAAAAAAAAAAATATTATTTGGTATACTTCCTACGCCTTTATATAATCTAAAGCCCTTTGGATGTTAATAAATATATGATAGGCCTCTGCATTTCCAGAGGGTCCTGAAACAAAAAAGAAACTCAATTAGTTTCATGAACATTCAAGAATGCTTATGGATCCAGTTTTATAAACTAACAAATTTGGCTTAGGGAAATTAATGTCACTTATTGCCAACTTAAAATAGTAGGATAGCACAAAATAAGAAAAAAAACCTAAAAGCCACCTTCCTCCCACCCCTCTCTTCTTCCTAAGCTCAACTTCATTCCCATGCTCCAGCATGAGACCCCCATGGGGTCACAAGTCTTGCCAGCAAACCTGCTCTAGCATGGACTCCTATGTCTTCAGGTCCTGCCAGGAGCCTTTTCCTGCATGAAAAGTCCTGCGTGGACTCTCTATGAAGTCATAGCTTTCTTCAGAGCATATCCATCTGCTCCATGTATGGAGCTAGATAGCCAAGATAATATAGTTGAATAAGTAACTGATGATTTCTATCTTATGTCTAATGTCAAATCAACTGCAGATAATTTTACAGTGGTATTAAGAGCAGAAATTTTTGACCAGCAATGGCTCATACACACTTTGCTTCCTCTGAGGTAGATAAACATGCTCTGGTTATAATTCTGCAATTTCGATCTGTCCTCTTGTACATTTCTGTTACTTATTCCACATTGCTGTTACTGTGATGACGTTTCAAACTGTAAATCATTTATTCCAGTCCAGTGCATTGTAGCTTGAGGTTTAGAAAAAAAATTGATCATGCTAACAGCTATATGAGGTTTCTAGCAGTGATACTCTGTGATGATATCACTGATGCACTGTGTCAAGCACTCTGGCAGTCTTCAGGTTTATAGAATATTACAAGAGTGGACATAAGTGCAATTGGACTTGTGTTATACTTTAAAATGTTCTAAACATTCTTTACTGACAAAGTATCAGACTTCTGGTCATATGATAGCCAGATACATAGAAAACGCAGAAATCCTTGGAAAAATTTAGAACAGGAAACATATATAAAAGATGAGAAATATGATCACTCCAATAAACGACTGTCACTTAAAGTAGTCATTTGACACCTTCCATAGCCAGTAAAAAGAAATAGTCATTTCTACGCTGGAATTTCTTGAATGCAACGCAGATCTTCGAAAAAAAAAAAAAAAAGTCTAATCTTTTAGAGAAACAGACCCCGAGTGAACGTTCTGAAGTTGTGTCAGGGGAGGTTTAGGTTAGATATTAGAAAAAGGTTCTCCACCCAGAGGGAGGTTTGGTACTGGCTCCCAGATAAGTGGTCACAACACCAAGCCTGACAGAGTTCAAGAAGCATTTGGATGATACTCTTGGGGACATGGTGTGACTCTTGGGGATGGTCCTGTGCAGGATTAGGAGTTGAACTCAGTGATCCTGATGGGTCTCTTCTAACTCAGCATATTCTGTGGTTCATGATAATTACTTGAGATCTAGATGTCCACACTAAAATCACCAAGTAGTTCAAGTGACTCTCATGATAGATGAATATTGAAATGTGTCACTTTTAGCATAAAGTCCATATCAGCTGGAGTATGTGAAATTCAGTGTCTAAAATACAAGCCTGGTGTTGAATTAGACAGTGTAATTTGGCCAAATTATGATATGATTACCCTCTTTTTATATATTATGCACTGCAACTAAAATGTGACAAAGGCAAGTGTAACTAACATGGTATGTCTATAATTTATGAGTAACTGCTGTGCTGAATAAATAGTTGTTAGAAAGGAATGATCTTCGTGAATATCTAAATTGCAAAGAGCTTTTTCAATTTCTGAGCATTGCAGGAAAAAAAACCCCAAACCAACCCACAGATGGCCTTCTACTCTGGAACTAATTGAAATGAACCTGGAAACTGGTGCAATGCTTTATAACAACATTGTTTCACTTTTCAAATGTCTTGCCTACATGTACAAAATCAGAAAATAAAGCGACCTCCTCTGAACTACCCAGGTGAGCTGCTTCAAAATAAGAAGAAAAATTCCAACTCATTTTAGCACCTTTGAAAATAAAACTTTTGCAAGAGTGATGAGTAAATATGGATTTATAAGCACAATTTCAAATATTCAGTTTTAAGAACCTGGCCAACATATAGAATAAGGTGTTCATATGCTGGCTTAAAATATTTGCCAGATATCTTTTGAAATGTAATAAAGACTGTGAAATAGAGAGAGTCAGGGTGAGAACAAAACTGAAAATACTTCTTGCAGAGAAATAACCTTCCTTTCAAACAGATGCCTTCCTATTAGCTACTACCTCTGACCCATATCATTTAAAAATGACCTCCTGTGAGCAATGTGTATAATAAAACTTATGCTGAAATAACCTCAGAACGTGGGCAAGCATGGCAGGAAATAAGTATTTTACTGACTTTAGCCACAAGCAACAATATTTATATTTAATAAGAAAATAATAAACATGACATTAAATTTCTAAAATTACAAAGACTGGAAGCCATCCATGAAATTGTCAATTATCTGACTCTCCCTGCAGTGCTGAAAGGATAAAGCAAAGATTCAAATCACACTTTACAGTCTCCAATTTATACATTCCCTCTAGCTCAGCCCCTTTAACCTCTCAGACCCAGTTCTCCTCATGCTCATTTTCTTTAAAAAAATAACATTTGACCTGTATACTTAACCCAAATGTAAATTCATTTCAAATATGCATTTTAGATCAGGTTCCCAATATCTATTATTCTCTTTAAGAAATGTTTTCTAGTATTGTAGGAAATGGTAGGATCAAGACTACTCAAAACATGGGTATTACTACTATCCTTTCCCAGAGTGATTCTCTAATTCCTATCTGAGTTTATCAGTGCTGAAAATCATGAATATCTGAAGTAAAGATACAAGTATCAAGATATTCAACTTTCTTTCCTACCCCTGAGTAACAATTACTTACATACCCCTATTACCTAACTCCTTCAGCCTAGACAAAAACCACTTTAATTAAATAGCTAAAATTGGATAGACATTTTTAGAGCTGGTTTTAGAACTATTCTAGTATTTCAGCATTCATCAACTTTTTTTTTTTTTTTTTAAGGAGTAGTAGTTGTAGTCAAAAATTGTTCATTCATCAAGACTAAATTTCACTGTAAAAATATACCAGTTATGAAAGTTGACTTACTGACTAAGAGTCTCTCAAACCAAGCTGGAATTTCTCATCAGAATAGGAGGAAAAAAATGAGATGATATGCATGGCTTCTCTTTTTACCACATTGTCTCCCTTCTACTTCACCTCATGAAAAATCGCCAGCTCTCAAAGTAAATTCCACAGGTCCATCAAATTAGCAGCTTTCCCTGAACTTCTGCAAGTATTTCCCACTTCTTTTTGAAGAGCCCTCACAGTAAGAGAATGTTGAAACATGCAAATCACTCCTTGAAAATGCCACATTGCTGTTAATTACTGTCTTGCTGGTGTCATGTGTTTACTACACCAGAGTTAATCATGATTTTACTGTTTAGAAAGGGCTCATTACAAAAGTCTTTTAGAGAGTATCTGCTAGTCTTTAAAAACGAATAGTGTAATCTCAGAGGAACGTGTCTACCTAAGGTTAGATGGGAAATGCAAAAGACTAATTATCATCCTGAATCACTGTTCAGCCATCTATTGTATAAGAAGGTAGTGCCTAAATCTGAATCACCCAAAAAATAAGAACATTGTGAGGAAGTCCAAATGTGTTTTGATAGAGTATTTAGGGAGGTAATAGCATAATATTGCAAGCAAATTTCATTTTCAAGTAATGATACCGTTTCTTCTCTAAATATTTGTATATTATAAGGAATGTATAGATATCAAATAAATTAAATTATGTTACTGGCATTCCATGCTCATATCCCCTTGCATAGGAAGACTGGTGGAAATTAAAGCATATGCTAAACACAAAAAAGCTTCACAAGAGACTTGAAACAATTTTCATGGTTTTGTTACAAATTATTTGATAGCTTATGAGTTGTGTATTAAATTGAAAGCACATATAAACACATGTTCTTTCATTTTATATAGGGATTATATATAATTTGAAATTTGAATATTTGTGTATATAAATATACATAATATAGACAGCATGACAGTTGTTCACAATTGACTCAAAATATCCAACTCATCCAAAACCCTTAAATGAGGCCAGGACTTTTAAGTAATTTACAGTAACATTTCCAATATTTCAGTCAAGCAAATAGTAAACTTCACATTTTCATTTCCAGCAAGTACTTCACTTGTGACAGACATGTTTTACATCAAAAGGCTGAGGCTGGATAAGTAGTCTCCTTCTGACTGCTGACTATGGAGCTGGTGTGAGGTGGTCATGGCCTGCTCCCTGACAGTACTTAAACATGGCTGGATAGAGTAAGCTCCTGGACTGAGACTTATAGAATAAGAAAAACCAGTAAGAAGCCTGCAGTGGAAGAGGAACAACAAACTTGGTTCTCAGGACTGCTGAAAGACTCACTTCTCAGAAACTCCTGTTTTTTAGGGCAAACACCTCAGGCTGTCCCTTCAGTAGCAGCTGACATGGCCCAGTAACAGCAGACCTGTGGACCAAACTGGTGATAAGGACCGGGTGACCAGTATATATACTTAATCAGGATCTACTTCATCTTAAATTTGGTCTGATTCATGGAATGAAAGTACATTAGCAATAGGCATATGTGCTTCTGAAATCCATCCTCCAATTTAAATTGTCTAAGGAAAAAAACCAACTAGTTTGTATGCTTGCTGAGACCACCCTGTAAATAAAGTAAAGCACGGTAAATAGTGGCAACTGGGAGAGATGCACTAAAAATGTAGTCTTAATCCAAACTAAAATGATAAGGTAGAAAAAAATTTTGGAGATGAATGAAAAGCAATTTTTTCTTATAAAATAAAATGCGCAGTTGGTGAAAGCTGAAATGACATTGAAAATTGCTGGGAAGACAGATCCATTCTACAATTAATTCTACAGTGAATTAAGACCATGGTTGAAAACTGAGAAAATGGCAATTTTTTTTAGTGGAGTTGACTTTAAAAATGAAAAAAGTTCCTTTTGTTTTTGCTATATAAAATAGAAGCACAAACAGAATTCTGTTTCACATTGCTTACTCTTATATGCTCAGACACTGAGATAGAGATAGTACCATAAAAATTTCCATAGGCAAACAAATAACATCAAAAAGCACTCTCATATATAACAGTGTTATATGACCTCAGTTCTGTGATCAGGGACTAATTCACAGCCTGAACAATAATACTTCTTTATTAGTTTTCAGCAGACACACATTTCTGATTCCTTTTTGGTTTCTCAGTCATATTCCTTTTTTTTTTGTCATTGCTCAAAATAAGCTCAAATAGTTAAAATAGCCCAAAGCCATAATACCTTGGTCAAGCCACTTGGCTGCATTTCTTTTATGCCCTCTCATTATTTATAGCAATAGGCTGCAAGTTCTTGGAGCAGCAATGCCATTATATGAAAGCTAGTCACATAAACACTGATAATAATTCTTAGTTTGAGTTCTATGTCAAAGACATAGACTTACTCATTATTGTCTGTTCTTTCCAACTGCCTCTAGATAATGGTTATATTTCATAGGGTCCCCTTTATAGCCTTTTTCTTCCTGTTTGTAATAAAGCACAACTAAGGCTGATTTTGGACTATTAAAAACTTCAAAGGTAACTAAGTTGTATTAACTGAGCAGAAGAAGAATGGAAAAATTCAGAATCATCACTCTTTTTTTATTGTTTTAATCTTTTCTGCCCTATTGACACAGCAAAAAGAGGGCTTCGTAACAACTGTTATCTGAACTGCTGTGGTGCTCCAAGCTATGCATTAATCTTCAAAGCTGAAGCATTTTGATTAGTATTTCCAAGAATGATAGTGTAGTGTTAGTAAATCAGTGATTCCAGTTCTGTAAACACCCTTATATAATACTTTTTATTTTTCCCCATGACCAAGGAACATAAAAATATTTTTATTAGTAATTTGTATGCCCTGCTTCAAGCTTCACCATCATCTGCAAATTGAGATTAAAGAAGACAAAAACATGTTAGAAATTTACAGCCTTTAAAAAAACACAAACCTGATAGTAGTTATAGTTTTATAAATAAAAATTCATGTCATGGCTCAGTACATTTTAAAAACTGTTATTTATATTAAGTGCAATATAATACTCTAATAACAATTTAGATTCATACTGTCATGGCAGGAATAGATTAAAATCAACAACAACAAACCAAAAAAACACTGCAGGCTGACAGAATAATTTATTGTAATTTTTTTTAAGAAATAAGTGTTTTCAATTAGTACTCAGAATTCATTAGTAATTAAATATATTATGATTAAATACGGAGAATAAAGCAAAAAATGAAAAAACCTGTCAGCAGAGGAAAGACAATTATAAAGAAAGGAGCTAAACGTCAGAATCTAAGAAAAAAAGAAAGGATTCTATATGAATGTTGATCAAGAAATGATAACAAAAAAAATAAGTGGCTGAAAACTAGAGAGTCACAGCAATGGTGACAGAAAAAATGTAGGAATGAAGACTCTGAAATTGCTCAATTTATAGAGCACATATTCCTGTGAATAAGACATTGCTGTCTCTAAAAATAAGATCAGAAACTATATATTAAATCAACAGTGCAATGCCCCAGGACTTGTTACTTTACCAGGATTTCCAGAGAATCACAGATTTTAATAACCAAGTGACAGCTGCCTAACTTGTATCAGCTTTTGCTTAGCTTTGTGCAATTATACGGTTGAACATTTGTTGTTAGAATAATATTTATCCATTTTTTAAACTATTATATAGTAACTACAGTTCTGTGCATCTGCATATCAGCTGTCTTTCTTTATTACAAAAATTTTCCCAGGTATAGTGCAAGAAGCAGAAAGGAGTTCTATCTCTCCAGCAGAAACGCACAAGTTGAATCTGATATATTTGGTATTGTTCTCCTTGAGTCATTTGGCTGAAAACAACTTTTGAGAATTTTAGGCACAAGTGATGTTTTTTCTCTCACATGAACAAATCGAAACAGTGCAGCAAATTAGTAAAGCTCATCAGGTAGCCTGAGAATAGGAGCTGTGATGAAATTATGAAGATATTTGACTTCTCTCAGCGTCTATGGAAGGAAAATTTTCTTCTTAGATATATTTCAACTATTTTTGGAGTGTGGTTTCTTGGGATCGAGCATGGCAAGACTTATAAAAGCTTTAAAATGGGAAATAAGAGAGAACAGTGATAAAGGCTATAATAAATTCCATGTCTGGTTATAATAGGAGATGGAGAAAATCAGGTATTTGAGGATATAATAAAAGGTACAGTAGTATTTTCAGGTATGGTTATGCAAATAAGTACAGAGTGAGGTTTGATATTCATGCAACTAACCATCAGACAACACATGGCACAGCTAACTCAGCAAGAACATAACCTGAGATCTGAAATAAACAACATAAACTGATGGAATAACAAAATGGAGAAACTAGTTAATTTATTTCAATGCATGAGAATAAATGTTATAATAATAGAAGAAACTTCATAACTGGAATATTAGGGCATAAGCCATTGAAAAAAATATTAAAATAAGCAAAAAATAGTTGGAAAAATACTTGTACTAAGGAAAAAATTAGATTATGTAGAAATGGAAAGCCTGATGTAGCATAGCCTTGACTAGAATTATTCAGAGAAAATATTGTAAAAAAAAATTTATTGGTTTAATATAAGAATCTGATGTAGGTGACCATGTCAGGACACAGATAAAGTTAGATTTTAATACTACTAAAGAGACAGCATAAATGTTTTTCCTGTTTAGTTATCCCAGTTTGCATATAAGATTTCAAGACAGTTTTCACTGGGAAAGAGAAGGATAGCGATTGTGGTTATGCCTACATTGACAAATCCTCTTCTTCTTGTTTCATGGCTACCTGTCGCAATGATCATCCATATTGCAAATTTGTTATTAAATCCTACACTTTCTTGCAAAGTAAAAAAACAAATAGTTCCTTCTGACCACTTATGCCACAGTTTTCTCAATATTTAAGGCACCCTGAACTTTAAATAAAAAGCCATCAAAAAACCCCAAGACAAACAAAATCCAAAACAAACAAGCAAACAAACCCAAAACAACACAGACACAAATTAATTGCATCTCAAAGCTCACAAGTCAAGTTTTATGCATGGTGTCAACAGAAAACTTACTCCAGGGAAAAAGATGTAGCTCCAAAGACAGTGCCTACAATTTTAGCTATGCATTATGTTGAAATGGATCAAGTTGCTTGAAATATTCATCACATAAATTTTAAAGACAATCCTTAAAATGAAGTCTGGAAACCAAGTCTCATATATGATTCCTCTAAACATCATTCACAAGTGAAGAGTAGCAGACTTCATCTTCAGCCACGGTTTGATGGATGGAAATCAGAAGTTGCTGCTTGTTTGGCACACTTTCTAAGACTACTTGCTGCTTTAAGCCCTTTAGGCAAGAAAGGTGGAAAACCATGAATTTGGAGAGGTTGATGTAATCTCCTTAATATAGGCAAGACTGTAGTGTTTCCAAATAGTTTTGGTTTATAAGCAGTGACTCAATGGCTTACAGAGTTTCACGACACCTACACCTCACTTTGCAATCCACATTGTTCTTGCAATTATGAACAATTCATAAAAAGGTGGTGATTTAGATTTTTAAAAGGAAAAATGAGAGAAAATTAACGGGAAAGAATTTTCTAGCTACACGAATAAAAGAGGTTAAAATGGGCATACAACAGTTTTGCACTGAGGGTAAGGCTACATATAAAGTAATCCAGATACAACCAAATATTAATAGAATTCTTTGTCTCAGATTTTATCCTAAGTATAGTGGAACATAAGTAGAACTCTGTGAAAGTTAGTGAGAATGTATATACGAAATTAGAACACAGAATTTAGTGAACTTAAAATGGCAGGTTGATAGTCTTCATTTTTAAACAATAAAGAAGCTAAAGGTGGATCCTATAATAAAGAAGTTAGAAATTGATTCTATGATAAAGGTTTAAAATATTTAGATTTTTTTAGCCAACCAAAATTAAGACTGACTGAACATATGCTTGTTCTCAGCAAATACTCAAGAACTTGAATATCAAGGAGGGATAATTGCCATTCAAGTTCAAGGACAAAGTTGTCACAAGAAGAAGTGGATTTAAGTTGACTGTAAATAATATTGACTGCAAGTAGAAGGAGATTTATACAGCTAAAAAGGAAGAGCCTGTAGAGCAAAACTGCACTCAACAGCAGAGGAAAAACCCTAGTTAAACTGAATTTAGTTAACCTATGAAACATAGGTTGTGCTGTATGACATAACTGACTGGAGGCACTAAGCACTGTTCCAGACGCTTTCTTTTAATTCTTTGTTCTGTATTCCTAAAGAAAAATGTATTTGTAAATATATATATACATGTTGATTTCAAATGTGACATTTACAAAATATCTAGAGTGCTTCTATTTTTTTTCCTGTCACTTTTTTACCCTCCTTTACACAGGCTTTAACTGATTCCATGTTTTTCAAGGTTTATTGCTTAGCTTAACAAGAATGTTTTTCTGTATTTGATCTCTTGAGTTCGTCATCTTAAAAGCAGGTATTATATGAATAAGCAAAAATCCTTATTAAATAAGTGAAAGTGAAGCAAATGTACTTGCTCTATTGGTCTGGTTTTCTGTAAATTTATAAGAATATGTTTGGTCCTACTTTGCACCAGCACTCATAAAACTAAATATTTGCCTAATGATGTGTTATGGGAAACAATGTCAGCAGGAATTCACCTCAATATCTATACTGGAATTTAAAAAACTCTTTGCACTCAGAAGATACTTTCCCTACACACACACACACACAAATCAAGAAACTGATTTTCTTGTGACTACAATGCTTGGATATATACACCTGTAGCTTTTTTCCATTGAGATGTGTTATCTAATGTGACAGTCACAGTGTTAGTATACTCCAGTTAGTACTACTAGAAAACATCTATATTAGCATTGTCCTCCCAAGTGCTCCCCGCCTTACATGTTACCCAATAAAGACAGTTCCCCTTAAAACATACACCAAATTAGGTAGTACTTTGAGAGGGCTAGGAGAGAGTACTGTAAATATCTTTGAAATAATTTGCTATATATTCATTCACACTGTGGGTGACCAAGTAAAGGAGAAACAATTACCTGGAGTAGGACCCTTAGAGTTCTTAACTAAACAAAGATTGAAGGATAACTCCCAAAGGCAGCATGATTACTGGATGATTCAGCAAGTGCATAATGCTCAATATGAATATGAATTAAGCTCCAGCTGGCCTCTCTTCAAATGTCAAGTGTCCAGTGTTCCACAGAGAATCACAGAAACAACTGGGTTGGAAAAGACCTCTGAGAACATCAAGTCCAACCCTTGATCCAACACCACCGTAGTTACTACACCATGGCACTAAGTGCCACATCCAATCTCATCTTAAAAACCTCCAGGGACGGTGAAGCCACCACCTCCCTGGGCAGCCCATTCCAATGTCTGATTATTCTCTCTGTAACAAATTTCTTCCTAATATTGTTTGTGAGGACACTGACAACCCCTGAGGTCTTTCAGCCTTGAGAAGCCTTCTGAAAGAGGTTTTCCAGTATAAAAGGGCAGTGAGTGTTTATACTCTAGTGTGTAGAGAATTGCATTTACTGAGGAATCATGAGACTCAGGAGAGGCTTGGCAGTCAGAAAACTCCTCCAGTAAAGCCTTGGAAAGCCTGCTAAGGGTTGCCTTTTCCTTACAGAAATGACGCAAGCGGAAGCAGCCTTAAGACTCTGTATCTCATGTAAGATTTTCTGTAGAAATGATAGCCACTGAAAAGTCTTTTGATGGATAAATGAGATCACACCATTTAAGGTTTGAACTGAAAGAGCCTACAGATATCATACTGGAAAGCAGGTCTTTAACTGTAGGTAAAGCCTATTAGACCCTTCAAAAATTTCTCCTGGGGAGTGAGAATGCTGATTAATCTTCTACCTGAGGACAAAGCCATAATGACTGCTAAACTGGCTGTGACAGAAGAAAATTACTGACTGCACATCTTTAGATTTGAGTCACAGCTAAGAGCTGGAAAAATCACTGAGGCTGGGAAACATGACTTATGACAGCACCAATATGCAAATGCAACTATTAAATGTGCCAAGTAGATGTACTAAAATTTATTCTACTGTTTATAAGAGTGTTCTTCTCTAGAGAACAGATATGCTCTAAGTCAAAGTCATCCAGTTTGTCTCATACTCTGAGACAAACAATTTTATTTTTCTGGTGAGAAAGAAGTCTTGTGAAGGACAAGGCCAGGGTGACTGAGAGATGATATCTTAACAGAAAAAGGATACTAGAACCCTTAGTTATGATATCCATAACTCACTCACCAGCAATTATAAATTGGGATGTTTAATGTAAATTTGACACTTTGTCACTGAAAAGAGGCTGGGGTGAGAAATTTGATAGTGACTCTAAGAGGGTCAACAGTAATGTACAGCTCTTTATCATACCTTCAAAATATTGTCATCAGTCCATCAGGCTTGTCTCCAAGATGATTTATGCAAAGCCAAGACTGTCGGTAGTCCAGGGCATGGCTGTGCTCCTGTACTTTCATTGTCTATCTGGAAAAGATTTAGTGTATAAAAGAAATAGGGCTTGTGTGGACACACATATGGACTTGAACCAAGACTGAAGCAAATCCAAAGGTGTCAAGATGAAAACCAAGTATTTGTGGGACGTAGTTCATGCCAATATATACACTAAACACAATTCTCGCCCTTGGAACAACAATCCCTTAGAGATATCTGTGGCCACACCATGGGTGCTTTTTCAGGGCAGTTCTCACAATTTGGACCTAGCTGTGATATCCAAAGCAGCATCACCTTACATACAATTTTTCAACTGAGATAGGATCAAAAGAACCTGCAATAATAGCATGCAATGTTTAGCAGCAGCAATAATAATTGCTGATCCAGAATAAAAAGTGATGAAAGACATTTTCATTCAGAAAAACAATCTATATATTTGTAGTATATTTTGATGGCATTGAAGGTCTAGAAAGTTGCAGAGCAGCAACTAAGGAGAAAGGTGATGGTATATTAAATCTAACATCTTCCTTTTTCATAACAGTTTTCTGCAGTTTTTGACACATTAACCCAGTGTATACAATTTAAGTCTTTTTCCCTTTTTCTTTTTTTAAAGACTATTATAATATGTAACATGATTGTACTTATGCCAGTATGTAAAACTCTATTCTTCCTAGCCTTTTACAAAAGACTGTTGGGATGGTGCTTTGCATTTCTTAAAATTAACTCCCAACAGTAATAAATATAATGCTACTACAATCTGTGGGGGGTTTTTAAGCTAGAAAAATCCTCTTTAAAAAGTCCCATTGTCCCAAAATGTGCCTTTATTATTATTATTATTATTATTATTATTATTATTATTATTATTATTATTAAAATAGCATGAAATATTTTAGTTTTGGACAAGGAATTCACCAAAACTAGTTTCTCAAAAAAATTGCAGTTGATTTTTGTGTATTATGTATATTTTGTAGGTATTCGGAATGGAAATAAATGAATAGATTAAGTGCAGTCATATTTTTGACTATCAGCCTTCGAGATTACAACACAAGATCATAGTTTCTGAATTTTCATTTGTGAATTGAAGCAAGCTTAAGGCCTAACAGTGAGCTTATTTTCCTTTTGTACAATGTGCAGATCTCTATTAATAAGTATAATCAGAAGTAGATAACATTCCATCTTTTTCTCACTGCATGGTGAAACAGGAAACGTAATAGTGAATTCATTTTTCTTTCTTTCTGCAGAGTAGGATGGTTTCAATGGCTGCACTTTGAGTAAGTCTACATTTCAGATCAGCAGCATGCTTCCAGTAAAAATCTGACTTTTTTTCCACTGACACAGTGTACACTTCACAGGAAATGGTATTGGCATACACAAACTCAGTTCTTTCTAAATGGAAATATACTGAGGAGATGCACCACTGAAATAAACCTCAATAGGCTACAACCACTACAGTTGTTCAGTACACAGTACTGAATGGCAACCCTCTGAAACACACGCAGGGTAGAACATCCCATTTTCCATGCCAGCTGCTTCCCTCTACAGCCTTTCGCACTGCATGGCACTTCCTGTCAATGTCAAAGCTGGGTTTTGTCTTTTTAGTTCATTAGGCAAAAAAAAAAAAAGTCATATTTTTTCCTCTTCCTTTAATGAACAACTTTGATAGCATTAGCAGCCTATATGAATTCTGTGAAGCAGAAAAAAAGTTAGTACAAACTCTAAACTTTCATACAATCCCATTGAATTAGAAGCTATTTTATTATTTAATTTCTTATAAAGAGATCATGATTTATAGGCATGATCCAGAAAAATTGTAAGCACCCACTTTACAACTAGGACACTGCATTCTATAAGTCTTCTCTAACCTAAAGATAAACATGTTTAGCTAAATTGTCTACATTTTAGAATTATGACAGATGTGACAGTCTCCAGGACTGCACAATGAGAGATGCCCTGTAGCAGTATTGATCATAAACCAGAAAAATACTAGTTTAATACAGGTTGACCAAAAAATATTCCTTAAAAAACAAACAAACAGACAAAACCATATGAATAATGAATATTTTTAAAAAATCTTTCCTGTACTTTGTGAAAGCTGAAGGCATTTGTTTCCTACTAGCGTACATATAGAGATGAAAGCAAGGAAATACAGTTCTATTGACTCAGTGCTGCAAGTAGTGACTTTAGAACTACTCTTTTAATAGTTGCTATGCCGCATTGCATTATGAAGGTGACAATAGGTGTTTCTGAATGACTGTTATTATATTCTGTATATATTCAAGCTTCCATTTTCACCTAGTCTGTGTAACTGAGTGGAGAGTAACTGATACATCCCCCAACAGCTGATATATACTTCTATCTTCCCCATAAACTTCCATGCCACTCCCTTCTCCAAGCATTCACAGTCACAAGGGAAAGGTTATAACTTTTACAAAATAGTAACTCTACCACTGGAAAATATACATGGTATGCTGGATTTAGGACAGAAATAAAACAATAATCTGCAATCACCACAAAATATACAACAGGTTTTGGTCACAGTGCTGCCATTGAGCAGACCTAGACTAAATAAATATTGCAATAGCTATTGACGTTAACTAATTGAAAATATTTTCTCAATACTTCTAATTGAATACTACTTGCATTGCCCACTATTTCATCTTGTAAATTTCTCAGCGAATTTAGAAAGTTACTAACAACCCAAATAACAAACAAACATTAAACCTTTCAACTTCAGATTTTCATGCATCAATAGACATAAGAAGCCTTTTTGTCTCTCCATAACATAATGGCATACTATGAGTAGACTAATGTGAGCAGAGAATATTATCTAGGGAATTTATTACTAAATATCTAAAGTAACATTATCTGCCCAGAAAATTGCAGAGGCTCTTTTGTGAGGTAAGACATGCCCAAAAGGTTCAGAGGAACAAAAAGCAGGAACTTGTTATAAATAAGTATTTATTTTTGTGTTCATTTTCTGGTTTTATTTTAGGGAAGCTATGACAAAGGCTGGAAGCTCTATGACAAATTAAAATTAAAAAAAATGGAAAAAATTGTTTGGTACAGATAGGGAAGTTTCAGAATGCTGGTGAGTCAGAATTCACTTGCTTGACTCAACATGCCAAATAAACGTAATGTAAAACAAAATACTGCGTTTGCTAAAATAAATACACATTAAAATGAATATAACTATAGATAGCTGCAGTGCTTAGAGAAATAAATAGAGCTCAAACTGAAATAAATGTAACACACTGAAAAAAGCATGCAACTTTTACAGAACATGATAAAATGAACACTGCACAATTTAAAACTGATTGACAGGTAATGAACTATAAAATCTATATTGAAATGGAAATGACAGAGAAAGAATAGCACAAAGCATCAATGCTATAGTCACAGAGCTGAAAGATGGGAAAATTTCTGAGACAACGGCTCACTGAAATTAAGAAAATTAAAGACTGATGAAAAATCTATGTGTTCTGATTGAATTAACCAGTTTCTGGGAGACAGAACAGCACTATAATTTAACATGACTGTTAAAAGGATCCTCCTGCTTCTGGAAAACTCCCTCCAAGGTTGAAAATGAAACACTAGTAAGACAAAATGCTTTCCTTCACATCTGGTCTCTCCTTGCGTGTAATAACATGTCTTAACCATGTTATCAGTTTACTATTCAAGTATCAATATGGTAAGTTCTTAATGAAGCAAACATCAGTTTAGTTTGAACTTTCAATCCAGGACTAATTTGTTTAGCAGTCATTTTGAATTAATTTGTAAGTAAATCTCCCAAACTATTTGATAAGCAGAATCCAGATAGTAATATTCACTTGCAACATTTTCTGGGACTTGGATTTACTTACTAGAATGACTTTTTATTTCTTTTTCCCTAATGGTTCTTCTGGTTCCTTTCCTGCACTGAAGAATACCTTCCAATATTTGTAGTTTCACTAAAAGAACTGCAATCCAAAGTTTACAGCCTCTAGCTAATCTGCAGAATACATCACTTTCAAATTTTCAAAAATATTTTCAAATAAACACTGTGGTAAGAGCTCATTAAATCCATGATAAACTTTGTTACTTACAAGTGATCTACACTCAGCTAAAAGTTTGAAGATTACTGCTCCAAACCATTCATTCTATCACAACTGTCTGCATTAAGTCAAACAATGAGCCACTTTATTTTTTTTTTTCTATAAGGAAAAATAGCAATTTGGGAAAAGACCTATCTTCAGGAAAATCAAGGAATGTGTTTACAAAAATGATTGGTTCTTTAGGAGTGTTCTCAAAACATTCTATCTGAACACAAGTTGATTTTTATATGAAACATTCTATATGCTGATATACTGCCTCTACTCACTCAAATAGTTCACTGACAACTTCAACATATTAATCCTTAAGATACCTTTTTTAAGCATACTCAATGATTTTTTTGTCTCTTATACTGTGCTACCTCTATTAGGTGCTTTTAATGCTCAGTTCTTCAACTTCATGAAGAAGTAATGTTTAAATACCAAAGACCATGATATTCCTTCAGCAGGTACTCCAGATACTGAGGATAATGGACTTACAATTGTCCTGGTCTTTTTCCAGCAGCAGAGTACATGGATGGCATGAGAAGGAACTAACTATCCTCATCATTAAGCTCCTTTCCCATATTTTTGAGATCCTGAAATCGTGAAATCACCTGGCTACAATTCATCTCTGAATCGTATCTCGTTATTATCTTTTTATATGTGTGACTTAATTTTATATTTATTTTTTGTAATGAATCACTCAATGTTCTTAGATTTTATATCAAGCTCAGAGCATCTCCTCATTTCCATTCATCCTGTGCACATTTAATGCTTTTAGTGTTAATCTTGTGATAATTTTCCTACAAAATTAAAATTTAAACCAATTTTTACTGTGCTTAAATTATTTTAGATAAGTAGCTATTTTCAGTAATACGTACTTCAAATAAGAAAAAAATACATTTTCTTTGTAATGTCTGCTTCGGTGCTAGTCGTACCAATTTTTCTCTGAGGAATGTTAACATATTTCAATTCAGATTATCAAAAGGAAAGTACATTTTTTTGAAGAATAGGACATGACTGCAAGAATTCTCAGAAAGAGTAAAATCCATCTTCCTGTCACTATGCAAAGGATTATTTTTAACTACCTATGGGTTTTTTCTAGTCTGTAATAGCCTGCAAATATACATGTCAAATAAATCACTGAATAAGGAGGAATGAAATGGAATAGATCCATTAAAAATGGTAGAGTGAAGTCTGTTCACTGCTCTAGTGCACTGAAATGAATTTAGTTTGAATTAGTTTTACTACACTGTTGTATTGGAATACTAAACACAAGACTGTAGGCAATTTACAAAAATAACTGAATAATGCACTGAGAAAAATTGCAGATCTATATTGACAGATCTCCATCTTCAAAACACTCCTCGGAATAATAAATAACAGAATCTTCAGCTACTAAAATATCTAGATAGAGACATTCCATCAATTACTGCAGAAATAAAATGGTTTCTATCAGCCTGTGAAATGTAAATCCTTGAAGTTTCTGTGTAACGAAAACTTCACAGTTGGATACCATTCTAAGAATATTGCTAAGAAATGTGAAAATTTGGAATAGCAAAAATGTTCCTTCAGTGATACAATATATTAAAACATTCTGTACAATGACTTTGTCCAGGAGTAGTTATCTTTGTCAAGGATAAAATTCAGAATGTATCTTGTTAGTATGGGAAATGTATAACACATAACTCAAGAAAATATGAAATATTTAAAATATTTCCATTTTAATGGAAAAATAAAGATATTAATGAATACAAATAAACAATACAGCTAAACTCTCCAAAATGTAACCTGAAATTCATCCTGAAGGAATCACTATGAGAACAGTACAATACTTAAAGTTATAAAAATTTCAGAAAAAAAAAAAAAAGCCAAATTGGAACATAGGTGATACCAAAGATATCTAAGAAAGATATTTTGCATAGACTGAATTGGAGCTGAGTTGTGTAATGTGGAACTGAACCCCACTGAGATTAGCTCAGTTGGTTAGAACATGGTGCTAATAACACCAAGGTTGTGGGTTTGACTCCCACATGGGCCATTCACTTAAGAGTTGGATTTGATGATCCCTGTGAGTCCCTTCCAACTTAGAATATTCTGTGATCCTGTAAACTAAGATATGCCACATGGGAATTGAGTATCTTTTTTTTTTTTAGCAGGCCTTTAAAAAAGAAAAGGAAAAAACAAGTCTTGCCTATTCATTCATCTTAACTTTAACAAAGAAACTTGAGATACAGTGTTAAGGTGGCACCTAAAATGCCAATTATTTGGGCTTTTCAATCAGTAACTGACAAAGATTTTGTGAAAGGAAGAAAAGGGGAAGAAAGATGAACTTCAGACTTTATTAGAATGGTAATCAGATGGTAAAAAAAGAAGCCATGATTTCCTATTGTTACAGCATCAGTCATTAACTGTAGAAAATTACCTGAACAGCATCACACAGAGAGTAGGAGATGCAGCAGATGTAGGGAAAAGGTACATTATGTTTTCTTAATTTTGCATGATTTATAAATAATGGCCCCTGGGATTAATATTTTCTCACAGTTAATGACTACACCACTTTGGGGGCAAACTCCTTTGGATAGTCATTAATTGTCAAGAAATGCTGACCTCATAGGTCATTCTTACTGAAGTGCTGTATAATGCATGTAATAATTATGTAAATGCTGAGTATCACTGCAATAAATATTTAAATGAGGTGATTAGGAAAAGCTTATAGGTTATTCTTGAGCAAATGCTGGGTGTGGAAAGTGGGCAAAAGGAGTGTCTGTGAACATTCGCATTCAATGACAATCAAGCCTAAATGTTTTTATCCTCTGACCAAATGAACCTGGGATTAAGGCTTAGTACTGTCAAAGATGAGGGATACTGAGACTGCAGGATAGAATCCAGCTTGGATCTCTGCCCTTTACAGTATTTGGCTGCAGTGGGAGGAATTTTGCATTGCTGTGCAAAGTAAATAGAATCCACTGCCAAATGTTTTCTATGTGTCACAGAGGCACAGGTTCAGAATCAGAGTATCTATTTTGTTCACCCTCCTTAGATTTGGATGGCTAGTTCAGAGTTTAACCATTATTGTCTCTAGTGAAAGCTATGCATCTCCAAAGAATATTCCTGAATTTTAAGCACTGAGCCTCCTTGAGTTTGCCAGTCAGACATATTGATGGAGGAGGAAGTTTTCCCTCATGAATTTAGATAGCAGAAAGAAAAGTTGCTATCAAGCATGTCTATTCTGAATTCAGAATGCTGGATCCTCTACTGTGGATAGATATATATCTGGGCAGCTATCACTCTTTTTGAAATGTTGATGTCCACAGTGTCCACTTTTTGCATAATAGCCGCTAAAAATAGAGAACACGTGTAGGGAGTATTCATGGATCATTTCCTTCCTAAATATGAGAGGAATTCAACTTACTTTACCCTCTTCCCAAGTATATTAGCTTCTAGATTACAACAGACAGAACTAGAAGCACTGTCCACAGTTCTTACGGAAGTAGGACTGATGCATAGGCAACCCCTCCAAAAATCCAATTTGACCCAAAAGCCAGCTCTTCAAGCTTTTAGGTAGAACAGTACACATGGAGAAGTTTCTTTTTCTGGTTCATACCTCAGGTTCTGCTTTGGTTGTTATGTTGGATCAAACACTAAATAAAAAAAACAAATGCTTGGAAAATTCTCCCTATCCCAAATATTACATTATCTAGATTTTACATCTGTGAATAAAACACTGGCCCTCTCTAAGACATTGGGCGTCTGCTCACAATTTATCAGAAATGCAGTAAAGTTTGAGCAAAAGTTATCCTACTAACTTCTCACAAGGATGCACATCTGTACATTATGCACTACTAAACCACACTTCAGTCACTGCATAGGATGTTTGGTTTTAACTAGAAATCAACTGAATATCCATTCTCCAAGATTATGGTGGAAATATCCAAATGACTGAATTACATGGATATAGGCACCACAAACCCATTCTATGTATTAAGATTGGTCATCTGCAGCCATCATACGATCCCTTCTACCTTCAGAAGGCTGCTTAGCATATGCTGAATATATTGTACTAATTATTAATTTGTTTATAAAAGCAATAGTCTTACTATTGTAACAAAAACAGAACCTTGTCACACATAAATTATAAATATATTAAGTACATAATTAATATTAGCTTGCCTGGAACCTTATATAAGACTACTAAAATATTACACTTAAGAATGTTATATATCTTATTTTTTTCAAATCATGATAGCATAGCATAGCCAAACAAAATCTCATTTAGGTATGTGAACAATTAATACACTAAAATGTTATACAAAGTGAACATACCTGTAAATAGGGTCAAAGGAACAAAGAATTTTGAGAGGACAAGATAAACACGAGAGTCTGCAAGTATGCAGGACACTTTCCCAAATGCACAACAAGGACAACCAGAAAGACCAAAAAGAGTATAAAAGAAGCAGTACTGAGAGCAGAAGAGACTCCACCAGCTTTTCGTGGAGAGGAAGGGATAGGGGAAGGAAGGACCATAAAAACATCAGGAATAAATGAGGAAAAAAGAAAAAAAAACACTTCTTTTATTACTTCTCTTGTTAAATTGCTAAAACCAACATGAAACATGACAGTAAATATCCCTGCTGACTATACAGCTTCTGGTCTATAGTATTGTATACTCACAGAATAAAAATGGCAAAGTCTAACAGCATTGTATATGTAGCACTAATGATGCACTGAACTGATAAGAACTGATTTGAATGTATTGAAAGGATTAACCATTTATAAGTAGTGTCATTAGTGAATGAACTTTGGTTTATGGTTTAAAACTGATCTGGCTTATCAGTCTTCTAAATCTTCCCATCCCAGTGATCTCTGATTTCTTTACTGATACTTGTTTATGTTCCTGCACTACAAACACTTATGTATGAAATTATGCATGTCAAAGCAGAATAGACATAAGATTTATAGAGATTTACTGTGGGGTAGCCATCACAAAAGATGTTGCATTTACAAAAGATGGTCATTTCCAGAAAAGCACTCAGAGGTGACAAGTATAATTAAAATATTTGTTTGAAATGCCTCTAAGAATATATCTGGCATGATAAGAGAATACTATTAGGCATCATACCTTCAAAATAAATGATAGAGAGAAATGAGTGATTCTTAATTGCCATTAAGACAGATTTGTTGTTATTGTTGATTGATTTATCTTCTAAATAATTTTAATTTTATGTCAAAAGTCCAAAGTGACTGATGTATACTCCACCTTTTGAGTTACGACAGGAAGTAGAAACTATGTTAGTCCAAGACTAATGTCTAGGACATATTGAATACTTTGGACTGGAGTACATAGACTGTACCAAACTGGCTATAAGTAAATAATAATATAATAAATAAGACGATAATAAAGGTATAATTAAGCAGTATATTGTGTTTAATACATACCCCAGACATACATTGTCACAGTGAGTATATATAAATATATATACACATATATATATGTATACATCTAGGCACTCAAGACAAGAGAATTTTTTCCAATTTTCAATCTTTTTTCTTATATTTCATAGAACTATGTAGGCCCAAACACACATGTGCCCTCTCAGACTTGATGCAGTCAGAGAACTGCTGTGCAGCCACATACTTCAAGGATTCTTTGAAAAACAAAAAAGGAGTAGAAATCTTTTCTGTATTGATAAATAGACTTAAAGGCCTGCATATACTCCAGAAATCTTAGTGTATTCAAGTGATATACCCATTACAAGCAGTAACCCCATAGCATTCACAACATTCATGATTTGCTAATGTAGATCTTAAAGACCCTCACATGGAAAAAAAAGACCAAAACAAAAAACACACAAGTTCATCAAGATATATATTATCTCTGAAAGCCTTTGTGTAATGTAAACAAATTTTTGGTAGTTTTGCTCTGTGTAACTGTGGTTAGAATTTAAGGGACTTTTAAGCAGATGAGAGGCTACTGAAATACCAAAAGAACTTGTTTCGTTCCCGGTACCCAGAGATGGGAAAGCTCTACCATTTCGTCAAATGTGATATCACAGCTCAGTATGCAGTTCAAGATCTTTGCATGGAGAAATGTGTAGTTCGGGTATTAAATATCAAAACCATGAGTTTGAGGCTTTCCAGGACCACTCCTAAAAATAAAGGGGCTCTTTGCATTTGCAGAGTGCCATCAAAACATATACCTTCGGGGTAAGATTATGTTTTGTGGTGAAAAATTGTTGTCTTGTTTTAACTGGAACTTGGAAACCTTCATAAGTACCTAATCTCCTTTGTCACCAAAGATTGCTTAAGGCAAGAACACTTTCTTAGGTGGTTACAAAAGTATGTAGACTGATATTGGCTCAAAGTAAGGCTTAACAACCATCTTGAGTAAAAGGATCAAGGAATCAGGGAGATAATTTTTTTGGCAGATGGTTCTGAAGGTTAATGCTCAAGTTCTGTATGTCTGCTGGCTGTCAGATAGGATAGATACAGTCTCCAATGCATATGTGTAGCCACATGGCGTACCTGCCATAGGATGTGGAATGCTAACAGGAAGTCTGAGCCTTTCTGAGGAACAGTAATTTTCATCCATCAGGTGTGGCTATCCTACTGTAAAAATTAGTCTGAATGTAGGAGACCACTAGAAGGAAACAGAAAGGAAGGCTGTTAAGAAATCAGCACTCAAAGGGAACTGAGATTATTGAACAAGAAAAATGGCCTCCCAGAAAGAGCATCATCTGAAGTTATGACTAGAAATTTCAGAGCCTGACCTCAGGCAGAATGAAGTTGTATGCTTGTATGAACCTAATGTTCTTTCAAAGCTTATCATCCTATCAAGCAGTAGGATGAGTCTCCAGACAAGGAATCGAGGTGCCATGCATGTGCATGCCTGTCCCCCATCCTGCAGTACAGCATGTCACATTACACACACAGACAGACATTCTGTATATAGAGAATTATGGCATTGCTCCACAAGATGGATTTTCAGATCTTGAGTAATCTGGATTTACACCAATTGAAGAGTAGTTTAAATTAATAAACTTGTTTGCTTTACAACATTAGTTTGCTTTTATATGTTTAGAGAATGCTGTGTTCTAGGACATATATATTGAAGTTATGATCGTCACATATTTATGCTGCTAGTGGAAATTATTGATTGTTTTCAGCTTAATTTTATGAGGCTGCATAAAATATACCCTTAATACCATGTGCAAAGGTGATTCCAGTCTGAGGCTTTTTTTTTAAATTAAAAATAAAACCTGAAAAGAAAGTTGCTTAACAGCATGCTCTTTTCTGTAAATAAAAGCAGGGGTCTCTGAAAAGAGACATAAATGGCAGAATTTAGTAAAAGAAGTTATTTCTATTGCATAGAAATTATGTGTGCTGTGCACATGATCATTACTGCCCAAAGCCATAGGATGAAACGCTGAGTTAAAACTGACCTATTTAGCTGTAGCCCAAAAACATGCAATATCACTTTCTTTTTTCAAAGAAAACCTCCTTGAGGAAAAGATGATATGCATTCCTCCACATTAATTCTTCAGTTGCTTTTTTAATATTTTTTGCTCCCTGTAGAAGTTATCATCACTTTCAAAATATTTTGCCTAATCTACTTTCTTTTCATTTTCCTTGGAAAAATATATTTGAATTATGTAAATCATTATCCATCTGTCAATATGAAATGTTATTAAGAACACTTAGAAATAATATATAACCACAAAAATATACAAATATATGTACTGGAGAACTGTACAACTAAGCAAAACATATTTTATGCCCTATTCCTGTTTGCAGGATAATAAACCTCAGTCAGGAGAATTAGAAGGATTGTTTTCTTTGTTCTTTGTGCCCTCAAGAACATTATAAGAAAAGATGGTAATTTATGGGGGAAGACTTGAAATTTTGCTTTAGATGGTATTGCTCTTTAGGACAAGATGAAAAATTTGAGTCTTATATTTTGGGAGCCAAAACACCATTATTATTTTAATAAACAATAGAAACATTAGTGAACACAATAAATAAACTAGATGACTAGCTGTCCAATGACTTTTTATTCAGTCTCTGAAAAGTATTTGATTTGATGTGGACTATTAAAGCTTTTAAAGAAATATTCTGTTACAGAACCTTTGAAAGAGAGTAGTGGTATATAGGAGACAGCAAAAGCACTGTTTCAAGTCAACAATATTCTTACCACAGTCCTAAATCCTTGTAACACATAAAACAAGTTATACATCCATGTGAAAAGCTTCACTTTTACACATTAAGAATAAGCATTTTACTCACTTGGATTTACTTTTCCATAGAGTCTAGATATAAATCACAGGTTTGGTTTGGCTTTCAATTTCTTAGATTCGTCTAATTAATAGTTAATAATAATGCATAATAAATACAAAAATAAGTAAACACTACAGTGTCTGCAATAACCTGAATTTATATTTAATTCTTACATAAGTAGAAAGCCAGACACAAATTATAACCAAATCCTCCCTTAAAGTGGTTTTAAATTTGGGAAAATACTACCTGTTCTCTTACAATTTTTTACTTGAAATATTATAGCTATTTTGGCATAAATCTAAGAAAAAATTTACAGTTTTCTTAACAAGTTTCTTTTAATAAAAGACATGACTTCTTCATTGATTTCTAAGAAAATACAGAAGACATTTTACCTGCATGCACCTATATTTAGATACACATAGTCCTTTATTTATGCTTTGCTGTATAAAACAGTTATCAAAAACTAATTATGTAGTTTTCAGGTAATTTCTAGTGATAAAAGATTCACAGGGAAGGGGCTTTTTGTAATTTAAAACCCTTGCCAGTCTCTCTAACTACTGCATGACTTGGCTATCCAGCTAAATGCTACAACCTAATATCTACTGCACAAGTCTGACTTTCCTTGCTCCCATAAGAACATTCTGGTTTTCCAACTATAGGGCTACAATGTACCTGAATCTAGACATCTTTCTAGTAAACTTAAAAATATTATTTGCTTTACTGTCAACAATGCAGAATTGGCTAGAGTGCATCTTGTAATTTTTTTCTTGTACTATCAAACATCACCCAGTAAAGCTATAATCTGTGCTTAGTGTTAGCACCATTGCATTTGACAGCAATGTATAACACATTCTATTGTGTGAACAGTTAGAAATGAACTGAACTGAGACATGTAAATGAATCTCACTGCAAGAATTTTTATAACATATTTGAATTCAATGGGCACATTCTCGATCTAAAATTTTGCATTAATATATATTTCATGAAATGATTTACAGAAATGCAAATCAATTCACTTCTATAAAGTGATTACAGCATTTTCTAATTTATCTTTACCAAAAAAAAATTCTTTCTATTCCCTTTCCACTCTAGTTTAAATCACACAGTGATACTTAAGAGCAAAGATGGAAAGAACTGTGAGGTTTCACATTGTCTTCTAAAGGTTTACAGTCCTTGGAGAGACTTCTAACACTTCTTCTGAAAGAAATATCTAGAACTAAAGGTTCATTTAAAAATATTACATTATCACACACCCAGAAAAAAACCCTTCTGCTTGAAACAAAAGACTTTTTTAAACAAGTAGAAGTGCCCTAAACACTATGTAAGATTGTATTATCTTCTACTCCATGATCTTCTTATCCCAAATCAGATAACCCAACATACGTGATTTGATGAGTTTAACAATTGTTTTCTTCTTTTAAATTTAGATCATAAGGTCTCCAAGAAAACACACGTTTTGAGGTATTTGAATAGTATAAAGTACCCAGAGAACAAATTCTGCATCTCTAAGAACAATCACAGTAATGTCAAGATTTTTATTTTGTTTAAGTGCTTCCAGATTTCGTCTGGAAAGAAATCAAGAAATACAAACTTTACATGAATATTTCTCTGTATGTCCAGAGTCCAAACTACTTTCAGTTTTGGAAGAATGTTTAGGCTAGAACTTCATCAAAATACATATATTTGATAATGACCTTTTTACGACAACTAACCAAACTAATTATAGATTGCAGAAGCAGTGGGATATACAACTTTTTCTGATCTATCTTTTCAGTAAATAGAAACTTTTCTCATTCAGATTTGTGTAGTTGCATCACAATCTCTATTAAGTCAGAATCAAAAACAAGATTTCACCTGAAGATGGGCCAGTAGTTTTGGGAAGTGATGCAATCAAGGAAAAATTCATCATTTAACAAAAAACCCCAACACCCCCCCCCCCCAAAAAAAACCCCCAAACAAACAACAAAACAAAGCAATAAACCCCCCATCAAAATCCATTAAAAAATCAATTCTGGGAAAAAACACTAAGAATAAATTCCAAATATATTATTATTATTATTATTATTATTATTATTATTATTATTATTATTTTCCCATAAAGTAAAACAGGACTTGGCACAAATAGGAATATCCAGTCATACAGAAGTAAAGCACTAATAGGATAATGATTCTTCAATTTGGATCTCTCTCATGGTTTAATCCTATCCAGCAACTGAGCCTAATACAGCTGATCACTCACTCTCCCCTGGTGGGATGAGGGAGAGTTAATAGTGAGAAAGGACATATATGAGATAAAGGCATTTTAATAGGTAAAAAACCACAACACATGAAAGCAAAGTAAAACAAGGAATTCACTAACCACTTCCTGTGGGCAGGCAGGTGTTCATCCATCTCCGGGATAGCAGGGCTCCATCACTTAAAATGGTTCCTCGGGAAGATAAATGCCATCTCTAAGAATGTAACCCTTCCTTCTTTTCTCCCAGCTTCATATGCTGAGTATGATGCCATGTGGTCTGGGATATCCCTTTGGTCTGTAGGGGTCAGGTGTCCTGGCTTTGTCTCCTCCCAGGTCCTTATGCACCCTCACTGCTCACTGGTGGTGTGGGGGAGGAGCGTGAGGGCCAGAAAAGGCTTTGACACTGTGTGAGCGCTGTTCATCATAACAAAAACATCCTTGTGTTATCAATTGTTTCCAGAACAAATCTGTAACACAGCCCCATAATAGCTACTATGAAGAAAATTAACTCTTCCCCAGCCAAAACCACCACATTGTCACAGGTTTCAAAATCTATTCACAATAAACACTGAGGAGAGGGATCATCCTTTAATACAGGGTTAATTTGCATTGTCAACGTTAAATAATCCCAGTTTTAACTAGGATCTATATTGATCTTGAGTTTCACAAAATAAAATTGAAAAATAAATATATTCTTATTTAAATATTTTTGAATTAAAAAGATATGTGTATAATCATTATGTATGTATACCTTTTAATATTTCCCAAATTTAATAAACATACTGTATTCACTATTTCTTAATTATTAGGTACTCTGTTTAAATATATAAACAGCCTTAATTATGTGAAAACATGCAACACATCAGTGGGAATATCTCATTACCAAAACAACCCAGTAGCATATTGTTTGAAAGAGAAGGTTGCCTGCAAGACCATAGCCCAGTTGATTTATCTCTGGAACTGTAAGTGATATTTCACAGAACAAGAGTCACTCCATGCAAAAAGCAATAACAGCATTCCTCCCTTTCCCTTTGACAAATAATTCTCTTCAGTGTCATAATTTTAAAGGCATCACTAAATCTGATGCCTTACTGTCCTTAAAAATTCACCTCTCACAAAAAAATAATTTAGGAGACAATAAGACTGGTGTTCTGTTTAAGTAGGCAATCTTCTAATTTTTGTGAAGATAGATTAACTCTTTAAAATACTTTTGCTTTCTTTTCTTCATTCAATTTAGAAGACTGAGTCAGATCAAGTGCAAATAGTAAGTCAAAAAACAGTCAATTTCTGAGAAAAAGTCCTGGCTTGAAACCAGTGATGCCAGATATTAGAGAAGCTACCAGACTTGCAGGATTATTTTAAATTTCTGAAGAAGTAAAGGAATTAAGTTATTTTGCAGTCAGGGGCAGGTGGGAAGGAGGAAAGATCATTTTTCTCTACATTCATGCTAATTCTGGAGAAGGCTTAAGACTTGGAGCTGTTTGGGACAGAGTAGAACACATCAGCTATAGGCTTATAAATCAGTGTCTTATAAATAAAAAATTATAATATAAAGACCTGCCTTTCATGTAGAAGTCATCCATTTCTGTTCTTGACATGAAACACTTGGGTTTTTTCTGTTCGATTAGATATCTTCCAGTTTGGCATTTTGAATCCGTTTATTAAAGCATAAAAAAGCAGTAATACTTATGCAAAAAAAGGAGAAGGCACTTGCAGCTTGGAGTTAGAACTGCCCTGAGGAATGAAAGCAGGAAGCAATTCTGACATTCAACCTGTGTTGGAAGTAATACTAACTAAACTAGTTAAAATGCTTTGAAATTTAAGAAAAAGTTGCTGCTTCCTGTGGTTGTACAAGGCGTTGGATTTAATTTAACATTTCATATTATTGGAGAGAAAGACACTGGGCATTTGATCAACTTCCAGTTAAACACTAGTTTTCAAGTACACCCCTTAAAATGTCTGTTACATCTCTATCACTTTAGAGTGTACAGTTTTCTTAGGAAGAGGCAACTAATCAGGAGCAGTATATCAAATCATACAATCAGTGACGTTCAAAAGGACATCTGGAGATCGTCTAGTTCAATGGCCCTGACCAAGCACAGGTTGCTCAGGGCTCTGTCCAACTGGTTTCTATTTTCTTAGATGGAGAGCCTCTCAGTAACGTGGTCTGAAATGTCATAACCCACACTATGAAAAGGTGTTTTGTCAGGTTCAGATGGAATGTCCCATGTTTCACTTTGTGTCCATTGCCTCTTGACCTGTCACTGGGCACCACTGAAATGAGCCTGACTCTTTTTTGCTACTCCCAACCTATATTTGTACACACTGACAAAATAAACCCTGAGCCTTTTCTAGGCTAGACAAATCAATTTCTTTTAGCTTCTTCTCACATGAGAGATGCTCTAGTCCCTTTGTCATCTTCACAGAACTCACTCAAATCTGTCCAGTGCCTCTGTTGGCCTGGGCAGACTGGAGCCAGACCTAGCACTCAACATGCATCTCCCTCAGAGTAAAGGGGCAGTCTCATATTCCTTGACCCAATGGCTGTGCACTGCTTAGTGCAGTCCCAGGGACTGCCAGCCTTCTTTGTCACAAACACATTTTGCTGTTTCATGGTCAATTTGGTTCCCATTAGCATCAGCAGGGCCTTCCTTGCAAAGCTTCTTCACAGCCTGTCAGATTCCAGAAGTACATTATTCCCCCCCAACCCGTGATGGACTTTGCACTTCCCTTTGTTGGGCTGCATTAGGTTCCTGTCAGTCCTCTCCTCCAGTCTGTCCAGATCCCTCTGGATGGCAGCACCAGCCTCTGGTGTATCAGTTACCGATACTGAGTTTTGTACCATCAGCAAACTTTCTAAGGGTTCACTATGTCCCATTATCCTTATCACTAATGATGATATTAGGTAGTGTAAGACTCAGTATCATCCCCTGGGGTACATTACTTGCACCTCTCCTCCAGCCTGATCACATGTTCAGGTCTATTCCCTTGCCCACCTCCCAGTTTCATGCTTAATCATCTTGTCTATGAGAATGCTAGAGGAGAGGCAGTGACAAGATAAGCAACATTCACTGCCCTCCTCACATCCACCAAGCCTGTGTTCTCATCGTAGAAGACAATGATGTTGCTTGAGCATGTCCATACCAGTTACTCCAAACAAGTTCCTGTACTTCATGTATTTGGAAATGGTTTCTAGGATTTGTTGCTCCATCACCTCCCAGGGATCAAAGTGAGGCTGACCTGCATGTAGCTCCTCAGAACCTCTTACCTTCTTGAAGGTGGGAGTGACATTTAATTTCTTCAATTTCCGAAAAAACTCACCCAATTGCTCGCAACCTTTCAAAGACAATCAACACTGGCCTCACAATGGCATCAGTCAACTCCCTCAGTATTCAAGGTCATCCCATGTTCTGTGAAGTTGTGAGTATCAGGTTGGCTTACTTTTTCTAACTTCCACCAAGGGAAAGTTTTCCTTGCTCCAAACCCTTAGCATCCGGAGATTGCTTAAGAAGGAGTTGAGTACCTCAGCTTTTCCTGTGTGTTTTGTCATTGTTGCCTTCCCCATTCAGCAGCAGACATACGTTTTCCCTTTTCCTGCAGTTTATGTACTTCTGTGAACTTTTCTTGTTCCCTCTATATTTCTTGACAGATTGACAACCATGTGGGCCTTAGCTTTCCTGATCCCATTCCTGCACAACTGGACAGCATCTCAGAATTACTCCAAAATCAGCTGTCTGTGCTTTTTCCACTTCTTGTCCTCTTCCTTTTTATGTTTGTGAGATCCTGGGAGATCAAACAAAGGCCTCCTGTTGCCTTTGTTTGATTTTTCTGCTCAGCTAGATGCTTGAATTCTTGATCTTGGAGGATGTCATTCTTCAATATTAATGAGTTGTTCTGGAATCCTCATCTCTTCAAAACAGTCTCCCATGAGGTTCAGGGACATCACTGAAGAGACTAAAGGCTGCTCCTCTGAAGTCTGTGGCTGTGGTCTTGACTTTAGCCCTGCTTCTTCTGTTCAGGATCCTGAACTCCTGTCCTAGTCATTGCAGCCAAGGCTGCCTTTGCCTTCTCAAGACGAACAATCCTTTCATGTTTGCAAGTATAAGATCTAGTGAAATCTGTCTCCTTGTCTCCTCAGCCACCTGTGTTAGGAAGTTGCCATCAAGGCACTCCTAAAACCGTCTGAGTTGCTCATGCTCTGGTGTTATGTCTCTCTGGCTGAAAGAGATACTGATAGGGACATTTGGCTGAAATGAGAATTTTAATATTGACTGGTGATAGGGTTTTAGACTTCAATCAGTACCTTTCAGTGGATGAAAAAAAAGGGGTAGATAGACCAGATGATTCTGTTAAAATCATTATGTTGAACACATGCAAGAATGATAGAACAAGACTGACATGTTACAGAGTGTATCACACAATCCTGTAACATTTTTACAGGCTGATATCATCAATATATAAGGTATGCATAATAATTCTTTATTTTTCAAAATTCAGTTTTCTGCCAAAAGTGCTGAAAACAGTAATAAATATTTTACTGCATGAATCATGCTGTCTGGAACAAATTTTAATGAATTACATTTAATGGTGCAATCCAAGCATTAAACTGTCAAAGTTATGATTAATAGAATTGCATTTTAACAAAGGAAAAGAAGCTTTATAAGAGAAGAAAATCATGTTCATTATTACTATGACAGTGGTATAATAAGGGTACTGTATCATCAAACCTTTTATAATAATATTTTACAATCATAGACATATATAGAAAATATATTTTATGGAAATAGCGCTGAATCACATACTTTTGAAAAGCCATACTTGATGAACTACATACCAGTGACCTTCCTTCTTAATATTGCAACTGCAATAAAAAGAGGGAGGAACAAATATCTGCATTAGGTTCATAGAAGGTCTACTTGTTAAATAAAATACCAAATTTTGGGGCATGACTTAAGTACAGAGTAGTTATTTCAAGAAAATCAAATATCTAATACATTTAAAACTTTTATTTTTGTTTCAGCATGAAAACCCAAACCATTAAACTTGAGATTGACCTGATTGTTTCCACAACAGTTTCAGCCATTGAACCAAAAAATCAATTAGTTGCACATCCTTTATTTGATGGCACTTTTCTTACTTGACTAGTCTCTGGGAGAGTAAACAGCATAATGGTCTCAAGAGTAGTCTATTATCAAACCCAAATAAAAGTTCTCAAACTAAATATGTTAACACATATAGAGAATATTTAGTTCAGACTGATAACTTCTGAAGGTAGTTATCTATGTGTATGTGGCAGAATACCATGGATCATCTGTAATTTATTTTTCTTTTCTTCACTACTAGATATTTCAAAAAAGGCAAACATAAATCAAACTATATTCCGTCTCCTGGTTAGAGAAATAACATGCATTATATTTTCAAAACTTTAGTCAAGTATCCATACAATTTGTTTGATATACGGAAGAAGAATGGAGGCATCGGGCTGAGATCTAAAGTATTTTATCATTTATATCTAAAAGATTTTGCTCAGGTTGAAAATGTGACTTCAGATTTGTGAAAAAAGACATACTTGAAGATTAGTTAGCTGCCACCCAAGTAGAAGAAGTGCATCTCTGATATATCCTGGCTTAGTCTTTACTTTGTGCTGTGGTATCAATCATATTGCTGTGAGGGAGTTTGTAACAGAGTACACACACAAAGACACACATAAAGACACACTCTTTAAATCCTAATTTACTTTAACCCAGAAATAATTTAACACTAATTTACTTAATAGTAAAACTAGCACTTTTCATTTTACTAATGAGTCTTCAGTAATAAAATGAGGTAAATGGCAGATTTTTTTTCTCTACAGAAGGTTAGGGAGATCCTGCTACAAATAAGTACTACCATTGCTTTTATAATCATTAGTAAACAGCAGAAATAAAAGTTAAATTTGTGATAAAATAGTTCATTTGAAATATGTTTTTCCAGTTTGGCACAAAAAATGGGTCCTGAACTAGATTTATTAAGCTAGAGCTTACCTACTATGACGGAGGTATCGGTACATTGTTATAATTAGTACTCACAAGAAATATTTGTAGAACAAATTTTGTATTTTAAAGAACCATAAAGAAGATTGCAAAGACTTCTTCTTAAGTTTAACAAAAAACCATGTAGCCACTTTTCTCAAGAACAAGACCTGAGTAACTGCTTTGGCCTTTACAGAAGGTAAGAATTAAATAATAACTTAATTTTTATTTCCTGCTAGAGCACAACGCTGTTATAAGCCACCCCCGAAGGTTGGAGTAACTCAGGTTCTTGTGAACAGATCCCTTAGGGTGGATTACAGTGAAAAACTCTGAACAACTGATGCCTGTAAATATATTTATATATATATATGTGCTTTATTTTAAAACAATTTGGTCACAGTGGAAGGCAGGTATATAGTAATTTTCGTTATTAGCTATAGTAATATGTCAATATGAAAGGACTTAAGAAAATGTATAAGGGAAAAAGAAAGGAAGGAAGAGAAAGGAAGGATAAAAGGAGAAAGATTCATAATCACTATCCATGGATCTATGGCGAGATTTGATTGTTACACCGTTGGTCAAAGTGATGGGCTCGTTCTATTTGGGGTGGGGGAAGCAGAGCATGAAACACGAAGTCTGATGGGTTAATATACATTCAGGCCTGGTGGAAACACCTGGTACCTCCCTGGGTGGTGGGGAGCTTTCAGTGCTCTGATGGAAGGTCTCAGAAAAGGAGTCTAGGGCCACTTCAGCAGTCTTTGATGGTTTATGACACCTTTTAAGACAGCTGCCTCTCATGTCAGTGCAGTTAAGCTAGTTATGTCCCACCAGACTTTCCCTGACAGGAGAGGAAGGAAAATTTTACAGCTGAGCAGCACTGGGTAAGGAACAACAATTACCATGATAAAAGGCACAATCCTGCCTTGCAGTATTTGCCTCTTATTGGTCTTAAAGCCCAGATTCAGCATAGCACTGTGGCACCTCCATAATTTAAGCCATTAACCATTAACAATCTGGTCTCTCATAAATGTGAACTCGAAACAGTGTATTTTTCTCCCTATTAATGAAGAGACAGCTCAGAATCACTATAAAATGGTGCTGAACACGAAATGCATGTAAACAGCTACTCCACTATGAAGTAGGTCAAAGGCAGAACCATTTTTGTCTCTAGCTGAGCTCTTCAGACACAATGCCCACTCATCATTAGCATATCACTTTCTGATATTTCAAGGTCTTCACTCCATTTCTATGCAACTGACCTTGGTGCTTGATGTAGAAAGTCAAACTGTAAGATTTTTTTCATAGGTGTTTAGTTCTAATTTTACCCATCATAGGCATTTGACAATATTAAAGCAATACCTACACCAACCACCATATTTATAGCTGAATGATATTAGTAGACAGACATCTATTTTGTGTTGTTCTATAAAAGGAAAGTAACAATAATCCTCTAAGTATGAAGTTACATTTACTAACAAGCCTCTGATTTTCTGAGAAAGAAAAAGCATTTGAAATCATTCTTATATTTATATCTGTATATATATGTATACATGCGTGCAAACTGACACACATAAGCTCACACAAACATATATTTATACGTATATATATATAGTTTTAGCAGTACAATATGGCTACTAAGGTCTCACAAAGATGTACATGTTGGTACTTTTGGGGAAAAAAAAAGGTTCTCTGCTCTACTGTGTGTGGAACATCCTGAGTATGTCTTGAATTGTGCAAATATTAATTTATATTAAAAAATAATTATCTTTTGCATTTCTTAAAAAATATTTACCTCCAATTTCAGTAGGTCAGAGAACAATGTTTTTTACTTCTCCAGTCCAATGCAGAAATCTTTACATAAAAATGTAAAGGATTTTCTTGATACTTTGACTAAAAAACTTAATAACATGGTCATTGCTTTATTTCTTCAGACCCTGGAAAACTTTGAGAGAATGCCATCATCAAAATTAAAGAGCTCTTACTGAGTTATTCTTTAAATTTAAAAGTAATTTGAATAAAGGGAAGTAAATCATAACAATGTAGTCTTTAAATATTTTTTCTTTTGAAGGTTTAAACATGGTGGTTGCTATCCTCATACCATAATTTCTTTTCATAATTAACACACAGCTTCTAAATACTTTGGATTATTTAACAAAATGTGTCAAAAAGAGGAGTGTTGCCATCTTGTGTTCTCAATTATTCCAAAAGATTGGCATTATAGGCTTCACGACGCAGGGAGTTTGTTGTCAAAAACAGACTCAGGTTTTTAAAGTACTGCTAAACCCATGTTTTAAACTTCAACACAGAACTTCTATCAAATCGTCATGCGACACTTGATTTTTTCCAGTAGAAATCTTTAGCACAATTAAAAATAAAACCAAGTCAATAAAAAAACCCAATTATGACCAAGTGCATGATTAAGATACACTGCTTAGTCAAAAACTATTTTTTGTCCCAGATGATATTTGTGCCTTGTGAACTACATTTTGCAAACACGGTTTTGTTAAACATGCCAAGTGATGGATGAATTACTCAACATTTTTACAGCACATATGGCCAAAGAGATGAAAAATGAAGATGTGAAAGCGTTTGATTTTAAAATATGAATATTTACAACAATCACTCTTTGAATGTACTGAATTTTAATATAGAACTTCCTTAACACAATGTATTATCTTTTACCTAAGTTAGTCATTCTCTTTTACAAAATGGTCTTTTAAGCTAGCACAATGTTTCCTTAGCTGCAATTACAAAACAATTAATCTGAAGTTACTTTTGTGTACAATAGTTAAGTACTACCAAACACACAGTTAGTAGTTGTCTGATAAATTCTGGTGAGTGATTGCATTATTATTAACACATTAAGTGTAACTGATCACATGAAGACAACCAAACATTCACTCAGGTAATAGTCCAAATACAGACAAAGGGAAGATGCTACCATAACGAAATGGTAAAAAGGAAAATGGGAAAAATTCTTTTTGGTAAACATTTTCTTTGTGGTAAATTTTAAAGGATTGGCAACAAACTAATATGGTCTTTGCAAGGCAGCTTTCTTTTTTGAAAAAATATTTCTTTTATCACAGAACTATGAAAGATTGGGACCTCTCCAATATTTATTTGTGCAGTCTACCAGAGGCTACATGTCCCTAGACAAGGACTGCCATCTGTCCTTCATTTTATTCAAAAGTTACCATGGTGGATTAACCTTGTCTTGCTGCCAAGTGTCCAAGCTACTCTCACATACCTCCTCAATAGGACTAAAGATTAAAAAACCACATGTGGGTCAAGATAAAGGAAGCTTAATGGAGAAAAGAAGAAAAAAAAATAAAGAGGAAAAAACCAACACAATTAACCAACCAAACAAAAAAACCACCAAAACAAACAAATCAACAAAAATAAAAATTTAAAAAAAAAAAAAAAGGCAAAAGAAAAAAAAAAAGCAAAGGCTGAAGCAAAGAAAAACCAAAGGAGACTTATTCTCTGCTTCCCGTCATCCAGCCAGTTCTTGTGAAGTTGGCCCTCAGTATGCATAGTGCTTACTTTGGAAGACATGGACAACATTTCTTTTGCACATTCAGTTCAGTACATGTGATACCAAGAGGAGCTGTGCTTCTATACCAGCAACTTCTGAAGTGGCTTCAACTCACTTATAACATGCTAGTATTTCTTTTTTGGTCGAGGTAGTGGCCTTCATTACCCCAGCTCCAAAAATTGGTTTCTCCTGGCTCAGAGGCTCCAGGAGAGACCATGCTCCCCAGCTGCAGTGTAGAGTTTATTTTGTACAACTGATTCTGTATGGCTGGGTCCAAGGGCTACTATCCAAGCTTTCTTCTGTTGAATCTACTCAAAGGCTTGCTGTTGCTCAGTGATGCAATCAAACCACAACGTGCCACTGCTAACCTGAACTCCCCATCAGACTTTTGCGCTGGCCATATAGTGCTATTAAAGGGTAAGAGAATCTTGCTGATCACTCCTTGGCTCTTCAATTGATAAATCAGCTCATTCATGGGAACTAGGAAGTTTTAATTGGTGCAGTATTGCTGCCAATGCACCGTCATGGTAACAATCAGCACATGTTCTTTAACCCATGGCAACCACACAACACTGAATTCCACTTGCTCCAGGAATCTTTGATTGAGACAAACACAGTTCAGTTCTGTGAAACTTGTTCAAACATTCAAAATTTTTTCACATCTTATTCAAGCTGTCCACAGAAAAAGGTGTCTCTTTTTGCCAAGAGACACTTGAAATTCAGTTCTCTTCCAAACTAACTAATTCATCGTGTTAATTAAATAACTCAGTTTTTATCTATGCATACATTTCTTCTTTATCAAACACTTGATAAAACTAGGAGCAATTATTAGTATCAGGTCAGAAGGTACTGTTTTCATCATTTCACATAGATATGCATGTATCATAAAGCAGAAAATTAAGTCTATGAAATTTCTGAGAAATGGATCAATAAAGTGATCATGGTTCTTTAGAGTAACCTTTAATGCAATATATCTTTGTACATTTCTTGAATATTGCCAGGTTCTTTGATATGTCCATACCCACAGGCCCAGTTTCTGGCAAAGCACAGATAGATTCCAGTCGTGAAAGTCATCCCACCACAATTCCATGATAAGGACTACATCATAGCTTTCCTACTATATAATGGTTTCCAGCTCCTCCTGTTTATTGCCCATGCTGCATGCATTAGTATAGATGCACTTCAGCTGGGTTAACAATTTCACTCCCAATGCAGGCATGCTCTGGTCTAGGCTCATCTCTAGTGGGCCTGGTTGTATCCACTTCTCCTTTCAGACTTAGTTTAAAGCCCCCTCAATCAGGCTTCCTAACTCATAGGCCATAACCCTTTTTTACCCTCTGACACAGGAGGATACCATCTGTCATCAGCAGGCCTGGTGACATGTAAAAACTGCCCCATGGTCAAAACAGCCGAAATTTCCACTAATGGCACCAGCCTTTATGCCATGCATTAATCAGGATAGTCTTCCTGTTCTTTTAGGTATTCGTGCCTGATATTGAAGGAATTGAGAATACATCTTGTGTACGTATTCCTTTGACCAAATGCCCTAGCGCCCTGAAGTCCCTTTTGATTGCCTTAGGACTTCCTCCTTCAATCTCATCACTACCAACTTGAACAACTAATAGAGGGTCACAGTCAGAGGGCCATATTGGATCAGGGAATTTCCTAGTAATGTATCATCCCGGGGCCTCAGGGAGGCAGCAAACTTCCATGTGGAATGTGTCCCATCAGCATACTGGGCCTTTCATTCCCCTCAGAAGGGAGTTGCCTATGACAATTACTCTTCTTTTTTATTTTGTAAAGCTAGTTGCAATATGTGGGGTTGGCTGACTCATATTAGGCAACCCCCAAGGTAGTCTTTTGCCTACCCCATAATTTCCCTGGCCTCAGTTTCCAGAGCCTCATACCTGTTCCCTAGGGGCACCTGATATGGGGAGGGAGGCTGTGAGGATTTGCCTGCCACCCCAAGCAGGGACCTGCCTCCATTTCTCCCTATCTTTTGGGTCCCCTCCTGCCTGTTAGGGAGAGGGTTGTGAATCCTCTGTCTCCTGAGATACTGCTAGCTGGTATGGCTGCTCAGGGTTGGTAGAGTGGCTCCAGCAGTCAACCTCCTCCTCAGATGTCCTGATACTCCTTAACCTTTCCACCTCCTTTTTAAGTTGTATCACCAGGCCGACTAGAGATCATCAATGCGCTCACACCTCACAAAGGTATTGTCTCCGCTGCTTTCTGATCCAACTATATATATGAAGTATCTATAAGAAATAATTGTATTCTGAAGAACATACAAGAATGAAAAATAACAAAATGTTTAGGCGATACTAGAACTTCAGAACTAAAGGCTTCCATAAGAGCAGACAGCACAGTGATTAGGCTTACTGAGCACAGTGTTAAATCACAAATTAAAATTAACCTTATCAAGTGACTTCCTCAATCTAGGAGATGCATCTCTGGGGCAAGGCATTAGGAACCATGAATGCAGCAAAAATCACCATTTTTGGCAGAAGCCAGGTGCTCTCTTACGGAATTAGAAGGGTAAAGCTAGAGAGGTTCAAAAGCACCATTTTAGGTGCATTTCTTGAAAACTTTATATATTTCAAACCAAGTAAGTAAAAATTTATTTGCCTTCTTTGTATTGTCTATAGATAGGATAGGAAACATTGGATAAAGACAAGCAGCATGAAACAAGAATCATTTGGGCTGACTGAAGGAAGGAAGCACATTATGAAAGTTATGAACATATACAGACAGAAAAAACTTGCTATAAGTTAACATGTACATGCTGACTAAAGACTTCATTCAGAGTGTTAAATTTATGTTCCACTCATTTTCTTTTCCTTGGGGAAATAGCAAATGTAACTCATTATTTACTGAAAACAATTGAATTGTTTAGAATAGAAAACAAAGTATTGCTGTTTTACACTGATTGACTAGAAATGTTCTTACTTACAAATTCAAATATCTACAAAATAAATAGTAATAACATTAATGCATGCGTGACACATTTATAAACAATAGTTACTGTTAAAAATCCATAATAATCATTAGTGGTATAATAATTGTGCGGTATCATTGAATAAAGAGAAGAATGGTGACTTTTCAGCACTTTCTGGAAGAATAGCTTTTTTTTTTTACACCCACAAAGGACCTTCGAGTCTACATATCACGGCAATTCAGCTGAAAGTCAAAGGGCATGGTTTGTTTTCATTTCTTAGCAAGATATTTCCAACTCATTAAAGATATAACTCTGAATTATTCTTAGATCATTCTATCTGTTTACTGAAAGGGATGTAAAGGTTATGTCTAACAAATTTCTGCTTGCAATGAGGATAGTAATTTAAAGTTACATAGGGATAAATGTAGAAAGGCAACTAATTAGAGCTGGTGATATTGGAACGTAACTGCATGAGGCCTGTTTACTTCAAAGAAACTGTGTACCACTGTAGTAAGGAAGGGAAAAGAAGATGGCAGTCTGCCAAGGTGAGTTTCTGCTGGCTAACAGTGAGTAGTCCAATTTGGAAAAAATACTCCTTATTTAAGCAAATTTGATAATGTATTATAATTTTTGTCAATACACTGTATATTTGACAATGTAACCAGGTTGAAAAGGTATCCCTCAGTGAGATAAGCATGTGTCATTACAGGGACCACAGCCACTCATTATTAAAAGAACTTTTCCTGGTTCATAAGTTCAGAGGCTTCTATAAAATATTTATATATTCTGGAAAGCAACCTGAACTGCATTTCTTAAGAAAGTATTTTGAAGAGAAAATGTTGTGCTTAAAATGTTTTTTAAGTTTGTGGGTTTTATAAAAGTTTTTTTTTTCTAATATGAAAGTTTCTATGTCTGTTAGACTTTTTGAGAGTTTCTTGTCTAAAAAAACGTATTGAAGGAGAATACTAAGTCTGAAATTAACACTAGTGTCAGAAAAAGAAAAAGGCCAAGACTTGAAATGTACTTTCAGTCTTGCAGCTTTCATCAGTATGAAAAGCTCTTATCACTGCTCCTCCACTTTACATCCCTGGAAAACCTGACAGTTGGTGCCATCTACAACTCCTTCAGAAGCAAAAAGAAGTAATGATCCAGAGTGTTCTCTCTCTCCCTTCTCAGCAGCCCATGCAAGGAGCTGAATAGAATCAACATCTCCAGAAAGAAGTCTTACTTTTTCTAACAAATATTAATATTATTAAACAATTCTTACTATTAAGAGATTTTTTAAAATATTAATTTTATTATACTAAGTTTGACTAGAGCAAGGGAATAGAAGGTGCAAAGCCAAAAACCTTGTGCCTTTTTTCTCAGACATGGAGAGATAAATTAAACTGGTCATTTGGCTTTAGAAGATTTCACTGGAAAATAGGATAATTTCTACTAATTTTGTTAAATTATTTCTTTAGTCCACTGCACTTTTGATTTCATTGGACCTTGAAAATTTATATACAAACCTGTTCTGTTTTAGCATTTGGCTAGTCCATGTTAATGGAAAAATTTTACTGAGTGCAGAAGTGGAAAAAAAATCTTAAGGATATGCTGGAATTCCAAAAATATTTTCTCAAGAATAATCTCTAATATTTCCTAAAAATACAGGTCTATAATGACTGAATTAAAGAAGGAAAAAATGTTTGCCAATTTAAGCACTGACAGAGCATATTTTGTAGTTGTTATACAGTGATGATTCAGAAACAATTCTAATCATACTATGTAATAGGGAAGAAAGTATTTGTATTAAATTTTTTATATATAAGTCACATATTGACCCATGAAGACAAAGACAAGAAGAGCAAAATAACACTGAAGGCTGGGAGGTACAACCATTCGTTATCTTGCTTTCCTTTTTTTTTCTTCCTGGGAATTATACTTTTAATAAGTTTCAAATAAATAAAGTAAGGATAGATTAAGGGTATTTAATCAATGCATGAATATAATAATGGTGATTTTTATGTCACTTAATACACAACATTATTAAAGTAGTTTTATGTATTTGTTTTGTAACATAGTAATAGAAATTGAGCATAGAAATCACTCTTTAAAAACATGAAATTCTTCTTTTCAGTTTTTAATTATGTAACAGAACTGTGTTAACTTGAAGTTATAAATCATAGAATCATAGAATATGCTGAGTCAGAAGGGACCCATCAAGTTCAACTCCTGGCCCTGTACAGGACACCCAAAAAGCCACACCATGTGCCAGAGAGCATTGTCCAAATGCTTCTTGTATTCTGTCAGGCTTGGTGTTGTGACCAATTCCCTGGGGAGCCTGTTCCAGTGCTCAGCCGCTCTCTGGGTAAAAAACTTTTTCCCTGATATCTACCCTAAAACTCCCTTAAACTCACCTTCATGTCAGGGTCTCTTATTCTCGGAATTATTATCCTTCTTAAAAGTTAAATTTTCATTCAAATATGAATCATTTTGCTAGAGCCACCACAGATATAAGTGAAAACTAAGAGTACGATATGAGAAAGTCAGTTAGGAGACAATTTTACAGTGCTAATGTTTAGCACTGTATAAGCAAGATATATTTCCTATTTACTTTTCCTTTACATGTGAAGTAAGTGAAGGACTGTTATTAAAGACTATTCCAAAATGTGATATTATCTCTATCTCAGCAGGAATTGCTACAACAAAAGAAAAATTCACATATTCTGACATAAAAAAGCTACTAATTGTAATGTGTCCTGCTGCTTCATCTATTTTGACTGCATGTAGTGTTCTAATCCACTTTTGTTTATAGATGAAAATAATTAGCAATTACATTAAACCTTTCAAACCACACTGTTAGAATGATATGTGGTCTGCTTGTAAATAACCCTTTATTTTCCATGTTTTCATCTGAACCAGCCAGTATGGTTCCCCAAAATTTCTCAGGTTTAGGGAGACACAACATACAAGTATCACCTCAAAAAGCATGAAGTATCTTGTCTCTTATTACTGATGATGTATTAGTGATCACCTTTTACAGCTGTTGCATAGCACCAGAAACTATCCCTTTAGTCTTTTCTAAAACTGAGTTTATGACAGAAAGAAATCCAAAACGTGTTGACTTCAGTACACTTACAGTTCTTTTGGGCCACCAAAGTAGGGCCATTTTGGCCATTTTGGACCATTACAAGCTGAAAAAGGAAGTTGAAAAGTTGAAAAGGAAGTCCAAGAGAAGCAAGCCTACAGTGGTCACAGTACCTCCCAATTGCTATGGAAAGCAAGTCACCTTCCAGGCTTAGCATGGAATGTCATTGTTTTGCTCCAAATTTAACTCCTTCTTCTCTTTCTGCAACATGTTTTGTTCAAGATGCTACCAATAACATCTCCAAGTACATTATGTAAATACTTCAGTAGTACCACCAAAAGCACAGTATGAAGAACTATCAGTAAGATTTCTTGAGCAATAACTGAGAGTCTGCCTTATCACATATCCTTGTATGTGATATGTTACGAGTCTTCAGTGTCAGCTCTATTTTGTGAGAAACTGCAAAAAGATTCCTCCTGACCTGAGCACTTAAGAGGGCTGTTCTGCAGCACTGGTCAGATGTACCCTCTATTAGGAATAAGATGATAATTCAATTGTGAGATCAGAGTAGTTGTTATCATCTATAAACTCTACCTCACTTATGCCTCAAAAAATTTCATGGTCTGGAAATATATGTCCAATATAGAGGGAAAGGCAAAGAGTGAATTGGTAAATATTATCAGCAAAATTTATTTATTTCAGTGTTTAAAATTAGTTCTATAATAAATCAAAAGTGAACATTGTAAGTTGTTTGGTGGCTAAAATTTATCCAACATGATTTCTTGTGGTCTAGAGCATGGTCGTAATCAAAATCTGGTTAAAAAGATACCTGTCAATGGGTTACAACACTGAGCTATAAAATTTCTATAATGTTTCCCATACTAAAATTCTTTTTAATGTCTCAGCTAATTTAAGATTTCACCATTTGCTGCTGCTTAATCTCCTTCTTTCCTACATCATTTCTCCATTTGCATAGTCTTGCACATTTCTTTGAAGATACTCTAGAACTCATCAGTCCTTTTACTGATCTGATCCAATCCATCAGGACAGAAAAAGAAATAGCCATTGTCAGGCTACTTTTGACCATTTCAGCAAGTTCTTTCAGTGCAGGGCCAGAATGCCCCCAGAACAAGAAAAAGAGTCATGATCAGAAGGCAAGACAGAGCAAAGAGAAAAATTTTTATTTAAAAACATTCTATCAGATTAACAAACGGGATGTAATTTTACCCTGAATCTCTGCTTCAAAGTTGTCTTACACTCTATAAAACAAATAAATCTCCATCTGTCTACAGAAAGAAAATTACTATTTCTGGTGCTTATGGTATTTGCTGGTCCTCACCAGCAAGTAAGGACCAGCAAGTACCTCCCACCTCTTTTCTGACTTCCCATATAAATTTCCATATCTTCTTCTCGTTCTCCTCTTTCCAACATGTCAAAGTGCCTACATGCCTCCTCTTTTGATGCACATCATATCCACTCTTCTGATGCCTAATTGTCTAACCCACAGATCCTGCACCACTGAGCCAGAGCCTCAGAGTAACCACAAAGCAGCTTCCAAGCACTGCACTTCTGAGGACAATGCTCACAGCTAAGCACTGTGAGCTTTTCCATACCTTCTTTCACAACTGTACAAATGACTCCTGTTCTTGACTGCCTAAGTTACAACAGGCTCAAGGAGGATAAAAAAGCGGTTTTCTGGACAACTGTAGCCACATTAAGATGGAAAGTTCTAATACATGATATTGTTTAGAGTTTTGTTTCAACATCTGTAGCATACGAACAAGAGCTCCCAACAGAATCTGAATAGCCAGAGTCATCCCTGAGCAAAGGTTGCCCCTAGGTTAGCAGCAATGACCACTAAAATCACAAGCCTCTTGGAAAACTCAAAGACATACAGTGTTTGCCAAAAGATAACTTACAGTGACTCACAATCTGTAAAGTACTGATGAGCTAAGGCAATGACAGAATTACAAGATGCTAATGCAACAGTTTTACCATAGCTACTTATGATGACACATCTCTAGAGGAGGTAAGAAATATAAATAGAAATGAATACTGTTTGGCAAGAAAAACCAAAAAAAAAGCAACATGAAGCACTGCAAAGCATACGTGTGAATAAACCTAAGGATTTCATACTTTTTCTTTTTTTGGGTTATAGCTCCCAAATCAGCCTCCATTTATTTGCATGCTACGTGTGGTTTACTGCTCACCAGGCCCTTTCTTTAATTAAGTATTAAGACATAAGCTTCATCACAGTCAAGGTTCTTTAGGGAGTTAAATTGATTTTTACACACACCAAAAAAATGGTTTCAGTGTCTGTAGAAACAGTTTATGAAAAACAGCTTATTTGAGAAGCAAAGTTCATGAAGAATTAGCAGAAAAAAGGAAAAGTAATGAAAAAATATTAATCCTGAACAGAATATATGTTCATCTTTCCCATCTCATTGTTACTCGGGGTTATCCAAAACTGAATACAGTGAGTATAGGTCCTCAAGTCTTGAAGGGCCCTTGACAATGAAAAAAAAATCCTCTTGCATGAAACACATTTAAATATGTATTACTTACTTTTCTACACCCTGGACTTTTAAACTAAATTAAATATTTGACATTTTTGAGGAAAGGATAAAGCGTATACAGACTAATATGCAACAGCCTGATTATGCAGTAACTACAGCAACCTGGGCCATACATATCTGATGCCACCAAATTCGACACTTCATGAGTAAACCAGAGTGTTTACCCTCCAGCATAGCATGCAAAAATTCTCTCTCACAATGGAGAAATTGTAAATAGCATGGGAAAAAAAGAAACCGTTCTCCTAGAAGTCCCTCTGCAATGAGGTGGTTAAAGTGCAAGCCTATCATTATTATTAGTGTTTTTCATTTAAAAAAAAAAACCCACAGATCACTCATATTTGGCAATATTATTTCAGCAGAGAAAGACAGATTTTGCAGGATACTGCGTTTATTTGAAGTGAGCCTGCCTGACAGCACTATAAGAGGCCTCTAACACTTCAAGCTTCAGAGGTAAAGGCAGTTATCACCATTGTTTCATGTGTTTGATGAAAGGAAACAGTGATAGTAAGAATGAATTTATGCACAAATTAAAAGGAAAGAAAGGAAAAAAGGCACAGTGAAGATACCGCAATTCTAATGTGGGTAGTATTGGTAACTTACAATGGATGACTCGTCAGGATGATGCTGTTGTATGCCACCATTCTTTCCCAGTGCTCATGGCCTTAACATTTGATGCATCATGACATTAGTTGTCAAGGATTTGTCCAAAGATTGACAAGAGCCCAGCATTATTTTGTAAACTGTATATGGCAGAAGCATCCTTCTGGTTTTATATTTGCACAGCACCTAACAGATAGGGCCTCCTGTCTTGTCACTGTAGTTCATAGGTTGGATCTAGATGCTCTTGAAAGTCTCTTCCAATCCTAACCATTCTACGTTTCTATGATTCTAAATCATGAAAAATTAAAAATCAAGAATTATTTCTTCATTGACACTGTTATTGATCGTGTTTCATAACTTTCATAGTATAAAAGCTATAAAGAACGTTATTGTTGTCTTTTTTTCTTTCTGATTATTATAACTGAAATATTTTAGAGATTTTTTTAATGTAAATTATTTTCACATTACAGATCATGCAGTAAACCAATAGTGAAACTGGTGAAGAAACTTTGGTGTTTCAAATTGTTCTTCAGGGCTTAGTCAGTAGATAATATTTTTGGATCCAACAAAAGATTTACATTAAGCAATAGGTGTTGATTTGAGAGTATAGAATAAATAACAGAAATGATATATACAAATCTGAAACTGACTCTCTACGTAGACTACCTCAGAAAGGACCAGATACAAAGCTGTCAATGGCAACTAAAGGAAACAGAGGGGAATGATATATAAGTTTTACAAAAACTATTGTAAATGAAGAAAGAAGAAAAAGGGATTTTTTAATGATGATATATATTTTATAACCAGATATAAAGAATAACACAAGGAAGATTTATCAAATTTATTATATTGGCTTCTATGAAATTTAGTCAGGAAAATTGCAGAAAACAATACCAAATACAGAATCAAAGTTTTATATTACCCTGTTACTTTTTTCTCTTCCTCAGTGATATGGCACTGACAAAGAAAGTACTTTCAGAATAGTATTTCTACCTTAGGCAGTTTAACCATGAAGTAGTTTTCAAATAAGGTTGCAACTAAAGACTGGAAAGCCAAGTACTTTGATAAAAAAAATTTCTAAAGCCAAAAAAAAGCTAAGTATCTAGAACAACCTCCCTTTGTTGTATGAGAACTGCTGAAGGTTTGTGAGAATGCATTAAAGCGAATGCCCTGGCTTCAGACTTGTGCACCGTAAAAGAAAAAAAAAATAATTGTGAAATAAATTGAGTAGTTTGGGTTCATTATAGCATAAGGAAACATCATTATTAGTCACAAGAAAGAACCAGTAAACACCAACAACATCAAAATTGTTGTCTATAATAATAATTTTAGATTGAGGTCTTCTGGGAAACCACCCAGAGGGTACATATTGAATGGAACAGTCTGCTAGCACGCTAAAAAGAGACAAAACCTGCACTACTTAGTGGAAGGAAAAAACCTCCCAAACCTGAAATTTGAAACAATATACAGCTACAGATAAAACATACGGTTGTGTTAAGATGAGTAAAATGTTAAAAGTGTAAACAGTAAATGTAAAATGAAAACAGTAGGATAGATAACTTTGGTAAATGAAAACAAATGAAAACAAACTAATCTAGTTTTAGCAGAAATTATGTAAATCTATCTAAGCAAATAAACAAGCTTGTCGATATCATTACCTGGTGTCCTCCCTTTTGCTGCCTGCAGTATTTAAATGTAATGCCTACTGTTTCCCTCTGCTTCTGAGATATGACATGTTTTTTTGAAACACAGCAATTTATTAAAAACGTACTTAATATTTCATTACACTGTTCTGTAAATGAATACATCCTTTAAAAAAAAAATTTGCAACTATTTACATATCTCCTATAAGTTTTCTCCAGGGATATATGTTCAACCTTACAAAAGATGTGGTAGGGATTCCCTGGGGAATTGTATTAACATTCACAGATAGAAGAAATTGTTTAAGGGTTGACGTTTCAAATAGAGCCTTTGTCATAACTACCACTCTTCTGAGGGATTGCCTGTCTTATTATGCTGGATGATTTACAGAGAATGCCTTTATAAACAAAGCCTGGATGACTCCAAAGAGCTGGATGACTATCATATACTTGGTAAATACAAAAGAGGGCTCAGAGGATATCTTGATCAGTGTAACTTTCATAGTACTGAAAAGCTACCAGGGTATGTTCTTATTGTCTGATGCTTTTCAATTTTCAGGAGACCCATTATCCTTTCAAAGAGAAAATTACTTTGGTTGACATTGTATGTCGCAGATAAACCCACACCACCTGTTTTAATAATCTCATTAAGTTTTAGGGTCATATGGATTCATTGCTTAATTCGAAGTGATCTTGAAAAATTACTGACACCAGCAGTAAAGAGTTAATATTCTTGGAATAAGGATTAGCATACTCAGAAAAACCATGCTATTTAAATAGCTCTGTAGGACACACGGAGATACTGAAGAGAGTCCAGCAAATGACCGTGAAGGTGATTAAGACACTAAAGCAATCTCTCCTATGAGGAAAGGTTATCTAGGACCATTCAGATTGAAGATAAGGCTTTGGGAAATGTTACCAGTGCTTACAAGCAGCTGAAGGGTAGATGCACTGAGGACAGTCAGGTGCTTTTTAGTGATGCCCAGTGACAGAACAAGGGACAATGGGCACAAACCGAAACACAGTGTCCTGGTTTCAGCTAGGATAGAGTTAATTTTCTTAACTGGGACAGTGCTGTGTTTTGAATTTAGGAAGAGAATAATCTTGATCGCACACTAATGTGTTTGTTGTTGTTAAGCTGTGCTTACTCTGTGTCAAGAACTTATCAGTTTCTCACGCCACCTCACTATCCAGTAGACTAGGGAGCAGAAGAAGCTGGGAAGAGACACAGCTGGAACAGCTGACCCCAGCTGACCTAAAGGATATTCCATACCATATGGCTTCACATTCATTTTATAAATTTGGGGAAATCTGGCCATGGGGCTGCTGCTCAGCCAGCCAGCAGGTGGTGAGCAATTACATCGTGCATCATTTGTTTTGTACATTATAATTCTTTTATCATTATTATCTTTTCCTTTTGTGTCATCCTAAACTGTATTTATCTCATCCTATGAATTTTACATTTTTTTCCTTCCAGTTCTCTCCCCCATCTGACTGCAGGGAGGAGTGAATGAGCAGCTGCCTTCCAGGTTAATTTACAACACAATTTCTTGAACATCAGGAAACACTTTTTTTTTTACTGTGCAGGTAGACTGAGCACTGGTACAGGCTGCCCGGGGAGAGTGTGAAGCGCCCCTTCTTGGAGTTATTGGAAAACCATTTGGACACATTTCTGGGCAATCAGCACTGGGTGATCTTGCCTAAGCAGGGGAAGTTGGACCAAATGACCTCCACAGATCCCTTCTAACCTGAAGTATTCTGTTATTCTGCAATTCTATGTTTCTGTGTTATTATCAGCTAAATATCTAGTAAGCTTTTTTTTAGCACACTTAGCTAATTTTTGTTCTAACTTCTAAAGTTCACCAAAGCATTAATTTTTTTATAACATTATAAAATACACCACTATTTTAGTATATTCTGATTTCTATAGTTCTCTAACATTTCAATTCACAATATAGTTTTTTGCTGTTAGTTATTTATTTACTTTTACAAGCGAAACTCATGCTGGATTTCCATCCATAGGAAAACTTCTCCAAAATATTCTCAAAAGCTACTGCATATAGTACAGTCCTTCTGCACTCAACCTTCAGAAAATGACTTCCACTGCATTTTCTATTAGCAGCTAATTTACAGTATTGCCCCAAAATGAAAATTAAAATTCCTAATTTGATCTTAAATTATATGAATGGGTAACATTATTGTGACATGGCATTTGAACCATTTCACAATTTCCAAAACTGAAGTGCCCTTGGATTTGAAGGATATGGTTGTGATCACAGGAGAACAATGACAGCTACAGAATAAAGGAATTTTCAGATGTGCCCCATCTTTACTCAAAGACTACTCATTTGTTAGATTCCTCCTTGCTTTCATCACTTGTAAGTCAATGAAATATCAAAAACCATCAGAAGCCCTAAGTTTAGGTGCACTAAGCACCTAAAAGTAGTTGCATATGTAGGAAACTTATACTTTCCAGAAAACAACTGATTTCATGTCATTCTTGGATTTGCCAGAGCTAGGAATCACAGTCACAGAACAGCTGAGCTTGGAAAGGACCTCTGCAAGTCATCTGCTCCAACTTCCCTGCTCAATAAGGGACACCTAGAGACAGTTGTTCAGGACTGTGTCCAGGTGGCTTTTGAGTATTTTCAAGGAGGGAGACTTCACAACCTCTCTTGGCAACCTATTCAAGTGCCTAGGCACCCTCACAATAAATAAGGGTGAATGAGTGAACGATTTCCTTAAAATCTTAACTTTCACAGAATGACTGTTTCCTGAACATTTTGGGTATTTCAAATTACTTCAAAGAAATGTTACCATTTTTGTCAGTCAAAAAACTTTCTCTGTTCTTTTTGTCATCTTCACCTAAAGCTTCTTTTCTGCTAACAGCCAACATAGCTTTTCACTGTCTAACCTCCATCTCAAAAGTTTCTCCTATCCCACACACTGACAATTCTAAGACAAGTTTAATTGGATTTCCAAATCTTAAAGGTACTATTTTCAAGTGTCTAACACTCTATTATATTTCTGACAGAGGCAAGCCTTGCAATTTCAGATAGAAAAGCGTTGTAGTTCATATAAACAAAATGTTCAAAATAGTTTGTAAAAGCAACAAAGACTATATTGTCATGTATTAATCATTAGTATAGTCTAAAAAACAGTGACATTGTCAGAAGAGCAACACTTAGAACTATAAAGCAAAAGACTTGAAGTTTTTGTGGGTTTTTTTTGTTTTTTTTTTAAAGAATCAAAATACCTAGGAACATATCAGAGCAATTCATCAGTAAGAATAGAAGGGAGAGACTTACCAAATAATTGATGGCCCAGATTGTCACAGGTTGTTGGTCTTTTTTTTGAAAAACACTTTGTTGTTATTATTGAGCCCACATTTCTAGGCCATGAAGTGATTTCTCTGCACATTACAGAATTTTTTTTTTTTTTTTTTTTTTTTTGACAGAAACGTAGCAGCCCTGACTGTGGACAAAGATGTTCTCTCAGGCAGCCAAGATCAATTGCATTTGTGGCTGTTACAGTCATAAAAGAAACTGGTTTCCATTATATTTAGAATAAAAGAAACACCAAAATAACAAGAACAAAGGATTAGCATTTTAAATTCTGGCCACTGAATAAATTGAACATGATTTACATTTCAAATCCTGACCAGTTGTCGTGAAAGACAGCATGGTGGTTCTGTTTGGCTTTCTTGTTTGTTTTGGCAAGCAAGCAATGGTTAGTTCCAGTCCTTTAGCTGAATTCCAGTTTAGCAGTTAATTACATTCTGTCCACTTAAATGATCATAGAAATTTCATGGGGAAAAATCCCTCCTCCCTTCTTTCTTAAATGTAACATATTGATGCTTTCTGCTGTTCAAATACCAAACTCATTGTATCCCAAGGCCTTGTCTGACTAAATAGAATGAGTTTGAAATGAAACTGTTTTACAGGGAGTGCCTAGAGATTTCTCTTGAAGACAATGTTCTACATATACAGCATGAAATTGTTATAATTAGAAAATACAAAGGCTTAACTTTGAAAAACATCATGTTAGCTGTGTTCAGACTGTCTTCTAAAATGTGTTTTCTTGTTTATTTGAAGTAGAAAAAAGCTTGAAATATGATAAAATGTAAAATAAATTCTGATTTTTTACTTTTCTCACTTTTTTATTTTCACTGAAATATGTCAGGCTAACAAAGGTGCAAGGGAACATAAACTTACCCACTTGCCCTGGTTTCAGACAAGTATTGCTTCTCATTTTTTGTAATTTATCAGAAAGAAATTTTTGGTTGTCACTAATCTGAGTATCAATAGTCTAGAGAAGGAAATTGAAGTTAACACCAAAACAGACCTGTGCAATTTTATTTTCCTCTCTGAGTTCCTTTGTTGCTTCAAGAATCTCACTCCTCCACTCACTTCTGTGTGCTATATGGAGGTGAGCAATCTAGATGTCAAAGACTAAATATCTGAGGTAGAACACATTCCCAATATTAAATGACAAATTAAATCCTTCTCATCAATGAGAGAAACGTTTCAAGATTACAGAACAGATTATGCCACATATAGAGTGCTGATTCCAGCTCTGGGCTCCGCAGTACAATGGAGACACGGACATACTGAGAGAATCCAGCAAAAGACCATGAATATGATTAAAAGACTAAAGTCTCTCTCCATTAAGAGGCTGAAAAAACTGATACAGCTGAGTCTGGAGTAGAGAAGGCTCAAGAATCTCATCAATGTATACAAATACCTGAACTGCAGAGTGTCACCACGTTCCCCTTCCTGCAGGATGTTTGTGGATGGAAGCCACAGCACTTTCACATTACTCCCATCTCCATTGCATCCTCCTTAAAAGGTACTTTTCAGCATTTTGAGGATCTTTCATAGGACATCATGACCATGTTCCATCCGGGAAGCAGCAGCTGGGGCTCCTCTGTAATTCGTATTCTCCTTTAACTTTTAACCCTACCTATTATTCCACAATGACCTTGCTTGTGACACCCATTACTGATCAGGTGCCTTCCAATCTCAGCCATTCTGTGATTATTTAGAAGTTTGCACTGTAAATAAAAAGCAAATGTCAAGTGCAACATATGAAGTAATACAATGAAAATAATCCAACTTTTCTGAACACATTATTAGTAGTGATAGTGATTAGTAGTGATAGACGTGATAGATTAGTATAAAACAGACTCCCGCAGTTTTGCTGTTTATTTGTAGAACTACTCTTGTGTAGTATCCACATCACTATTTAATAACACTAAAACACTCAGGAATGTCCTTTTTGCATTATAGAGAGGATAAACTCTTCTCTCACACCTGTTCCTTTTGACTCTTTATTCTGATCTTTCATCCTTCTCTCTTTCCCTTTCTGTCAGTCTGTTTATTCCTTAGAGTTTTTTGCACTGCAAAATTGGTTTTGAGTTATTTTTTTCTATTATGTTCTCAAGTACTATTCAGGAAGAGAAAAAGAGCTGAACTAGATATTTGTTCATCTGAAATAAAATGGTTTAGTTTTAGAAAGTAGGATCATAGCTCTTTTTTATAGTCCTAAATGCCTTTTAGACATGAATTTGAATTGGTTCTTGGTGTTTGATCAGCTTAATAACACACATAAAATAAACAAAAGAGTAGCATTATAATTCCCAGGTCACTTGATTTCCTTTTCTATGTGACATATTGAAACACTTCACAATCTATATATTTGTACTATCCACAGGATTCTTATATGTTCATTTTTTTGTTCAGTACTTCCATATAAACTCAGTTCACCTAGGAACACCTTACTATTCATTTCCCTTCTCTGTATTACACGTTTGCAAAGCATATGATAGTGTCTCATCCAGTGTTATCAAACTGTAAATATAGATGCTCTGCTCAGCCTTCTCTGCTCATATACATTCCTTTTGTTCAACTGGTGCTTCCATTCTTCCTATTTTCCACGCTATTTCCCCAGGGTTCTGCTCAACTGAATTTTCTATCACACACACTTTACTTGGTCTTTATTTTCTTACCAAGAGAGGAGTCAAACAAGACATTGCTGGGCTGAGCAGGGTATATAATGCAAAACAGAGTCCACAAGGGAGGGTCCTGATGGGCGAGATCCTACTGCTGCCTGAACTAATGGAGAAGAAGAATGTGTTCAGAGAAGCAGAGAAGATAAAATGCAGCAGATTTGTTCAAGGATGAAGTAGCACCAAATGACTTTGCCTCAACTGAAACAGAACAGAATTGAAGCTGCTGGGAATGAAACAAGATGGATGCGCAAAAGAACTGAAGCTGATGAGATTAAAAATATTATTTCTCAACACAAAATCAAGAGGAGTTTCTTTTAGAGTCACTTCTAAGAGCCACAGTGACCATTTAACAAGAAGAACTACTAACAACTCATTCCTTCCTTTCCACTACATAATGCAGATGCTATACCCTTGAGAGGATTAAGTGGAAGCCTGACTGCTGCACATTTTACTAAATATTATCGCCATAATATTTTGTGACATGTTGCCAGCATCACATTGAGAGTACTTGATGTAATCTCTCCAGTTAAAATAAAGGACAATTGACTCGGCGTGTTTTGACAGCTCATTAAAATTGGCAGTATCATTAATGTCCTACATGTTAAAAAGTACAGAAATGGAGACAATTAGATGAAACTTTCAACAGCTGAAACTTACAGTGTTTCTATGCTCACATTGTTTCTGCAAAGCATGTGAAAGGTCTGTCCCTTACGTAGCTGAATGCCAAACCAAAAGGGGTCTTAGTCATTTTGGTATATTGTTGTTTTGCAGCACACTGGTTTATTAATTCACTGCCACATTAGTACAGTGGCATAGTTTTTCATTTAGAATTGGATGAGGGCTTGCTTACATCCACAGAAGGAAAATGCTAGTGACAGCACCCATATGGGCTAATACAAATCTAAACTGGTAGACTCCTTTTTAAAGTAGCTAAATCATCCGTACACAAGCTGTATTTTTTTTTAATGCAGAGATATCAACTGAAACCATAAAAAATATTTCACATAACAAGTCAATGTAAGTTATGCTAAGTAATGAAAAGGGAAACCTGCTTAAAGGGAAATGACAACAGCTAGGAAAACTCAGCAGCAAGAAATACAGCGGTACAGTAAAATTGTGGACAAGATGGAAATGTATCCTGTTTGCAGAATACTTGCCAAAATTGCCATATTTTAATTATTACAGACTAATATTCATACATGTATATCTGATCTCCTATTAAATCTGAACTTTCATCCAGTAGGTATAAACTGGAAAAAAAGAAAAAAAAAAAAGAGTAGTGTTCAAAATTGAAGTAAATTTTCTCCTCAGAAAACGTATTGCCTATTTGAGGCCTTGGAACATCAAAATACAGAAAATTTAGATCTTTGTTTTGTTCTGTCACTTTCATGGTCATTGTACTGCATACCTGATTTGTCTTATGCACAGCTTGGATAGTACTATTATAATTTTCAGTGTTTTCTTTTCAAGATTTTAAAAAAATTTCTGTTCATCTTGCCTTTTCTAAAACATGTAGTTATTTCACACCTCCTGGACATCTCTTTCAACCTCAGTTTACAAAGAAAAGGCAGGTCAACAATTTAAAAATTACTAATGTTTCTGTTCTGGAAGAATAATCTACCCTGTGTGGCTGGTAGCTCAGTAAAAGACAGAGAGAACTGGAGGTTTTGTTGCCCAGCAACCGAATCTTTTGCACTTGACAGAGTGATTAACTCTCAAAGTCCTTACTAGTGTGGTGGAAACTGTTTTATACTTCAGCTGAATCATTTACACAGTGTTGGGAAAGAGAAAGCAGAAAAATATTTCTGAATTTCATCGATCACTATTTGGTCATTTTTTAAAAGTCTGTGTAAATATTTATATTTCATACCCCAAGACTTTGTTTTAAATTATAAGTAACATTCAAACAGCCTCAGACTGCCTCTCTGAGCTAAAGCTGTTGTTGGCAAAAACTCATTAACCAACAGATGATGCTCTGTTATGTTCACTTACAAACCTATTTGAAGTTGTACAGATTCAATTCTTATTGGTTAACTTTTTTTTTTACTTCATGATAGAAGCATTGGTTATGGCAGTCATCTGATAATGCCAGTTTTCTTCCATATACTAATTTGAAAAGGAGTGGAGAGATTGAAGTGCCACATGCACCAACTCATGCAGTACCAGCATCAGGGGAAAACCTCTGCTCTGTGAACAAAGAACTAGAACAGCACAGCAAATTATCCTCTGAAAAAGTTAATGGACTCCTTTGAAGAGATTACAGGAAAAAGTTGTAAGTTGAAACTGCTCAAGTTGCCAAACAGTTGAGAGGTGATGAAAAGATTTTATGTGATCTTCCTGCAAAAATGGTGAATGAAGTGGATTTTTATTATGTTCCAGCTGAAAAACAATTACTTTGTTGTTTACATAGTACCAGTTTAGTCACAATATGAGAGCAAAAACGAACACTACAAACATTCAACTCCAGAACAATAGGACACTTCCTCACAGGTAAAATTTACTTAGAAGATCTTTATTTTTCTCACAATGCAATTCCCTTGGATCAAAGACCAAAGTTTTTGAGTGTTTTAAGTGTTTTCAAAATGTTTAGTTTGTAGAAATACTACTATAAATGAAAGCATTTTTGTCTTGGCATTTGTACAAGAATGACTTTGGCATGCAGTTCATGCATGTCAAGAAGGCAGAAAAGAATTGTACATTATCCCACAAAGGCTCTATGGAATTGTTTATATTAGGAGAGAAAAATAATTTGACTATCCAAATTTTTCAAGGCTTTAATAAATTTCAGAGCAATAAATGCAGTATTCCTTTTTACATCTTATTATATGAACAATTAACATCCATCTAAAGAATCTAGCTATAAGATTCAGAGCAAGATTTAGTTTTGTCTTTTCAGTAACCTGATTTATTCATTATTATATTTTCTGCTGTGATAAAGGTTTCACAGAAATAAAATTTCAATATGCGTCAAAAGGCTCACAAGTAAATCAGATAAATCAGACGTATTTCCTGAAGATATTCATTTGGGTATTTTAAAAGTGCAACTCACACAAGTATTTGGACATGAGTTTTATCCAGTACTAGACTCAGTAAAGCCCTTGAGTATATTCACAGTCACGGACGCAGAAACTATTTAAAGGTTTGCATAATTAAGAGCCTTTATTAAGAAATAAAACGTTTAACAACAATTATTCAGGAGTGCTCTAGATCATCATGATAGTGTGTCTATAGGAGCAGGAAAAGACAAACTCTCTCCAATTTTTTTTTTCTACAGTGCCCACAAATGAATTGGATTTTGGGCTGGCATTTGCATGTCGGTGTAGTAACATAGCATGCTTTTCAAAGCATGGCTTCTTTGGGGATTTGCACTAGGGAATATGTCTGTGGTCTTCATATGTAATTCAGACTGTTTCTCTTTCTTTCTTATAGAAAGAGACCTTATCCTATTTTTTTTTCTTTTAACCTATGCCATACCAAAGCAATACAGTTAGTGTCAGTATTTTTAAATCATGGAAAATATAACAGCACACAGCCAAAGTGCATCACTTAGAAAACAATATGAACAAAATAGCTTGGCAATGTTAGCAAACATTTGGATGTCACAGTTTAATATCTCCACCATAAATGTGTCAGCTCAAACTAAAAGTGCATTGTATACTGCTACATTGTAAGGACAATGAAAATGAATCCATCTTAATTTTCATTGTCCAAATGTACAATTAAACCCTGCTGATGTGGTAAATATAAATTTGCTTTGTTGCTTCAATGTGAGTTGGTTATTACCAGGAAACCTCCTAGTTTGCGTTTAAATGAGAAATCAAATTGATTAGCATATAATTAGACATAAGCAGGCTTATATAAAAATCTAACCTCATGCAGGCATTGTCTGTTTAGTTAAGTAGGGCTCAAACTGAGCTTTCCATTTATAAACATAAATTGGACTTAGCTGAAAATTGCTCTGCCTCCTGGCCTTCAGTGATATGATTCAACGTATTTGATAGTCTGTCATTGTGTGCTGACATTTAGAACACTGAATACCAATATGTACTGCACCAAAGTCTGCTGAACTTTACATATGTGATTCAAGTTTAAGCTTCTCATCTGCTCTTTAAGAATCTTGATGGCTTAATGGATAAGAGGTTGATCTTTCCCAGTCCACCTTCTAAGCAATGAGTACAAGTGAAGTGCTGTTTGTGGCTAATCCTACAGAAGCAGGATACCACATCCTGCATAATCACTTTGCAAAGAAAACTTGAGTAATGTTGGCTCAATGTCCCTCTAAAAGTATTTTAATGGATCATAGGTATTATTTTAACCATATAGTAACTATACATCATAGATTTAAGGCTTTCTTTTAGTTGTTAATTTTTTTTTCTTGAAGGTGCTTTAATGCTTGGCATATCCCATGCTGTTACTAGCCTCATGCACATCATTTCATCTTTATTTTTTAAGGAAATAACAGAAGGAAATATAACTGCACCTTGATACCTCAGGCAAGCACACTGGCTTAATACTCAAGGTAGAGAGTCACTTACATGAATGACAGCTTAAAGAGATTCTGAGTATTGTAGACCATTTTCATCACAGGCATTTTACTTGCCAAACATCACATGTTATGTGTAATCATAATCAAACTTGCTCAGAAACTGAGTAGAAATTAAAACTCATACAAGAGAGAAATCTGAAGTATAAGGAATATTCTTTAAAACTCGCTGCATAAATAAGTAAAAAAAATAAGTATCTTACCCTTGCAAGGTTTTGTAGAGGGGAAAATATAGGTCATTGATTTACATGAAAATATTAGATTGTCTTCGCCAGAAAGATTTCTTTATTCAAGACATTTTACACCCAGATCTTTCCTGGTTTTGGAACAGATTGTTCTGCATCTCCATAAACGATTTTTACCTTAGTATCTCAATTGACTACCCAAAGAGCTTATGCAGTCTTCCTCTTTAGAGGTTTTCAATATTATTTTTAGTAGTACTGAAGAAAAAGGCATTCCCTCGTCTTCCAATTATGTTTCCAATGGTTCAAAGTTGAAAATTTTGCAGACTCGATTAATTCATATCTGTGTAGCAAGCTGTGGGACAATAAAAGGACTTATCTATTCAGCAGACAGTGCAGACAGGGCTAGTGAATGAAGCAGGCAAAATATGACCCCATTGTCCCAGACACATCCTTACCTTTCCCTGTAAGTTTTCCTAGACATTTTCCTTCACTAATGGCATGACTTTAAACTATGAGAAGATTGAAGTATTTTTCTACTCAGAAGATGTGTTTTAAAGTTATCAATGCAAAATTGATGATTACGGAATCTTTTTTTTTTCCTTTTAAAAACATAATACAAAATTCTTTACTTCTAAAGTTTAGTGTTTAATGTGACCTCGTCATTTGGGAGGAATTAGAGAGAAAAGTAAGAGAAAATAAGAAAATAAGAGAAAAAATCTCTATCGCACAGTTACTTCTATCTTTCAGAAAATGCAGAAGAGGTTTATACCTATAACTAGTATAAATCCTGCAGGGACAACATCCTGCTGGATAAAGTCAATGAAGGTGACCTTAAAATTAGACAGAATGACCTTTCAGAATTGTTTTCATCATCTATTACGTGACATCCCATTTCAGGATTCCATTCGATTTCTTTCTAGATTTCATTAAAACGAAACACAAAACAAAGCAGTGCAAGTAGAGGTCCAAAAGAGCTGGGAAATACAAGAAAATTGCAATTTTCAGTGCAACAGTCAATTTGACAGCCTGGAAAGGAAAAATAGCCTACATGTAGCAGGAAGCGAAATAAGAAAAGATGCCCTTTTGTGAAACTGTTGTTTCTTTCTCAGTCACTACAAAAGTTTCTAAAAAAGGCTGGTAGTACAGTGGAAAAAAAGCTAGGTGATAATCTTCTTTTCATTGGGAAAAAAAATAGGCAGTAAACAACAGGAGACCAATTTATGAGCTTTTGCCCACCGCCTTCCAAGGTGGTTTAGATTCTAAGGGACTCTGTTGCAACAGAAAAATTCTGTGCAACACAAGGATAACCAAGGAGAAAGTCTGTATACAAAGTAATGCAGCCCAGCTTTGTATCACAGAGAAAAGGATCTAGCATAGGTCTTCAGGGCAGTATCACTGAATTAGCATAGGGTCACACTCATGCTTATAAACATTGCCAAACTCAGCCTGGTCACAGACTCCTTACTAAAATATTCATTCCATTATAAGATCCTCATGTAATTAAAATGTTATTTGGATTCCTTCTGGACCTACCTCTGAAATCCAGATATAATTTCCTCTTTAATTCCTTCTTAAGTAAGGCTTTGAAACAGAAATTTCACTTAGAAAATTTCAAGACCTAGACATCTAAGATTCTCCAAAATTAAAAAAATTACCTACTGATCATTATGTATGTTTAAAAATATTCTGCGTTACAGCTATATACGATCTATTGTTCAAAATGGAAGAATGCTATGAGCAACTATTTTGTTACTGTAAGTGCTTATTTTTCCCTTAGTAATTAATACTTTAGTAGATCACATGATTTTCTTTTTTTCCTAATTAATTTCCCCTACAGTCTTAATTTTAACCACTACTCATTCTATTGCTTGGCTTTTTAGTATATGTAAGTTCTCCCCAGATAAGCACTTCAAAAAAATCCAACTTTTTATTTCATAAAAGTCATTGACCTCTGTAGGACTCAATACTTGCTGACAAAAGCAACAAAGCAGTTTATCTACATATTCATTAACAATTTATCCATTTAAGTTACCTGAGGTACAGCAGTCACAAAGCAAAGATACAGGTCATTCCAAGTTGTGCAACCCTCTCTGATTCAAAGCACAGGTCTCTCAGTTTTTGTGTGTTTCTGCCATGCCTCCTGAGGGACTGGTTAAAACAACCCAAGTAGAGTTGTTATTTTAATCAGCAGAGCTGATTATTTCAGTGAAGTATAAAAGATTTAGCCACAGTCAATTAAAAAGTAAAATGCAAAGGTTTAAAAGTTATTTCTGAGAGGAGTTTTGTTGTTTTTTCTCATTTGTATTAGGTTTGTTTGATTTATACTTCCTTGAAATGTATGTTCTGATAGTCAAGAAATAAATGACAGTTAAGAAATCAGTCTTATTTCAGTGAAAAGTGATTACCTAAGTTTTATAGGCAATTTTGAGTCTTCTTCCTCTCCTCCCACCTTCTGTTTTCTGATTCAACAGAATATGTTTTTAAAGGATGCAGTGCTCAAGAGATTGAATATTTGTTGAATGTTGTTGTGTTTCAAACAGTCATTACTGAAGCGAAAAAGAGCAAAACAAACCAACTGCTGTCATGTTTCTGCATATCATCAGTTATTCTGGATTCCTAGATCAGAAACCAGGCATGCTATCACTTTGTTCTCCAAGACCTGTTTGCAATGACAGGATAATATAATTTTAAAATGTTTGTCACTGGGATGAAGTACTCAAGATATAATAGCTGAATAAAAATCCAGCACTTCAGTGCTTATGATAGATGAGCCATTGCTGCAAACTCTTTAGGAAAGCACTTACAGCATCTTTATATCCTAAAAATCTGTTTCTGAAGTACTTCCCTGATGTGCCTTGTTTCCTCTTCTTCCTGAACTTCTTGTGCAGCCTTTGATATCACTACCATGCAAGCAAATACAGAGTGAAGTGAAGCAGTGACAAGTCTCCAGATTAACAAGTCTCTACAATAACTTCAGCACGCTGTACTATTCATTCTGGCTCTTGCATTAATTTGTTTGAAACCACATGATTTGGGAGTGTTTATTTACAGACAGTTGTGCTCTAGGTTATTTTCCTAAGTCTGTCATGAGGTAAAATTCTTAATCACACAAGATTAATGGGAAACTAAATGATATAATTTCCATAGATTGCCAAAGCAAGATTACTAATCAGCCCTAATTCCCTAAAAGCATACCACATCAGAAGTGTAAAGGTCCTTGCATACCTAAATATTTTACTTAAAGGCAGGAAACAGGTTATAGAACCACATTTTGAGTCTTCTTACAGTCACTCAACAATTGGCACTAGAAAAACTCCGCAAAGGTCTGAGCTGGGATCAGCTGCCCCAGTTACTCCTCACATGACTTATTCTCTAGACCCTTCACCAGAATGGTTGCCCTTCTCTGCACAAGCTTCAGCAGCTCAGATGTCTTTATTGAAACGAGGGGCCGAGAACCAGACACAGTACACAAGGTGTGGCCTCATCAATGCCAGGTACAGAGGAACAATCACTTCCCTAGTTCTACTGGCCACACTGTATCTGATACAGGCCAGGATGCCATCAGCCTTTTTTGGCCACCTGAGCACACTGTTTGGCTCATGTTTAACTGGCAGTCAGCCATCACCCCCTTTACTGGTCCTTTACTGCTGGGCCCCTTTCCAGTCACTCTTTCCCCAACCTGTAGCTCTGCATGGGGTTGTTGTGACCAAGGTGCAGAACTCGGCACTTTGCCTTGTGGAACTTCACACAATTGGTGTGGCCCACCAAGATTCCAAGATCCTGTCCAGATTCCTCTGCAGAGCCTTCCTAGCCTCCAGCAAATCAACATTCCCACTTAACTGCAAACATACTGAGGGTGCACTTAGTCCACCCATTCATATCACCCATTTAATAAAGATATTAAATAGGACTGGCCCCAATAGTGATCCCTGGACAACACCACTGATGACCATCCACCCACTGGATGTGGCACCATTCACCAGCACTCTCTGGGCCCGGCCAGCCAGCCAGCTCTTATTCCAGCACAGAGTGCATCTCTCCAAGCACAGGCTACCATCTTCAGGAGAATGCCATGGGAGACTGCATCAAAGGCTTTACTGAAGTCCAGGTAGACTACATCCACAGTCTTTCCCTTGTGTGGGAACAAGCTGAGTTAGATGCATCTGCATTTAGTTAATTCAAACCCATAAGGAGGATCTACCTTGACGAGTGTTTTGACAAAGAGAATGCTGTGTTCTCAAAGCAGAGAACCACTTCACGATCTGTATGATAGTATGCATGGTTTTTCCTATGGCTGAAAACAGACACAACATGATACGTGTGCAAATGTATGGGATCAAAACACCAATTTAGCAAGATCCTAGGAATTCTGGTTAACTAAAAGACGTCATGTCCTGTTTACAAAAGAATATGAATAAAAGGGAAACGATCCTGAAAATCAAATGGTATATGTGTGCAGCCCCATTTCTTCGTCATCCCTACTTCATCCACTACGCAAGTCAGCTGGTCATTAAAAATCAGGTTGTCAGGCAGAACCTGCCTTTCCTAACCCCTGTTGTGTGGACCCAATCTCTGGGTTGTCCTGTTTTTGCCATGTGGCAGCACTCAAGGTGATCTGTTCTATAACCTTCCTGAGCATCGATGTCATGCTGACAGGCCTTTAGTTCACCAGGTCTTCCTTCTAGTTGTTCTCAAAGATGAGAACATTCCTACCCTCACATTCCCTAACCTCCAGTCATCTGAGACCTCCCCAGTTAACTAGGGCTGATGATAAATTACAACTTGGTGAGCTCTTATGCCAGTTCCCTCAGCACCCTCATGGGAATCCCATCTGACCCCATAGACTACTGATTGTAGAAGTGGCTCAGCAGATCACTAACTACCTCCTCCTGGATTATAGGAGGTGTATGCTGCTCCCCATCTTTGTCTACCAGTTCAGGGGGATGGTTGTCCTGAATCATATTTTCCTATATGATATATTGGATTAAAACTTTTTCTGGGAGGATTTAAAAATACATGATATACATGAAAAGGAAAAGATGGACAACACAGAGATAATTGAAAGTTTATGAAGTTTTGTTTTCTATTATTATTGTGAAGTCAATTTATGCATATCATGCTACGCATACCATGTCAGGCATTAAACTGTATTCCATCATATTTTTTCATTTTATATTTATTAAAATGCTACAGACAGCTGCTAAACAATACATCTTATTTTCTGCTTACCATGTCTTCAGGAATAGGCTCTGTATAGAGACAGGTACAGAAACCTGTAATTTATGACTCCCACTACAGTTAAGGCAGGAGAGAGCTTTCAAACAGATTAGCACTGTCAGAATTTCAACTATCTATTCATACCCTGAAGCAGAAAATCAGCTATCCATAAGGTTTTGCTAAGAGAAATTTACATGCCCAAGGAATTGAGCTTCTTTCATGTTAGACAAGGATTCTGAGGATCTACATTTTAGATGTTATTGCCCAAAATCCCTAGTAAATCTGCAGATGAAGTTGCACTGCCATCGTGCCTCTGGGATTACAAAAAAAATTCATTAAGGTACATTAAATTTTCAAATACCAAATTAACCATATAGCTAAATACGAAAGTAGATCTCACCAAAGTTTTGTAAAATAAATCAGTGATAATAATTGGCAGCAGATTATGTATTACAGTAACTCTTGGCAGATTTCTTCCTTTATTTTCATTTTATTACTTAGCCTAAGAGCAAATCCTGGAAAAGATTTTGTCTCACTTAGCAATTATGGAAAAAAATAATTTAGGGTCTGCTTTAAAAATAGCAAGAAATGCAATAGTTTGTCTCTCAGAGAGCATACTCACTTCCACATTGTAAAAATATACCCATCTTTTTCTATGACTTAGAATTAAAGCTGTATTCTAAAGGACATTGAAGTAATGTCCTACTTTCTGCTACTTTCTATAAAGAAACAATCAAAAACTATTAGTTTTTTTAAAAATGATAGATTTTACTAGAAAAAAACCACCGTTTGTGACTTGTTATAAGAAACAACTTACATTTGTCATCAATAATTCAATTCCAATTGGTTATTACTATTCACATTTTTAAATGCTTTGGAACATCTTTCTTTTTTGAAATGCTTCAATATTGAAGGATGAAAAGGTAGTATGGGTGACATACTTGGCAAGCCACCAAGTTATTTAATTCAGGAAGAGATACTCAGCAGTCACAAAAATGTATGCACCTTTTTTTTTTTCCAAAAATAAAATTACATTTATCTGCAATCATATCTAAAATGCTCATTCTTAATGGAAAACAAGAATCTGAGCTTCTTCTGAGACATTCGTGCAACACAAGTATTATTTTGTAGTTATGATAATCTAACCATAAGATGCTGAGAACCCCAGGTCACTTCTCTCTCACTTCATGCTGAAATAACTGAGCCACTTTAACATTGGCATCCCCTAGAGATGATGTTTACATGAATTTTTATCAGTACAGTATATTCAAACTCTTCAATAAAACAGGAATTGAAACAGGAGCCTTAGGAACATAATAATTTTTTACTGTACTTAGACACAGCATTGAAGTGAACTCAAAATAATAAACCAGTAAGGAAGTAAACCTCATTGTGTCAAACGTTTGAGATTCTAAACAGTGTAACTTGACATCATTCTTGCAAGGATGTTATACGTATTTTACTTACTAGATTTTGTCAAACTGGAGGTGTGATATTGCGAGTTTGTCTGTTGGGGGGGAGTGGGGAGACAGGCATTATTTCTGAAAGGAAAACAAAGCTACTACAAAGAGACGGCTCCTTAAATGTGCTTAATAAAGACTGCCGTTATGACCATTTGCCTATACATTGCAAAGTCTGAACTGCAAAGCTTCTGTTAATCCATTAATTTTTAACCTAATTTCTGTCAAGATGTTGGCAGGAAAAAGGGAAGCTGCTGCAGAAAGCAGGTGGTTGACCTTAAGTAAATATCTTCCAATATCTTTAATACTCTGCCTAAAGTGAGGATCACACAGACTTTCTTTAATAGGGCTATTTTTAAAATATATATATGTTAGATGTTAGCACTAGGAAAGCTCAATATAGTTATTCCATAAAGCACTACAAGGCAAATAGATCCTTTTGATTAATGTTCTTCTGGTCTCCTAAAAAATCCTGACAGAGTCCAGTGATTAACAGCATGTTTTTTTCAATATTTTCTCAAATAAGTTCTTTAACAGTAATAGTAATTAGAATTAAGAAAATAAGTTTGCCCATTTTTATTAACACATTTCTGAGTTGCATTGTGTAAAGTTTCTTTTTGAGTTTTAAACTACAGACAATCCACAAATACTGAGATGCACTAGAATGAGTTGTTCAGCTCAGGACAACCTAAAATTACAATGTCTGAATAATATTTGCATTATTATTATTATTATTTGCAGTGTATTGTCTGCAGAAGATTTACCAGTAAGACTTGGTGTTATTACTGAATAAGAAAGGAAAAACCTTGAAAGATTTGGAGTTTGCAGTCCAATTAGAGAAATTTTGCCTTTAAAGATTCATAAAATTATCAACCTAGCCATAGAACAAAAGAAATTTGTTTGTGAAAAACACTGTCTGCTTTAAAACATTATCTGCTTTGCTTGCCATCTCTTTAGTAAGGCACTTAAGCCAGTAGCCACTCTAAAGGGACAAGGGAAGAATTAGTTGAGTTAATAAACATAAAAGTTAACAAAAAGCCACTGAGAATTACTGTTTGTGTTCTAGTGGTGTAAATACACAAGCTCATGTGATTCTTGTAGTTTTTCATTCATACTAAAGAACAGTAAGGAGTCTGCACTGTCCTGTACTTTCTCACACCTTTATGCTAAGGCTCAAGGTGAGATTAGTCACAAGATTGATGAAGAAACAGTGACTGTCATTTCTACTATGTAAAATAATACACTTTCCAAACTGCAAAAATGGGTAGATTACAGCTATGCAAGAGCCTCCAATAAATCTGGGATATATCCATTTGCAATTATGTCCAACTTTGGAAAGCAGAACAACAAGCAGAGTTATACAGATACTGTCAAGACACACACTAACTTTTTATACACACTGATGTGCCTATTTCCTGATGTCATCAGACATACTTCTACACCTCATACCAGCTTTTTCATGACTGGAAGTGGTAAATACTCAAATACCTATAGAAGTTCAGCAAATATCAACTAATATAATCAATTGATCCCAGCAACTAAAGATTTAAATACCTAGTTGCTATCCAGTACTCTTAAGTAAGTGAAGCCATTGGCCTTTAAAATTAAAGCAAGTGACACCAAAAATCTGTGCTCTCAAACCCATTCACATGCAGTTTTTCCTTTCCATTGTTGTGATTTAAACCTCTGCAGGGAGCTAAGTCCCACACAGCCACTCACTCACTGCCCCACTTCAGAAGGCAAAAGCTCCACACACATAAAAACAAAATAAGATATTCACTCGCCACTTCTCAACAGCGGGCAGGTGTTCAGCCATCTTCAGGAAAGCAAGGCTGTTTAATGTCTTATGGTGACTTAGGAAGACACCCATCATCACTCCAAAGGTCCCCCTGCTTGCTTTCTCTTACCCCAGTTTTTGTTGCTGAACAAGACATCATACGGTATGGATTACCCCCCTGGTCAGTGAGATAGGCTGCCTCAGCTGCATCCCCGCCCAGCTCCTTGTGCACCTTCAGCTTCCTTGTCAGTGGGGTGATATGAAAGGCCTTGATGCTGCGTGAGCACTGTTTGCAATAATGAAGAAATCCCAGTGCCATCCGTGCCATTTTCAGCACAAATCCAAAGCATAGCTACTACAAGGAAAATTAACTCTATCCCAGTCAAAACCAGTACACCCTTCTTAATCCCTAATGCGATTGGATCTGTGGGAAACTGAACAGCTGCAATTTATAAAGTATCTACAAAGATTTGAGACATTGTAAACACCTGATTAACACTTCAACACATGATTCCAATCTCACTGAGGTCAGTGACAAAAACTAATTTATTGAGAAGTGCATGGAACAGATCCTTCTAGAAGCTGTGTCAAAATACCTCGAGGACACGAAGCCAGTATGTCTTCACCAAGGGAAAACTCTGTCTGACCAACCTAGTGGCTTTCTGCTATAGACACGGCCCAGCAATGCGCTCTTTCAGCCTAGAAGGTCAATTGTGTCCTGGGCTGCATCAAAAACAGCGTGGCCAGCAGGGCAGTGGAGGTGATTCCACCCCTCTGCTCTGCTCTGGTGAGACCCCACCTAGAATACTGCATCCAGCTCTGGGGTCCCCAGCACAGGAAGAACACTGACCTGTTGGAGCAAGTCCACAGGAGGCCACCAAGATGAAGGAAAGGAAAGCCAAAAGGAAAGGCTGGGAGAATTGGGATTGTTCAGCCTGGAAAAGGTAAGGCTTTGGGGTGACCTAACTGCAGTCTTCTAGTATTATTTTATAATAATGATGAAGTGCTTTTATTATCGTCAGGAAAGGTCAAAAATATTTTCCTGATTTTTACTTTTTTTCAGAACCATTTTGGATCCTAAAAGCTCAAACTGATGACACAACACCAGAAATGGGTTTCGAAGTTCATTTTAATATGTTATTTTAAAGGACTGCTCTGTTTTAGCATTATCAGTCATCTGATGGCTGTTGGTTTTTTTCCTGCACAATCAGCAATGTAGAGAGAAGGCAAGTTTTTTGTGAAATTCCCTACTAGACCTTTCTGGATCTTTAAAGTGAGAATAAATGCTTCATCACTTATTATAAAAAATATGTTTAAACAATATTATCTACATGTCAGCACTGAATCATTACCTTGTTGAAATTACTTCATTTGGAACATATGAGGCATCAAAATTCTAATTTCTTTATTCGATTTGACAGTTGGCAGAGATTAATTACTATGATCAGAAAAACAGGCTTGAAAATTAACAGTTTTCTAACTGAAAAATCTGACTAAACTACATTTCATTTCTAAGAGACATATCAATATTTGCAGCAGATTTTCAAAAATTTAAGTGCATCAAGTATCATATATTGATTTTGGAAGTATATAATTTTAGTATTCACACTAAAATACATTCTACAAAAATCACTTATTCAATATTAGTATGTGATAGAATCTATAAAGTATACTTCAATTTATTGTATTTGAAAAATAAATATATTTTATAAAAATAAATAATGTTTATTTGGCTGCTGGATATTCATACTTTTAATTTCAGTTATGAAAGATTTTGCTTTCCTAGTCATTTAAATAATTAACAAAAATTTGAGTCTCATACAGGTTTATTCAATAAAGAATTGTCATAGTGAGAAGAGTTAAATTAATTAATCAAAGGGAAACATTAAAGAAGGAATAACATTTATAATCCTGAATATGCACATCATTAAAACACTCAAAATATTTTGCTTACTTCAGAAGTTTATGATGCCATTGCTTTTAATACAAACTTATTTTGTCTATGAATAAAATTTAGGAAAGTGACAGAGTAAGTTAACACTTGAAGTTATTTTATATGCTTCAGGAATTAAAAAATGGATATTTTGAAGTGTCATAAAAATTATGTAGTCTAGTTTCACTCCTGTTCCACAGAGTATTCTAGGATTAAGAAAGCCCACAAAGGGACTTATGTTGAGAATACTTTAAGCTGTTAAAATGCCTAAACTTAAGCTCTTAGCTTGCACACAAAAAATTTCTTTTAAAGATATAGATTTAAGGAAATTACAAAACTCATTTAGTATACAAATCTCTTAGGTGTAGTACTTTTTTATTACTGGAATATATCATTTTCCCCCATAATGACATGTTCTATTTTATATGCTTTATAAATAGAACACTATGATTTTAACATAAGGAAGTGATGAAATCTTGTTATTAAATATGTTTTTTTCACATAGTTAGTGAGCTAAAATTTAAAAACACACTACATGACACATTACAGTGAGAAAGGTGTATAGGTGTTCATGGTTCGTGGTTAGATTACAGTTTGATTACTATTACAAACATATTGGAAATATAGTAATGAAAGTTATTTTCATTAAAAATAGAAACTTAAAGAATAGGTAAGACCTGTTGGAAGCCAGGCAGAATTAGATGTTTCCTAATATTGCAAGCAGATAAAAAATGGGTCTTCCGTCATAAAAACAAAAGGAAGAAAGGACTATGGCTACTATGCAGAGCAGATGTCATATGACAGAATAAAAACAGATACATTGTCATGAGATTGATAGATTGAAATTAGATAGATTTCACAAGATGCAGGATGAATAAAATATTAATTTCTGGGTTTGTGTCCCTGATTCCTCAAACTTTCTATTCTGAACACAACACATTTTTAGGTGAATTTCATATGTACTGCAGACCATGCAAACATCCTCTACACAATCTGACTCACAGAGTCTGACTCAATCTGAACATTAGTCCTTTCAAAATTCCACACCATTTCTACTGAAAGCCCATATAAGAGAAAACCTGCAGTGAACCGTCTGGTGGCTCAACAAGAAGAAGATGACAGCATTATAAGCTTCTTGTGCAGCACTTTAAATCAGCATTCAAACATAACATTTGAGAAGAAATAAAATACCATAGAGAGAATATTGCATGACTCAGAAAAAGACACTTTTCTGGTATATTTTCCTTTTCTGTGACTGTAAGACTCAAAAACCTTTGATATAGCTACAGACTTTGAGTACTTCTGAAATACTTCTAGTGAGGTATTTCCATTCAATTTTGGTCTTAACAGGATAAAAAGATATAGACACCAGTGCATATACTTGATCATTCCCAGCTTTGAAAACAACTTTTCTGTTGAACATTATTGCTTCAGTATTTTTCAATCTGTGCGAATCCCAGCAGTATCCGTGAGTCAAACCAAAAGTACAGTTCAAAAGAATGCAGTCAGTGGAAGTCAGTCCCTATTCCTCAATGCTGATGTTTCTCTAGGTGTCTTTGGACACATTAAGAACTGCTAGAGATGAACCAGAAATATTTGGGATGCAAACTATATACTAGAAACTTCTATTTATAGATAGAACAAAAATCAAAAGTTTTATTCATGACGAGCTCGTATGTGACTCTCCTTAATGCATCTAGAACCAGATAAGCAAAGTCCCAAACACACACCTAAAATCACATTTTTATGCTAGAGTAGAATTTTGCCAAGACTTTTAACCCAATGAGGAAACTAATTTTGAAAGGTTGAGGACATAAAATAAATTGGTAATTTTCCCTTCGTCACAATAATTTCCTCATTCTCCTGTTCTGAAACATCACTAAAAAAATTGTGTCAAAACTAGAAGAGAAAGATTTTTTACAAAACCTTTCATTTCTGTATGTGTGTATAATTCATTAGAAAAGCTTTGTATTTATGCCTTAGCTTTTCATCTATTTTCATATTATGTAAACTGTCCATGAATTTTAATACCTTAAATAATCTTTAGCTCGTTCATTTCTCAACAACCTGATATGTAAAAATGTAAAACCTGCAAAACAAATATAAAAAACTTAATATTTTCTATTAGAACCAACAATAAGTTACAAATTTATGGTGAGATATTGTTAAACTATTTTCCACAATAGTTGTGTTATTCAGTACACACTTTTATTTATGTCTTTGGTTAGCATATTCCTAAAGTGAGGTAAAAAAATATGTTCTCTTCTTTAAAACTGCTTGAATTTTTACTTAAATAATACTATCACTGCTGTGAATAAAAGAAGCAATGTTGAATAATTTAAGAAATTTGACTTTTCAGTCAGAAGGGTCAGTTTGCCACATCAGTAAAAAACGCTTGATATTTTTTCCATTTTTTCCCAGATATTTCAACTAATCCTGTTTTAACTTCCCAGAGAATCAAGCAGAATGAACAATGTTAAACAACATTAAAATCTGTGTCTCCTCGAAAGGAATAAAGCTACAGCTTCAAAAATCCAGATGTAATTACTGTTACAGAGTGAATTAATAGCAAGAATTTGCAATACAATATTATATTCATGAGCCAAGAATATAATGATAAATGTCTCTCTGTCTCAGACAGACAAATACACTGTTTGAAAGTGTCCACAAAGATCTGTCTGCCAAACAAAAGGTTAGTTCTTTGTAATAGAAGCAAAAAAAAAAAATTACAATATGTCTGTAGCAAACTTGTTAAACTATACACAGTAACCTGAAACTATGTCTTTGACAGAGCTAATTCACACTTAAAATGTAGGTAGGCATTCATTAGCAATCTCTTTATCATAAAAGTTGTCTGCAGTCATGTTGACTTTGACACAATGGTTTGTTGTGATTTCTATACTTTTACCACTGCATTTATGTTATGGTAAAAAGAAAATGTGCATTTTAAAATAACGTTTCATTAGCAAGACTTTTATCACCAACATAATTTCAGAGACAAATCAAAAAAATTGGTTAACTTATTCTTATAAAACTAATGTAAATGAATTCTCTAAACTCTACTTTTGTTTCTTCCTTTTGACTCACAGTATGCTCTTACTGAAAACTGTCTGAATTCCTCATATTCACTTCCTAGGAATAATCCTCTATTTGTTTGCACCTTACTTTTGATAACAGGAAAGTACCTGTTTGTTAGATGACTGTCTTACTTCAAGCCTGGAGAAATTGCAGAATCACCTATTTGTTTCTATAGTCTCAGTCCTATAATAGACTGTAAATCCAGATGCCATTGTGTATACTTTTCTGTTGTAGACTTACAGAAGTCCTTTGCTCATTTGTCAATGATTACAATTTCTTTCACTCACCAGATATCTTGAATTCTGACATTGTATTAGATATTAATATATGATATAAAAATGCAGCAAATATCTGGCTTGCCTGGCAAATTCATGCACAAGTTTATCTTTGTCCCTTTTACTATCTTTATACAAATCTGTGCTGTATTTCTGGCAGTGTCACTCTGTCAGCTGAAGACCTTGGTTACTGTGATTTTTTTACATTGTGTAACATAGGTTGTTCTTATTATCATATATCTCCAAAAAGAAATTGCATCTGCCAAATCCATCTCTAATCTTTGCAGTGACATTATGACAATGCAATGCTATTAGAACACCTTACCATAAAGCTTTTGTACAGGAATAACCCTGTGTCACAGACTGCATCTAAGTGAGCAGTGAGAATGAAATTGTATTTAATGGACAAAGATGTTACACTCATATTTTTCACTCCTGTGTTCCTCTTTCTTCTCTAGCTTTTCTTTACATAGGTACATATAGATTAAATCAAGAGCTCCCGAGTAACAAAGACATTTCTAGATACATTTCTTCAAGGGAGTCCTAACAGCGTGTAAGTATAACAAATCAAGGCTACACAGATTACTCTCACAATCACCAAAAATAATAAATCTGGTTTGACTTAGTTACTATACTGGATTTAGGGATATAAGAGAAATTATATATTCTTATCTTTCAAATTTTCCCAAGAGACCATATATGTATCCATGGCAGCGTTAGTAAAATTCTAGCACAGAAATGCGGAGATCAGTCTCTAAAACAATTTTAGGATTGTGACTAGAGAACAGGAGGGTCCTCACCAAAGTAACATTTCCAAGCAGGTTTTGTTTTGTTAGGGGCACACCATTCACTCTTTTCTTAATTCTTGTATCAGCTGTTTCAAAAAATATGAATATGTGATATAATTATCTAGTAGAAGAACAGACAATTTCTCCAAGGTGGCAGTGTTACTGTTTAACCATCAAAGTATGAGCCCTACCTACACTTTCAATGAAAATATAATATGGCCAGCTGAAAGTATTGTCTCTTGTTTCTAAACACTTTTGCTTTGATGTTTTTACATATGTTAGGACTATGTTTATATATTAAAAATCCTAGTCATTCCCTCCAGCAGAGAGAAGACTTTGAATCAGATTGCAGCCTCAGATTATGGTAAAATTGATTTCAGAAGTATATTCTTGTTTAATTTCGCCCATTGCATGAATTCTTCATCTGAAAGCAAGATATTGCTGATTCTTTTCAAATTTCAAAATTCCACTCAGTAAGAAAAAGTTATAAGCTCCTCCTTAAACTAAGTAGATACTGTGACAGCCTATTCTTTCAGCAGACTTAGTTCAGTACTTGGTCAGGTGTTCCATTCTTTCCAACACCCTTTCTTTCACACCTGTGGTCTCCAGTTAGAATCATAGAATCAGCCAGATTGTAAAAGGACCTCTGAGATCATCAAGTCCAACCCTTGATCCAGCACTGCTGTGGTTACTAGACCATGGCACTAAGTTCCACATCCAGTCTCTCATCTTAAAAGCCTCCAGGGATGAAGAATCCACCACCATATATCTGGCCGTATATCTTCATTAAGGATTGTTTCAAATCAAGATACAGAAAAGGCTGAGAAAGGTTAGCCTACATCACTGGACATATATATTCATAAGCTCCAGCCAGGCAGATTCAAACCATGTGCTGCTCAGAAGCTCCGCAGCTGCAGCAGCACTGTTCTTGAGCTAATCATATACTACCTCTCAGCAGGAGAATGAGTCTATCTTTTAAATGGCGAATAAATGAAAAGGACTTGTTTCGCCTAACAAAACAAACAGTGAGAGAGAATAAGACTGCTGTAGCTAAGCACATTGGGAAGTACACGTTAGAAAGGGTTCAGTAGGAGTTATTCAAGCTGAAGAGCACTGTCGGCAAAAGAACAAGTGAGTAGGAGCTCTCCATGAACATTTTCAAGCTGCATATCAGAAGATTTCTATCTGATAGAAGATGAAGGTTTTCCTTTGTTTTCCAGCAGTGCTGTCCACTAGTAGTTTTTCTAGTTTTATCAAGGTAATTCATAAGTTTATTAAAGACCCCATAAACTAGATACCCACTGTAGCAGTGGTTGGACTGAATGGCTTTTCAAGTTTTTTGCTCTTGTATTCATTTGAAAGACGTGTGAATAAATATTTCTGAATTATCCTATATTCTCAAATGTCATTTTTTAATTAGCGTATCTACTTATTTTCCTATCATGTATCTAACTTTAAACATAGACTGGAAGCTGAAGAGGTATTCAGAGAAATATGGCTCAACTGCAGCCTGTATTCCCTTCCTACAGAAATGGCTGCCCAAGTTTTTAACATCTTAATTCACTCAGATTATCTATGCAATTTGAAAAATTTTTCCTATTTTTAACTGAAAACTGTACCATGCAATCAAGCTTTGTAGCACTTTTCTTATCAATTAAAAGTTATTTATTTGTGCATTTCAAACATATTATTACTTTAACTTGTTCAAAATAATTTCATTCAGAAAAAAAAGTATTCAAGTATTGCAGCATTTACTGATATATTGCCATGGTAAATTTGAATTAGAGAAAAAAATATCTCTAGCTATGCTTAGAGGTCTGAAAAAAAAGTTTTTTAATCACAATTATGCCTCAAACTTGAATTTACTTCATAGAATTATTTTGATTTTTCTCATTAGTTCTTATGTGTGCTGCAAGCATATACCTGAAGGATAATCAAGTGCATGAATCAATTTTCCAACAGTAACAGACATGAATACAATGTTTAGCGGCTCTATAATGAAACAGAGTACTTTTCAGTGCAAAAAGAAAATCAAGAGTGTGTGTGTGTGTGTAAAGATATAAACCTAATTTGTGGAACACATTTGTTATTCTTTTTAAAAGAAACAAAAATTCCACTTTCAGTTCCCATGCTTGATCCTGTTTTCAGAGGAAACCCTGACATACAGTCATAACAATAGTCATTTCAGCATTCTGTTGTCCAAGGATGGAATACTCACAGTACACACGGAACAAACATCTTCTCTGACATACATATTGCTTATATTCAAATCACAATGTTCTTCCAAAATGTGCCAAATTAAAGCAGATTTTTCATGGTTCCAGTAGAAAGCTTTTAGATGGAAAGGTAATGTCCTATTTTGTGTTTCTTACCAAAAATATGGTGTACTTTCCTTGAGTTTATCCTGATAAATCAGTCAGCTGACCATAGCAAAAGAGTCCTTCCGATTATTATTAATAATATACTTGTAGTCTAATATTTTATCTCAAGTACTTACAGTTCAGTAAATATTTATAACCTTAACCTTATAATTAAAAGTATAGAAAAATATTAAAAAAATTTTCACTAGAACATCCAGATAATTTTTTATTTTATAAAGGTCCTCAGGAGCAAAAATTATTTTTTACATAAGAAATAAGCAAAACAAACAAAACTGCTTTGAGGAAGTGCAGGATGAAAAAACCAGCCTTCTAAATTAAGGAGTGAAGTATTTTTAAGCTTTTGCTAGGCAAAAGACAGGATCTTCACATTATTAGATTATTTTCCTTTGTTATGCTTTCTGAATATGATTTCCATTTATCTATATGAGTAAATGCTTGGTGTATAAAATAGTAATTCAGTGGCTGTATGGGGCTCTAAGAAGAACTTCAAAGTAGTTTCAAGCTATACATCAGTTTGTTTCTTTGAAAGTATTTGAAGTATTGAATTTAAAGGTTTGGGTTTTTTCCCAAAATACACTAAGCTGTCATATAAAGCTGTGTAGTGTAATATAATATGGCAAAGATATATATTACCATTCTGAACTTATATGAAACATCAATTGCATTCTAAGCATGTAAAATATTGACTCCATTTTAGCTATGGTTTAGAATGTTTTTCTCTCTCCCTCAGAGCAATATACCTGAAAACTGTCTTATTTGGATTAATTTGGAGTAAGAGTATTTAAAAATGTAACCTAAACCAGATGGCTGGGAAAATTACTGGAAACCAGTAGAAAGATGTGAACTGCAAGTTTCGATAGACCATATCAATCACAATGGCACTGCCAATTACTCACTTTAACAGCCTATGTCCATTTGGCATTTTTTCCAAACAGATTTTATTTAGAACATCACTACATTGGAGACTACACATATTGAGACAGGAGGTGAGACTGAGCCCATCCGGTGTTCTTCCCTCTCCTGCCAAAAAGCAGTCAGAAAAATCTCTCCTTTAGTCTTCTGATCTGGAGCAACATGGCTCTTGTTTTTCAGTTCTTCTCATAGTTCTTGTAGAGAGACCTCTTCTTGTGGTTTCAATCTATTTCAGCTACTGACTTTTGTGTTTGAGGAAAAATTTAAATGAAAATTGGCTTAGACCAGCATGATACAGTCTTGGCCAGAAGAATGATTGCTGGCTTTGGCCTTTGTTGAAGTACAGCTTCACAAAAATGGAAGTTGATAAATTATCAACATTAGGAATTTGACAGAAATTGATAGTATTTCAGAAACATTGACAGAGGATGGTGAGCCTGTTCATCCACAAGATTATAAGTTAGTGATGGATAAAGAAATTAGAAAGTTTAGGTCAATTATTAGTGCAATTCTAAATTAAGTCAAAATAATAACATGGTTTGTGTATATTAAGTTTATCAACAATGAACACCTCAGCATATTAACTAATACAACTGAAACATTTTGCAAATACGTAATTAAAAATGTAAAAGATATATTTAAACGGAGGGTTCTTTCAAATATTTCCAAAACTGCTGTTTCTAGTCTTCATAATACTCCTACCAGGATATATTAAGATGAACAAAGTGAAAAATTGATTTGAGCATAGCAATCCAATCTCTACACAAAAGCTACATGATTTCATCCTGAGTGATCTTCTGACTCTAATTAAAGATATCATTAGTTAATTGCACCCTGTGTTGTCTTCTTTAGTAAGAAAAATAATACCACAGGCAACAATTCCAACTTTTGATTAATCACTAATTTTTACAACAGTAAAATTATAATAGTTGCTGAATCCTGTTTGGATGTAGCCAATTTTGGCATTGCTGCATATTCTCTGTGTACAACTGTGTTTGCCTTTATTATCATCTAAATTCATTCTGTTCTTTCTCTGAGCTGCTGCTGAAGTCTTGAAAAGAATTTTATGGCTAATCTCTGCCAGTCTAATCTAAATTTGATTAATTGTTCTGAACTGTGTTCTACTGCTGTCTGCTGAAATGTGTGAGAAAGGCCTCCTTAACAGTGGTCCAGCTACTCACTAGCTCACTAAGAACTTAGGTGTGAAGTCACCAGTGGCAATACCTAGCTGAATTGTTTCCACTTGTATATGAATTTACCAAAAGCAAGATATTTCAATGAAACCTGAAGGAGCAAAAATAACTACTGAACTCAGGCTATCCTGTATGCTTTAAAGGCTTTGGGTAAAGAGAAAGCACGGTGTATACTGAACAAGATAGTGGGTATATTCTCGTCCGCAAATATCTCAATGGATTGGCAGTGTATCATGTATATGATGAAAAGATGCATGTTTCCTCAGTTTTGTAAGCTGGAATTTACACGGTATGTGTTGAGACAGGACAAGACACAGTATTTTCTCATCTTGTCAGAAAAGGGAAACAAGAAAATGTCAAGTACAAAACCAATATAAATCATATATATCGCCCATACTTGAAACATCAAGATACAGAATTCCATAGAGATGTGAGGTACCAAGATAGGAATGAACTACGGAGCTGAAATCTGGTTTTGCCCAGCATTATATTTGAGGTAATTAACTTCTGAAATGTTTATTAAGCTGGTTCTTCAAAGTTTTAAATTTATGGTTCTTTTGAATCAGCCAAAAAATGATATTTTTTTTAATACACAAGGAAGGAAAAAAGAGACAGTGGACATTACAGCCAACACAAAATTGACCCTCAGGAAATTTTTAATTTTTTTTTATTTTAAAGCATCCTGCATAGTCTGACAACAAAATTAGATTTGAGTCAGGATTATAGAGAGAGTAGCTTTATTGGCTTTCTGACTGAAAACATAAGTCTAATTCCATTACTGAGGGATTTATTTTTTTTTTGAGGGCAGAATAGCTACCAGCATGTGACAGAAGGCTTACTAATGAAATGTGTTGTGTCACTAATGTCAGTAGCTGCCTATTATAATCTCCGAGATGTATGATCACTTTGACTGTCTTTGAATTAATAACATGCTTTTTGTTAGCTTGGTGGACTCTCAATTAGCATAAGAGATTCACTGAGTTTTGCTCTTCTTAGGTGAAATTTGGATATCTTAATTCAGAAGGAAACTTTTCATTATTAGTGCCATACAAATTTAAAATCTGATACCTTCAGATTCTCAGAGTTAATCTAGGATATATGTGTCCTTCATGACAGAAAATGAATGTGCAAAATTGAATTCCTGCCCCTGTACATCTTGCTGTAGACACATAATAGTAAAAGGAAAAATCTCATGTTGAAGTGCACAGTTATACAAACAACTTGGTTACTCACTTGAAGAAAATCTTCCATTTGACCTAACTGTATAGAGTGACACTGGCACATAGAGTGAAGGTGCTTAATTTTGTTTTTTAGGGCAAATTAGAGGAGATGAAATGTTTGTTAAGTGTAACTGCTGCAAGACTTAAGTGTAATAATACCAGTAATTTAGTCTGGTTTCGGATTATATTCTTTTCTAAAAATGTCTAATCCACAGATGTGGATGCAATTGTCTATAATATGGTGCTGCAAGATATTTATGCACAGAGTCCTCTACAGAGAATTTCACCAGCTCCTGCCATCACCCCCAAACAGATAGCTCAAATAAGCACTCTAAGCTTAAGTGGGACTTTTGTTGGTTTCAAATCTTTTTCTGGTAGTAGCTATGGAGGAATGAGGGGGTTTAGGATTGTGTTCCAGCCTGTCTAGGGAGCGTTTGCTCAAATAAGGTCATCCCTTCACTGATTTGTTTAAAAATGAAGATTTTTTTTTAAACTAAGTGGCAAAGAATCAGAAGCCCAAAAATACAAGGCATTTTAACGATGGTATTAATAGGAGACATATGTTGGCACTGAGAGGCTGAACTCTTCAAGGAGATAAGAAAACTTTTCACCATGTTGAGCTAAAATCACCCCAATGACTATTACTTTCACTATGGGATTTAAAATTGACATATACAATTAGACCTGTTAATTAATTAATTAGCTGAAAGATCTGCTACAATCTGTATGTACTTTCTTGACAGATCTTGTGCTTCTTTCTTTTCCAAGCACAAAAACCATTGGATACCGGTTTTGTAGTGATAACCGGTTATTGCATACAGATACTCCATAAACACTCTTTATATGATGGAAAAAAAAAAGACCTCTTCTTGATATAACAGTGTTTAGGAAAAAAAAAATTGTGAGCAGAATGTAGAGAAATATGTCACCGGTCAGATAAGAATCTTTCAATTTTAAGAACATATATATATATATATACACACACACATATATACATTTATATATATGCATTTATATATATATAAATATCTTCTGATGCCCAGATTGGAACAGTGGTCTGTTTCTTTGGTTTCTTTAAAAAAGAAAAAAACACACTACACAACCATAATCTGCTGCAATACTTTTCGAAGAAGGAGTACTGAGACAGGATGTGCCACTCCTGCTAAGACTAGCACACATCTATGTCAAGTGAATTTGAACTAATCAATGCATTTTTTTTCCAAAAATGAACGTCCTATCTCTGAAAACCTAACTTAAAATAATTTGTCTTAAGCAGTTAGTTCTTACCTAGGTATATTTATGCATCTATTACACAATTTTCTGAGTTTACTGCAGCATTAACATCATATAAGTCATTGCTCGGGAGGTCATTGGAAAATTTAATGAAGATGATTGCTGCATGTAAAAATACTGAACAGCAGTTATCTTTCAGAAGAGATGCATATATTTACTTTATGATAAGGAAAGGCAGCTATAAAATATACCTATCTCATTTTAATTTTTTTTCTTTGAAAATTGCTCCCGGTATTTATGGAAAATCCAACTTTTTTAAGTGATGGAAAGCAGAGGAGGAAAAATTACTAACCAAATTAAAAAAAAATATGCATCATCATGCATAAGAATTCTATTGAAGCAAAAAGGTATAGATAGTCTAAATGCATTTTATGGATATAAATTCTCATGTGTGAAAGTTGTAACACACAAAATTTTATATTCAGATACAAACTACATTGAAGCCAAGTGCCACCTTATCTGCAAACAGTGTTACAAGGACCATTAAATTATTAAACCATTAAAGCCATGATAAAGCATAGACTACAAAAAAGCTAACGGAACTCCATTTTCTTGAGGATTGTGAGGCAAACCCTTAGGTCCAGTTTCTGGCTTTACACTTAGAAAGGAGAAGGGTTTCTTGTTCACCCAATGTACCTCCTGTGTTTTACAATGCCCCAGAGGAGGCTTAGGGGGACAGGTTGCAGGCAGTCATTACAAAGATTAATGGAGTTAACACCACCTTTTCTGCACTCTGATGGAGAAGGTGCCTTTGCCACCTTTTCCTCCTCATCCAAACAGTAAAGTTTTGTTTTGCCCTTCATTCAGGTCAGCCTTTAAGCCACAGACTGGGGTACCAAATCTGTAAGGATCTGCAGGTCCCCAGAGGACAGTATTTTTTGCAAATTGATACTAGCATATTGGAGGTCATTACATGCATCTTAGACTGAGAAGATTCATGTAGGCCTTTTACTAAATCCTTTGGTCCTCCTGTAGTCATTTCTCTCCAGTTCTATTACTTTTCAGAAAGTAAAATCAAAGCAAAATTCTATAATGTGTTCTCAGACTCTTTCAAAATACTGAAAATCTTTGTCATCTGGAGAGTAGTTATATATACTTCGTATAACAATGCTCTTAAGTAGACCACAGAGACCACTCCTTTTTGGAGAGGCTGCAGCTCACAAATTTGAGCACCAGCTGCTAGTTTTTCACAAAACCCAGGTGTTCCCTCACAGTTCAGAATCCCTTGATCTCACCTATAAACCTGCTACTTCTGCTATGCTATAATTTCCCATACATCTGTGAAAACACCAGCAGTATATGTGCAAGAGAGCAATATGCTTTGGAAAGATTCCCAGCAGGTCCATCACTCTAACTTAGTGGCATTATAACCTCACAAAAGGACATGAAAAAGTAGTGTGGAATGGCTATACCTCCAGTTTATAACCTGAGTTATTGTGTAATTTAACAGTACCTTGCTAGAGGTATTTGCTTACTTGCAGAAGGACAGACAGACAATTGTCACTTTTTCCTCCTCATCTCACTTTATTTCAGTTGATTTCTCTCAGAGAATCACCATAAATTTACATTAAGGTGAATAGATCCTTTGGTCTTTGCTCAGTTAAAACTCATATGGGCTTTTACATGTTCATTTAAAAGTCCTGTACTGAAATTCAATATGAGGTAAATACATACATCCAAAGAGATATGTTTTAAACTCATTTCTTACTAATTTAACAAAATAATTCTGTTCACAGTTGGTTTCACTGAGGCTACCCATGGAATGATGTACCACTGGCAGCAGATGCAGTTATAGTGTATTTAAGAGCTTCTATGTCACTCTTCCTTAAGCTGTCTTTATGTAATATCTTAAACCTAGAAGGTTAGTTAATGTGTGCAAACTGCTGTGTATGATGTCTGTTGTTGTCTATCAAAGATAATCTGCAATATAAATTTTCCTCAGGTTAAATCTAAGAATTTAGTGTGTTATTTTTAATCTCTTAAAATAAACTTTATGAAAATCATACAAAACCATATTAAAAACCCTTGGATCAATTATTTTTAAAATAAATTCTAGAGCAAATTACTGTGTTAGAAAAAGACATGCCTGCTGAAAAAAGAGGAGAATTTTTGTGCATTCTCAAAATGCTGTAAATGATTGACCCACTTCAGAATTGCAACTGCAGTGAGAAACTTCTGAGGTACTTCTGGATGTTAGTGCTTTTCAGTGCATAGACCACTACAGCCCTTGAAAATTTCCTCATTTCTCTCCTATTACTAAAAGTCTGCTCACTCATTTTATAGTTTCTTGACCTTGCTTCAGATGAGGGTAACTAATACACCACGTTTACATAAATTCTTCTGGTATTTGAGATCTTAGATAACCCAACTGTTGAAAAGTAAATTAATCTGAGTACCTAGTAACTGCTCTTTTCCTAACCTTTTTAGAATTTCATATAGGAAAGTAGACTGTGCACTCTAACAGTGCTCTACAACTCTCCAACAATTTTGAAGAAACTGAAGGGAAAAAACAGGCATTTAAATTGCTCTGTAAAAAAAAGAACCTCGTATGTGGGAAAGAAAGCTTGGAAAATTAAGGACATACTTTAGTTCATATTTACTTTTTTATCATCTATTACTAAGTGACTTTGGAATATAAGTATCAGGACTAATTGGTAGAATTGAAAGTTTATGTACTTTATAATCCCTATGACAGGTAACAAATTAAAAACTGATGATTAGAAGTTCAGAAGGAAGTGTATTTGTCAGTTTTTCTCTTGTGATGTTTATGTCACTGTACCCTACATAGAGAAAACTTCTAGCAGTTGTCTGTCTCCCAGTAATACTGGTATGACCAAACAGAATGTATTTATGACTGATTCTTTCCTGATCTGTACATTTGAATCAGAAAAAGATGCTTTCTTTTTCTGATGACAGAGAAAAAAGAGGGCATTACCCCGGTATGAAAAAAAAAAAAAGTTATGTGATAAAGCCAGTGTAACTAGGCAGTCAAATTTTGAGTTTGGCAGCTGGTCAGAAACAGTATGTATCTTGCCAGACTGAATGAGAAGATTAGAACTTGCTGACATTGCCATCTCAGCAACTGCAAAGACCACACAATTTTGTTCACTTTTGTCTTGTTTTCCTTTGTCCATTACCCTTTGTATTGGAACTGTTGCCTTGAGAGCAGTCAATCATAATTTTCCCAGAGAATTGTCATATAGACAACAGCCAAGTACACTGATAACGGCACTAAAGTTAATTTTATTTTACTCAATTTAGAACTGCTGCCATACTAGATTAGACCATTTGTCCATTTAATCTGGCAGCAAACTTCTAGCAATGGGTAATATCTGTTGTAAAAGAACGTTTATGCTGTAAAAAGTCAAATGTGAATTGCTATATTCGCATGAAAAACAATTCCTTCTTTGCCAGTACAATGATTACCCTCTATCTAAAAGAAAGAAATTTTAATATCGTTGGCACAAACTCTGTGGTTCTTCATCAAGGAAAACTAACTCATAATTAGTGTTTGACCTAACAACCAGTCAGAACAAATTTCATTGCTTGGAAGCATGAAAGTAAAAGCTATGCTTAATAGGAGAAACTTCCTTAGTTACTAATCCAGCTTTTGAGGTATATGAACTGGCCAAACAGAACCCACCATGCTCTTACTAACCTCTGCCTCAGAAAAAGCAAGTGTGTGAAATTACACCATTCTATTTGAAAAGGCTTGCAAGAAAGAATTCCCATATTCCCCTGAAAAAAGAAATTTCATATTTTTCTGTTTTGAAGGAAAACTGCGTTCTTCTAGGTTAGGCACAAAATGGAAATCTCACTGCCAGATTTCTTACTGAAAATAGCCAGAAGACTAGCCTTTTAAGCCATGTGGACACTGCTGCCACTCTAACTGAAGATAAAAATCTTTCCTCTATCAGCTGCCCTTTGAATTTCCATTTCTATCCTACCCATCACCTGCATCTGGCATTCCTGCTTTTGCTTCCCAATAGACATAGTGAAACTGGTGGATGATGGTGATGTGAACAGTTACATAGAAATATAGGTGACAAGACTCCTTTCTATGTAGTGACTTCACCTGCAACATCAAAAGAGACAGAAGTTGGTAGGTTCAGAAAAACTGAAAAAGTACTATGCTCTATGACTTTTAATAAGGAACATGGATTTTCAGCCTGCAATACAACCCCCCCCACACATTATGTGGGATGGCAAGAAACTCCAATGGAAAGACAATCCATAGAGGATGTTGTAAGGAATGTTTTGGAGAAAAACAAAAATCCTACAGAGAAGAGTAAATTTCGTAATCAAACTTTTTCTTACAGCTCTGCAGCCCTATACTATCTGAACAGGGAAATAAGCAATATTGAAAGGAAAAATTGTTTAACAAATCCTATCACTTCATTTATGTTTCTGAGTCAGCATTAAAAACATATTTAACCTATAGAATAATAATTATACAATGAAAAACATGAAAAATTTTATCATCTATTTTCTGGACAAATTAAACCTGACCAAAGCTGTATAAGAAAAATTAATAATCATTAAAATATAGTAACTTCCTTTATACTAATGAGGGTCTCTGGTCTTAGTTAACATATTTTATATAATACCAAAAATATTCTTCTAAAAATATTGTCCAAGTTCTAAAATCACGTTCTTTCTGAATTTGCATACAAGCACTAACATGCCTGTAGCATTGGACTTGCTATAAAATTTGAAAGTAACATATCAAAAGCATTGTACTTCTGTAACAGTTCCTGTCAACTGTTTTAAATTACAGTTTGTGAGCATATATATATGACTTCAACCTTTACCTGGCAGGTTCATCCTCTTATAATGATCTTAAGGACACAACATGATCTTCTATTTGCATAGTTATCAATATATTCCCAATTCCGCTTTGACTTTCCTCTATTCCTTTCTAATTATCTTTCATCTTATTAAAGTACTGCCTCATGTTTCTTATGCATTTAGGGCGTTAATCTTTACTGTTTCAAATTTTCCAGTGAGGTGCAGTACTTGAAGTAATATATATAATCTCAACACTCACTTATTTTAAAGAATTTTATTAGTTCAACTGAACTTTTGAACTCAGGTGTTGATTATTTGGGAATTCTTTACTGATGTAATTTGGCTTTATAAAAAGCTACCAGCTTGAATAATAAATAATTCCTGTAATAGTCTGACCAGTTAGTTTTAAGACAAAAAATTGTACAAAAAACTAGGATGTCAGACCCACAATTTAACAAACTATGCACTGTCTATTATTTTCTTTGTTTTTTGTTCTACTAATACTTTTCATTTCTTTTTGTTGTACTTTTCTGACTGACACCTTGCTTCTCATTTCTGTGCTTGTCCACTCAAAATGACACTTTTTGGTAAACTGGCAATTTAAAATCCATTATTATTCTGCATTAAACTGCTACAGAATGCCAGTCAGATATTGCAATTTTTTTCAGTCCAGCTGTGCTGAACTGCAAGTAGATATGAAGTAATTGACCTTATTGTTCACCGAATTGTACAATGCTTTACTACCTACTGTTTTGTGTCACTCACTTCACTTCATGTATCTTCACAAGTCATGACCTTTATGGTGGATATTACTCTCCAACATAGGGAAAAAACACCTTTACAAAAGTAAAACATTAACCATGACCAGAAAAACATTTCAGCAACAGAGAGGTCAAATCTTCAGTACAAAGATTAGAGTTTGTAGATGAGATTTTTTTCTAACAGGAGATAAGAGAAATAGAATTTCTTTTATGAAAATAAAAACTTGAAAAGTCTCCAGTAGACAAGTTAATCTTTCTTATTCTCTCAGAAATATATGGTGGTTTATTTTGTAGTTGGGAAAACTAGGCATAATGAATGTACTACTCAGAATAATTGGGAAAAAAAAAAAAAGTGGGGGATGGAAAAAGAGGAAAAAAATACCTGTAGAAGCAGTACACCTGGCTAAGCTCTACAGATTTTATTTGGACTTAGAGAACTGCTAATTCCTTTCAGCAGTAGAAACTGCTAAAAATATAAATCCATAGTTTATTAAATAAAACCTGCCTCTTACATGTGCATTTTGTTTCACTTCTGACACAAGGAACAATTCTGGGAGCTAGAATGGAAACATGTATCTGTTCCCGTTTAATTTCCTGACTGCAATAACATGATGCAAGATATCAGCAAATAATCTTTTTGAATATACAAGTGCAATTTTGAAAACATATTTGAACAGACTTTGGATTGGGTGAATCTGTACACAGCCCAGAAGCTGTAAGGGAATGAGAAAAACGTGAACACCAAGGTGAGACAAGATGCAGGATGGGGAGGAGGTGCTCCATGCAGACCATGGAGGAAACCACATTAGAGCAAGTGGATAACACCAGACTGGTAGGAGTGGCTGATGCACTAGAGGGTTGTGCTTTCAAGAGGGACCTCAACAGGCTGAGGCAATGGCTGCAGGAACCTCATGAAATTCAACGAAGAGAAATACAAAGTTCTGCGCCTGGAGAAAAACAATCCCATGGACCAGTACATGCTGGGGACTGACTGGATGGAAAAGAGTTAGTCAGAAAAAGACCCAAGTATACTAGTGGATACCAATTTTAACATGAAACAATAATATGCCCTTGTGTCAAAGAAAGCCAGTGGTATTCCAGGATGCATTAGGCAAAGTAGGCCGAGGTTGCATACCTAGAGTGCTGTGTCCAGTTGTAGAATAAAATTAATAGAAAAGAACAGATAAGAATAGACTATTTCAGTGAGAATGACAGCCCTCTACTCCAACTACCTGACCTATCCAGGGCTCATCAAAAGTTAAAACTCGTTTCTTAGTACATTGTCCAAATGCCTCTCAAGCACTGACATGCTTGGGGCACTGATTACCTGTCTCGAAAGACTCTTTCAGTGTTTGACCAAGAAATGTTTCCTAATGTCCTCTGCTGGCACAGCTTTGAACCATGCCCACACATCCTATCATTGGACACCAAGGAGAAGAGATTGCCGTCTCCCTCTCTGCATCCCCTCCTCATACAGTTGTAGAGTGCAATGATGTTGTCCTTCATCCTCCTTTTCTTCCCAACTAGTCAAGCCTCAGCCTCTCCTAACAGGATGTGCCTTCCAGCCCTTTCAACAGTGTTTTTGCCCTCCTCTCGACATATTTGAGGACCTTCACATCCTTCTCAAATTGTGGTACCCAGGACTGCCCACAGTGCTCAAGGTGAGGGTGCACCAACACGGAGTGAAGTGGGATAATCGTCTCTTTTGCCCAACTGGTCATGCAGTGTTTGATACATCCCAGGATGCAGTTTGCTCTCTGGGCTGCCAGGGCTTACTGCAGACTCATGTCGACCAGCATCCCACATCCCTTCCTGCAGGGCCTGATCTTCACTCAGCAGACTTGGTACTCATGCATCCCACAGCCGAATAACTTGTCCAGAAGAATTCTGTGATGGACAGTATCAGAAGCTCTACAATTTTCAGCTCCTCCGTACAATAGAGATATGCACATACTGCACAGAGTCCAAGAAGGAGCCACAGTGATGATTAAGGACTGGAGCACCTCTTCCATGGGGAAAAGCCTAGAGCTGGGACTGCTGAGCCTGGAGAAGAGAAAGCTCAGAGAGATCTTATTAATGTATATAAATATCCAAAGGGAGAGTGCAAAGAGGAAAGAGCCAGGCTCTTTTCAGTGGTTTCTGGTGATAGGACCAGAGGCCATGGGCACAAACTGAAACATAGAAGATTCACTCTGAACACCAGGAAACCCTTTTGTACTGTGAGGGTGACTGAAAGCTGGCACAGGTTGCCCAGGGAGGTCCGTCTTCGCTTCAACCATCCTCTGCTAAGCAATGTAGGGATTGGGCCCATGGAGAGTCCATGCTGGATCAAGTTGATTCTGAAGGACTCATCCTTCAGGGAGACCCCACAGTGGGGTTCTTCATGAAGGACTCAGCCCACAGAGGATGTACACTAGAGCAGGGGAAAAGTGTGCAGAAGGATTTGCAGAGGAGAACACTTACAGACTCACTGCAATCACCATCCACCCCTGATACGCTCAGCAGGAACAAGAAGAAGGTGAAGGAGTACTTTTTAGATACTTAACAGTTTTTATAATAAATTAATTTTGTCATAATATGTTGTCATTAAACAACATAAGCAACAAAGAATCATAATACTAAGACTACCCTGTCATGAAAAGAGGAGAAAATATTTGTCTATTTTATCAGGATAGTTTTATAGGGCTTTAAAAAAAGTAACAATCCACACTTCATACAACAATAAAAAGAAAATTATCTTTTTTTAAAAAATTCTTTTTAAAATCAATTTAGTTTAACACTACCATAAAAAGAAAGAAAAAAAAAAAAGGAGAAAAATTATTTTCTTGAAGTAGATAAGATTTTTTTATTGCCCTTTTCTTGTATGCTCTAGTTAATTCTTTTACATTGCAAATTCCAGATAAAGCCATTTTAGTTCTTGATGGCCTATGATGTGTTGAAAGACTAATATACAGCATGCTAAGCACATTCATCACACTTCATTTAAAGAAACTCGAGAGAAAGTTAAATCACATAAGTAGCTCATTTTTCTTTATTATTTAAATAGGAAAAACACCTCAAAAATAATAAAATGTTTCTTTGGCATTATGCCTTGCTACAAGAAAAATGAGAGAGGATTCCTAATGTCCCTAAAAACAAAACCCCAAAACACAAATCCAAACAAAAAGAAAAACAAACAAAAAAATCCCCAGGAGAGGTAGGCAAAGCAGAGAACTAACAATGTTGAATTTCCTACTCATTACAAGTTTTATAAAAGAACCTAAACTATCCACATGTACTTTTAGAAGGATAGCCTGAAGCTTATTTCCACCAGAAGGAGATAAAGGGACCCTGTTCTGATGTTGTAGTTTATTCTCCACAGACTATCAAATTTCAATACTCACAAGGAAAAAGTAGTCCACCTTACATGGGACTACGAATGAGGACAAGCAAGGCTCTTTAAGTCGTTCCTGTTCAAAATCTCTCTTGCAGGTGTTCTCAAGGAAAAATCATCAATTTTTTCAGTCCGTACGTGCACTACATTTCTGTGCAGAAATATTCCATAATGCCTAGGGCTCTGAAATACATTTTGAAAACGGAAGAACATGGTTCAATTTATTTCTAGAGCTCTGGATTATAATCCTGTGCATCTAAATATAAGACTTAGTAGGAATTAGCTGTTTTGTTAGCATGAGAAATCCTTAGCTGCTTACTGTTATTACTGAACACTAGATAAAACTTGTTTATTTTTTTTTAAATGAGTCAATTGAAAAATATGTTTTTGTGCAAGCACCAATTTTATGAGACACTTTCACTAATTCATCTGGATTTGTTCCTCACCTCAACATAAAATGTAGTGGCTTCATTTCCTTCTCTCCTTGAGAGTCCATAAGGCTCTTAAACCTACATTACTAGATAGAACTTCAGAGCAAACTACAGAGATACAGCTGGTAACTGCTCTTCCAAACATAACACAATCCCAGAACTGTCTGGGATATGACATGATTTACGACAGCAGCAAATAGCTTCCTGTTATTAATACATTTCTGTTAATAAATCTGCACTTTTTAAATAACATGGGTATGTTGGCACCTAACCAATTAGAAGCATTTCAGAAGTCAAAGATAAATTCAGTCTCAAAGTATCACAATGAACAGTCTCCTTCCTATTTTTAAAGTTCTGTTAAATCCTAACAAATCCTTTATATCTAACAAATCGATGGGAAAATTGCCACTAATTTCTGAAAACCTGTATCTGGAACATCTATGAGTATTTAGAAGAATATAGCTGAGAATACATTTAGATAAATATGTATTTTCTAAATGAAATATGTATAAATACAGTGGGACCTTATATTTCTTATGCTAAGAGATGTCTTCAACTAAAAGAAGACTATTTTTAAATGGTTTAAATTAGTACTAGTATAAGATTAAAAGATTATCACCCACCAGAATGTCAAGAGTTAACAGAAAATTTTATTCCATATCTTAGAACTGCAACAACAACATAAGAAAATCCCTAACATAAACTAAGATACCTTAATGTTTTACTTATTGCAGTGAGCCAATGTAAACTTAAAATTGGCTTGGCTTGTTGGTACATGCTATTCCTTTTCTTAAAAAATGAAGGAGTGTGGTCTCACAGGAAGCAAGAAGCCTAGAAAAGGCAGATGATGACAACTCTGACTAACCACCAACTCTTTATGCTGTTATCTTTTTTTCTTAATTTAATGGAAGGAGGATTGCTTACCTCAAAGAATGTGTCATGTGCCTCACTTAATAAATGTTAATAAAATGCTTAGAGTCTTGGAAAAATTCTATTTAAATGCCAAATATTATGATAAATTGCATTCTTCATTTTATACAGAACATTATATTCAAAACCTCATTTCTCTGTAGTGCACTGGCACATCGAATTTCTAGACTAATAGTATTCTATATGAAATTCATAAGTGTTCCAAAGAATAAAACAACACATTATTCTTTTCTTTTCAAAATATATCACACATTTTTACAATAATTTTGACAGGACTCAGAAGGTTATAAATATAACATGCATGACCATCCCCCTTTTATCATTTATCACATGGCAGATTTATCTGCTCTGAATAAACAAATCTGACATTCCCAAAGAATGTAGACACAAAAATAAATTAGCCTGAAGTAGGTTGCTGCATAGAATAATAATGTTGCTTCAGAATGATCCTAATCTTTAAAAACAAGGCATTAATTAAATAAAAAGCAATGGCATCTTAACAAAAGCTGCACTTGCTTAAAATGACAACACTAAAACTGACAGGTTGTAATAGTCACATGGTGTCCATCACGTGGAATATGTGAAATATATGGCTTCACAGAGGCATCAAGTGCTTCCTAATATCATTTCTATGGCATTTTATTTGCAAGGTTTTAAAATCTGTTAGATACTTGTACTTTATACTTGGCAATGGGAAAAGTATCAAAAGCCACCCTTCAGATTCCCAGGTTATCTGTTTTACTTGGACTTGAAAGCTTCAGTAGAATTTTAGTCTGGGTTTCTGAATGAGGTTCTGGTGGTTAGAAAAAAAAAAAACTTAGAAAAAAAAAACTAAAAACACCCCCAAACTAAAAAAAAAAAACCCTCATATATTTTTGTGATGGATTATCTCAGAGAAAACTCTTGTTCCTTGTCTGCCTTTCCTGACAACTTCAGTCTACAAAATACCTGCAAATAATCCTGTCTCTGGGAAGGATCCAGTGAGATCTGTTATAAGTACGTTTTACAATTCATTTTCTGTGAATTATTTTCTTACAGAAAACGTGCTTTCTTTTCTTTGTGTCAGTATAGATGTCTGCTTTGTTTATTTATACATACAGATGTTTATTAGGCTTAGTAAAGTATTCAGACTGGAAGTCGCTGGACAGCAGTGTGAGCACCTCATTCTAGTAAGGAACTAAAGATTAGAGGTCATTCAGACCCCTCTTAGTTCCTTTGCACCCAAATCATGGAAGTTGGGTTCAAAAATGTGTGTGCATGTGTCAGGGTGTACAGCTAACAGGAGATGTAGAAGTGTATCCACACTTCATTTATATTAAAAGCAAACCATTTTGGTCTTTGAATATATACTCCCCTTTCAACAATTACTAAGCCTGAGTCCACATGAAGCAGAGATTAAAAACCAAATTGGGCTTGAAGTAGAAAAGATACTGTAATGACAAATGCATTAAGAGATGATTATATTCATTCTCAGAAAGTTATCATTTTACTTGCCAAGAATCCTTCCTGAAGACACCAAAGTCATGGAACAGAAACACAAAACTATGGGTAAATATAGAGGATTCCAGCTGTAGGAATATCTGATTGTGAATGCACTGTTATCCCAAAGACAACAATCTTGAGGATAACAAAGGGCCAGTAAGTACTTTATAGGATAATTATGATTTTTAAAAAAACCAAAGCATTCTTGGCCATATTCATTTCTGAGCTCTAAGGCAACAAGGGATGTCATCCAATACAGTACCCTTCTGCAAAAGATGTTTTAGCTGCTTGAGACTATAATTGGATTCCCTAATTAATAAGGAATAAGGGAACACTTTTTCAGCACTTAAAAACACTCTTTAACAGCTTTGCAATTGAGCAATGAAGATCATAGCTGTTTCCTAAAAGGAAAAGACATATAAGGCAGAGTAAAATAACTACTAAATTACCCCTGGAAAGCAGTTAATTCTGGCAGCTTAGAGAGAAGGAATAAAGAAGTGAAACAGAAGCTAAAGTGCTACTCTAAGAAGTATTTCCTCTATAAGTCATCTCGCTACTCACAGATGAAACCTTTCTCCTATTCATCTCTTCATAGGAAGGCAAGGTTTATAAAAAGTCATCTTTCATCAGTATAAATTATATGCATTTTTCTGTGGAAAATTTTCATTTCTGGGTACTCAAGACTGTCCCTAGTCATAATCCTACAGAGTTGTGGGATTTTGTTTCATTTTGGGATTTTTATTGTTTGTTTTGGTTTTTTTTGGTTTGGTTTTGGTTCTTCGTGTTGTTGGTTTTTTTTTAATAATGGGCCAGATCGCTGTGGTTAATCTATTTTATTTTGTTCATCTTCATATGGCAATATCACAGTAGTTTTTTGACAAACATTGTGGTGTTATATTGAGAAAAGATAGGCTTGGTATCACAGCTGAGACCTTGGGACACAGGATGATAAGAGGTGAGTCATAGGGTGGCACTGGAGACATCATGGCTGTAAACACTCACCCATGATCAGTTAACAACATGCAAACCTTAAGCTGGACTGATTTGTAGATTAATTAAAAGAAAAATAAATAATTACTGAAAAATGTAGATGGCATTATGCGTGGTAAATTCAGATGCAAAGTGCAGGTCTAGGTCAGTGAAAAAAAGACTAAAGTTATACAAGCATGCTAGAAAACATTAAAGTGCATCCTAGAGTGAGAAAGAAGAAAACATCAGCATGAACCAAGTGAAGACCTTCAAGTGCTGACAGCTCATCATAACACCCCCACCATGAACATTGAAATACAACTGTTGACCTTGGTACTCAGAAGAACAGGGAATAGGTGAATTGCTAGTAAAAGGGGTAAAAACTGAATGACTGTGTAACAACTACGACTTTATTATTACTATAATTAAACGTTTTTCTGTACAGAAGCTTATTCTTTCTTTTTCTGTAATAATCAGATCTGAACTAATAATGATTCTTCAATTATGCTGTAAAGACGTGAATTCTACTGACAACCTATTCTTGACTTTTTGTAGAAGATGTGCTTCCTCTTTGCCCATAAACAAGCTGTTGAGCATAACACAGTCAACATAGATTTTTTTATACATTTGCTGCTTCTAGAATTTCCACCCTTACTGTCAATCTGCAGGACAAATGAACTCTGTAGTTCCTAGGTAGGGATTTATGGAGAAATCACAATAGCAAGTCAGAAACAAGAATAAAAAAATCAATTCCATCACTGAAAACCAAAAATAAATGGATAGATTGAAAACTAAGAAAAATAATTATATTTAGGCTAAACTCAAGTTCTGAATTACCCCTGATAAGACAATTCCAACAAAGATAGTTCCAAAAACATGTCAAAGTATGAAAGAGTGTTTGATATCTAACCATAATCAGAAATCTGTGAGAAGTCAACAATCCTGTCCATATCGTGTCTTGCAGTCATGGGTATTGAATCTCTCTCAAATAGCACCTGATACTTAGATTTAGGCAACTAAAGGCTACTTTTACTGACAAGTTTTCAAGAAACCTATAGCCTTTGGTAAAGACTGGTAGAAATGAGAGGCATCATCACTCAAGAACATTTAAAATAGCATTTGGCACTGATGTTAAAGCAACTGAATCCCAATGGGAGTGAGTGACCTGCCGTATAAGCTGAATAGCCCTCTTGGACTTAATGTCATAATTGGACAAAGAAATATAGTTATTTTATTCTTGAATAGAAATTCACTAAGAAAAATAATATTTGCTTCAAATAAGATTTTGATTTTTTTTCTAAGCTGGAACTTCTATTATTTGTAGATGCACAAATTTATCTGTTCCTTCCTACCCAAAGCTGTGCTCTTACATGGCAGATTGTAATTCATATTAAAATAATTGACATCTTTACATGTGAAGAAACGTTAAAGTGTACAGGAAGAAGAACTTCAATAAAATAACTTCATTTTTGAATGCATTTCCTCTGGTTATATTTCAAGTGGTGTAGCATAGAGGCTAAAGCAACAGTTCAAACAACCAAACCAAAGACTTTTTCAACAGAAATGTAAAAATGAATCCCCAAAACAAACTCCAAAGAAACAGCAATTTATTGGATTAACATTTCCTTCTATATGAAAATCTTATACTGAACAAATCATCACTATAAAATCAACCACTAGAGAAAAACCTATGCTATAGCAACCAGGATGGAGATGGGAAATAATTACACTGAATATGTAAACACATTTTGGAGAACATTTTCATATCTTTTAAAGATTCTACAGTCAGTTCAGCACAGTTTCACATATGTAAAATGTGTTTTATAATCACTAGTGTTCTCATCCTGAACCATCATTTTCCTGGCTCAAACACAAGGAGGATAAGAACTGTTCTAGTAATGGGTCTGAATGATTAATTTGCCTTATGCAATGATCTCCATCTTCTTATTTATAAAAACTTAGTAGACCTATTGCAATAGGAATTGCCATATTTTAGTATATAGCAGAGGGCATAGTAAATATAATTGGTGGTTTTGCTGGTTCTACAGAAATTAGTATGTTTCCAGAAAGATATTTTGAAATAATCCTTCTTCAAAAAGACTAGACGGTAAAAAAGATGTTTTAGCTTTATCTTATGGCTTCAGAAGGAGTTTCTGAAGGCTGATACAAGTGCAAAGGTTAAAAAAAAGGGAGAATATGAAAAATAGAGTGTATACATGAAAAAGGAGACATAAAAGAGCATGCTTCAAGCAAAACACATTAGCAGAATGTGATGAGATGCAGGATCATAATATTTTGTAATATGTTTTTCTTTCACTTTGAGGAGAATGATAATGAGCTGAGTTTTTGTATATGGTCTGGTTCTTAACTCTGGAGGTACTGACTGCTGATGACAGACTTGCCTATGAAGCTACTGGAATTTAGCATGTTGTTTTCTTAGGATTTTGCTTTACATGCATATATGAAAGATCTGAATTTTCAACATACTTTAAAGAGCTCAAATTAGTATCTATATTGGAATTTTTTTTCCATTTTATATTAAATTTGTTTTCTGTGATACTTTTGCAAAGTGTCTAACACAGATTTGCATTTATGGGATAGAAGGAATAAACACATACATTCGTGTCCTTACTTCCCCAAAAGAAAAGACTGAGAAGGGGTAATACCCTATTCAGTTATGATTACTGATTAGGAACTGGACCTCAGATACCTCTCTCTTTCATTCCAAATGATAATGCATTACTCTCTAGAGGACATTGCTCCAGTCCACATGAGAAAAAGATATGCTGCTACACTGGATGAGAAAACAAAGTAAATATGAATCCCATCTTAAAGCTCATTACACTATGACCATTAAAATTACCCAGAAATGTGCTCTTTACAATATATACTTTCTGACTGCCAGAGAAACAGAATGGGCTCCGGGTCAAACATTAACAATTCAAAAATATATTAAAAATAGAATCTACTGAAGAACAATACACAATGTGACAGGTCATATCATGTTATTGTTTCACATTAAATATCAAAGCATCCATAGATATAGACAGATAGACACTTTTGCCCTCATTTGTTTGGATACATGTCAGTAACAACATAAAAGTGACAACAGAAACACAATTTAATTTGATATGTTAAAAATGGTGTTTTAAATGCAAATTTTCTGGAAATAGTATGCCATTAAGAAGCGTGTATTTAATGCAGTTGTCTTGCTCTGTGATTATATTTTTTAAAATTAACTCTGATTGAATTCTGCTTTTCCTGTGTCAATGGTTGAAAAGCTCAAAGCAAAGTATTTTAAAAGGTCTAAGAGTAGGATTCTACACTGGAGAAAGAGCTAAGGCACATAAAAGCATCAAGTTTCTTCTATTTATCAGTCAAAATATTTCAGATAAAAAAACTCACCAAACAAAACCCATAACAAAACCCTAGCAAACAATAAATCCCCAGAAATATGGATGACAGTGCAAGTGGATGACAGTCCTACCATTATTTATTACAACAACTAAAACATCAGACAATAATGTTGGGTTAAAACTTAAAAATCCACAATGTATTTCAAACCTCTAACTGCAGTAATCCAGCATAGTCCTCCTAGGTTCATATTTATAATTATGTTTTCATTAATATGCTGTACATCAATGAAGAGTTTCACGCAATTTCTTAAATTCTAGCTTCTAATGCAAGTTACTATTTTATTCAAAGTACTGATACTGCATAAAGGTTATCATCAATGAAAAGATAAACAAATACAAGACCTACTCTCTCTCAAAAATCGTAAGAATCCTGACCAGAACAGTCAGATTACATTAGCTGCAAGGATAACAGGTCTCTAGCAGTGAGACAAGACATGATTGTTATCTTTAGATGGAAGATGGCTCTGCCCATGGCAGGGGGTTTGGAACGGGATGATATTTAAGGTCCCTTCTAAACCAAACCAGTCTATGATTATATTACTGTTAATTTCTAATTATCTCCAGTAGTCTAAGATTTAAACAAACACAAAAACTGGATTTTCTGCCTCCAAGATTGCTTGCTATGTTTAGACATACTGTGCCCCTTTAATCAAGACAATGTTTACACCATTCCATAAAAACAAAATTTAAAATAAAATATATTTTGGATATGTCTACTTGTCTCACAGACATTTTTTCCCAGTTAAATATTTCTGTGTACTCAAAATGTTTTGTTCTAGATTTACAACAATCTTTGTTAAATGCAGTAATTGGCAATCTGGAAATAATTTGTCTAAGTATGATTCCAGTAGTTTCTTCCCTGTATTAGTTCATTTAGGCATTGTCAGATAACACACAGTTGATTTTGCCTTTTAGTATCTTATCTTGGTCCTAAATGAGAGTGGCCTTTTTATTACCAAATATGTAAAAAAAAAATAAAATTACAACATCAGTTTTATGGAAAATTTCAGCATTTCAAAGTTTTCAATACCTTCTGGGGAGTACATTAGAAAAATATTCTGTAAATGGATGAAATTAAAGCAAATAGCTTAACGTATTCATTGTCACTGTCATAATAAACAAGTGTAAAAATAAATGAAAATATGTTATAAACTCTTTTTATTCCACACATTTATTTCCTTTTTATCAGTGATACCACCAAAATTAATTTTAGTTCCAGCCAAGAATCTGACTGCAGCAAAATATTTAAAGAGAACTTTTCTGATCAGGTCTAACACAGTAGCAGTATGTCCCTGAAAGTAAACTGGCATGTACTGGAGAGATGGTCCATTTCACTTCAATTTGTGTACAAGATTTTCTGCCAAAATAAAGAAAATAGTGTCACAGTTTGAAAGCAGACAGAGGAGCAAATCATACACTGGCTGGCAGAAAGGAGTCGTGGGTCCTAGTACAGCTGAAGTTCTCCAGCCTCCAGGCATAACCTATCACCACCTTGGCCACATGTGTCTCAGTTCAGGAAGCTGATGGGTGGTGGCTAAAAAGATGCTGCTATTTCTCAGTACCAATAATGTTAATTCATGTGGTGATGGAAAATATATTACCTTATTTCTAAGCTTACTGATTTTTTACTTATGCGTAGCTGCCAGCCAAGTTCAACTTACTTATAAAAGAGGCATTAATAAAATTATGCACTTCAGAAGTGCTTTTGTTTCATCAATGAATAAAATGGCATCAACTACTTTTTTTTTTTTTTAAAAGGGCAAATCAAAATGACTTAGGGGGTTATTTGAGTAAAAGAGTACTTTATTATTAATATTTCATCATGTGATACATAAATCATTGAAGAAAAGCTTGTACTATAAGTTAACTCAGGGGATGTTGGAAAGGTTAAAGCCTAGATAAGTAATAAATGAGTGAAATGAAAAAGAAAAACTTTTTCTTGCTAAAGTGAGGTACTGTATTATGACAGATTTTTCACAGAATGTATTTATTAATATCTTGAAGGAAAATTTTGCTAAGGAACTTACTCATTAAAGGGGAAAAATGAACTCGTGCTGTCATCACCTGCTGTTTCTACAGTTAATAGATTTTTCTTAGTCCACAATTTCTCTAGGTGTCTACAAGTGAAAAGTAACTTAACTCTGTTTCTTCTCTTCCTCTGCACTGTTCATAATTTCCAGGTTCATGTCACTGAACAAAGAAAGGAACATTTGTCCGAAGTGGTATCATGTTAAAGTTGAGATTAAAATTTTGATAATTTTGGAAAGTTAAGAATGTTCCAATACAAGCCTTGCTGTAAAAAAGAGCTGCAGTTAATGTTTTTGCAAAAAAAAATCTCAAATAACATCTCTGTGTTAATTTAAATTATTTTTCACATAATAATTTTTGAAGCAAGGAGCATTTTAAAACCATTAAATATCAGTGATTTACACCACCAAAGTTTAACAAGCAGATTTAAATATGATTAGACATATTATTACATTCATTATTGGTCATTAGAAAAACCCAAAACCACAGAAACATATGCAAATTGAAGTTCACCAATGGAGCTCGTATGAAAAAAGCATAATTTTATTTTATAATTATTTTATGAAAATTCACATAAAAGAGTATTCTAAAGCATATTTTATTCTTATTTTTCTCATACACATAGAATTGTAACACTCCTAAATCCAGCATACGGCCAAATGTTAATATTGCCAAAATACCAAGAAAATACTCTTTGAACTAGTATAAAGGAGAGCAAAAAGAAGAAAAACAAAACCAAGAGGCTACTAATATAATCAAGAGCCCTCAGTAACATGTCTGACAACCAGAACAGGGTTTGTAATGGTAAGCAGTGGAAAGACCCTCTGAGTAGGTTTACTGGGGAATACAGCATACATGAGCAAACAAGGCAGCTGTACTTTTCAGTTTACACCACACTTAGCAAGACCTCTTGCTCGTGCTGGAGGCAGAGGGTAACTGGATGAGTGCAGCAGCTGGAGCACTGTATGTGCCTGACAGACTGAAAGACAGCCCTCACACTTTTATTGACTGCTGAGCAGCGTGGAGGAGAATAGAGAAACAAAGCTGTAATGCTTAAATTATTGACAGCAGAATAACCAACATCTAGCGAAAAGAATCATCAAGCCTCTTCTCTCAAGGCTGGCATATGGGATTTGGTTGTGTTAAAGTTCTTTGCTTTACTGGAGCTCCTCAGTGCTCAGCATGTTAAAGGAATGCACAACTTGCAAAGAAATGAAAGGGTGGCTGAAAAAGAACCTATAACTTTTACAGGTCAATTATTATATGTGCCATGCTTATTTTTAAAACAGAAAATAGTTACATTTCCATAGACTACAGAAACCTATGTAGACATAAAACAATGCTTTCTGATGCTGAGAATGCGATCCTCTTCTCAACAGCCATAGTAGGGACACTCATTTTCAACAGAAAGAAAAAAAATAAAGCTGCTTACCTCTGATCCAACACAAGTAAAAATATTGGATTTAGAGCAGAGTAATCCTTTTAAAAAACCCCACCATCTTAGCACCTCTTGTTTCAGCTGAAGTATTTTGAATTCATCCATCTTGGAAAGAAATTCAAGGCACAGCCTAACCAAAATTTGACCGTGAAGAAGTTAAGTTTAGGTATGTATTTTTAAATTGAAAATAAAATTAAAATAACTTTAAATACTATATTTATTTCAAACAGACTGTGGAAAAGATTCTATGATGAAAATGATAAAATATAAAATGCAGTGTTCAGTAACCATCCATCTAGGAGATGTATTGATCTATGCTGGACATCTCTGTACTGCTGAGTTCAGTCACATATCTTTAAGATCAGAGACATTTTATTTGCCGGGTCTATTTGAGAGTTTCAAGCTGATCTTTTAGACACACTTGTAGTTTCTTCCCGTCAGATACATGACACACTCCAAGCAGCTGCAATCCATGAAATGTGTCCTTCTCCTGCAGATGTACTCCAGAAACTTTCTCTGTGATTTTGTTTCCTAGTCTGACTGGCCTAAGGTAACCTTACTCCATCCTCCTATCTGTTTTGTACTATCTCCAAATTTGCTTTAGTCTTGTTCCCCTTTCTCTGTCTTGCAATAAAGATGTTGATCTTTGGTTGTTGGCCAGGCTCCCAGCCTAGCCATTTGGCTTCCCTGGGTAGCCTTTTGCAGTTCCCAGTCACCCTCTGGGTAAAGAACCTTTTCCTAATATCTCACCTAAACCTCCCCTGACACAACAGCTTCTGACTATTTCCTCAGGTTCTGTCAAAACAAAGAGATCAGTGCCTGCCCCTCCTCTTCCCCTCACGAGGTAGTTGTAACTGCAATGAGGTCTCCCCTCATTCTTCTCTTCTCCAGGATGAACAGACCAAGTGACCTCAGCTGCTTCTCATACGGCTTCCCCTCAAGGCCCTTCACCATCTTCATTGCCCTCCTTTGGACAGTCTCTAAGAGTTTAATATCTTTCTTATATTGTGGTTTATCTTTCTTATAACTTCACACAATAAATGTAATATCAGAGTTTTGAGATGTAACAGAAGTAGTACTAGTACTGCTTGCAACAAAATGTACCATAGGACTTAAGAATAGCTACGTCAAGCAATTTAAAGAAACCACCAAAGAAAAGAAACAATAAAGAAAGGAAGCGAAGCAGCCAAGCAGGTAACACTATGTTGTTATATGTTATACGTTATATGTTATGCACTAACCCAGTACATTGTCTTAAAGGAGTTCATAAAGTCGTCACTCCTTATGAACTTTGGGGGCTTCAGACAGAAATGATCACCAGCGACCCTCGGTGAAGCCTCTCAGAGACCTTATAAGGATATGTATATATGCTAATAAGTGTTCAGAAGTGTCATGAATATGGAATAGGATTGCGGGAAATGAAAATAGATAATACATATAAGCTGTAGCTGAGATGTCACAATGTGCACTTTGGCAAAATGATTATGAGTGCTCTCAGATATGAATAAAGAATGCCTAGCTGCTAAAATTTGCAAACTGAGTCTTAGTTTCTTTTAAGGGCTGATTTTAGGCATCAGTTGTTTATTTGTTTTGTTTTGTTATGGCACAAATTACACAAATGAAGAGGAATCCAAAGCAGAGAATAATTTAGAAAGTGTAATGCCAAGTACATGAACTCTGGTTATTATGAAAACACAGATGGAAATAGAGAAGAAAAACAATTTCAGTGTACTATATTGTAAGAATCCTGTAGGGATACACCAAGAAGATGAGCAATTAGAGTCCTAGTGTACTCTATATGGTAGAGTTGCCCTACTGAACAGCACAAAGTTGATACTTTCACTAATTTACCACGCTTTGCAAATGGTGCAAAACACCGCGTCACTACATTGCACACGTCATTGTTAGGAATGTTTTAGGGAGGAAACACAGGAGCCATGTATCACTGAGTGTCAGACATTATATGGTAAAATATTAAGGTTTCAAAGTTTGAATTTGAGTCCATACAGTTGTTCTACCTGGCATAAACAAACTGTTCACCTCTGGCTCAATAGATATTAATTCTATATCCTGCTATGTAGATCACTTGCTTCAGATGGTGAAGAATTTTATTCCTAATCCAGCTTTGAATTGAGCACACAAATCCTCATGCGTCATATAGCTTTCCATCACATACTTTTCCAAGTCTTAGTGGGTGTCCCACCCAACAGGCTATAGTTTACTCTTACATGGGTCTAGAAATACCACCTTATCAACATTTCTGTGGGAAGCAGACATATGAAAGGTATAACTCTTCCTCAGTTGTTTCTTCAGTCAGCTCTAGAGGCAGTCTTCTCATGCCATGAAAGAAGTCATCCAAGTGGTGCATTAGTCAAATAGTAAGTAAAGGCAAAAAATATTCCTTAATTTGGTTGAATTCTAGGTTTCATGTTTACATTCCAGCAAACCTTGCATGTTTTATTATAAAGGCATGTAAATGAATGCATGAAGAAGCTCTCAAAGGGTCAGCAATTCATTTGTTAAGAATCCTTTCCACAAACACTTAGCAGAGGAATATTTTATGTCCATCTAATGATCTGGGTTATAAAAATGTGTTCATTAGAATTCATCTTCAGTGATCAAAAATATTAAAAGGCTATGTCTTGTTACACAATGAAGGTTGAAGGCTTTGCAAGTTCAGCTTTTTTCCACAAGATGTTTATATTCATCAGTGCAGACATGCTGAATAGTCAGGCTAGCATAAATATTTGTTAATCCATTTTGATAATGCCAGCATTATTTAGGTTACTCAAATCATTAGCTACACTAAAAAGGAACTGCAAACATACGAGGCCTTTTTCCACCCTGATTCATTTTCTTAGTATTTAATCTCAGAAGTTTAAGATATCCTTCTTGTTTTCCTCTTCAGTGATTAAAAATGCTTCCTTTAACACATTCATACTTCGAATTCAGCATATTTCATGTGATATTATACATTCCATTGCTTATGTATTGTAACTCTCTTTTTATAATGCGAACTCTGTCATTAATATCTTAGAGCTCTCCTATATCAGCAGCTCCTGACAGGATCTCAACCTATGAGTGAGGTGAAATTGTTCAGTGTGGGTAGTAAAACTCCCACTCACAAGCAAATTATGGGGCACACTTAAAAATTTTCAAAGACTTGGGGGAAAAACAAAAGGGGAAGGAGGGAAGATCTGCCCCTTCTTAATAAGCATTGATGAATGAATAAGCAAGAAGTCAGAAACCTAAAAACCAGTAAAAATATGAAAAATTGAGAAATAAAAATGTAGATGAGGATAGATAAGCAACTTCACAATGGGACAATTTTCTGAAAGCACGTGTTACCCCTCAGAAATGTTATGTAACAATTTTAGTTCTTCTCACAGAATAAGAAGTTTCTGTAACGTGATTCTTCACTAAGTCTGCTTGTAAGATAATGCTCAAACTGAGGAAACTCTTCCAAAACCATTCAGTGAAAGCATCATGAAAAGACAAAGGAGATAAGTATTTTTTTCTTATCCAACCTTAGAAATAGTTTGTTGAGTTCATTTAATTCATAATTGTCTAATCTGAGCATCTTCATATCTAAACCAAACCGCAACCCAAAACTAGGTGGAATGATGCTTAAAAGAGTGTGAAGAATACAATACGGTAGACACATCCAAGTGTGTCTAAAAGCAAGACATAGGATTGGGTTGCTGAAAAGAAACAGATGCAGCCACTCCAGGAAAACAAAATTGATGGGTTTGCTGGCATTGTTTTTCAGTATTGGAAACATTTGTGAATATCTGTAAATAGCATCCCTGGGTTTTCAGCAATAAGCAAATTGAACCCAAATGTAATATATTCTTCAAAATTTCAATACAGATTATAATATAAACCATTCAGTTTTGCTAAGATTATAGCAGAAAAATGCCAAGTTCTTGGAGTCAAGACATATACAAAACTATATCATGTTTGGAAGTATGTTCTGCTTTTTATTATCAGAAAGAACAATGATTACTCACAATTCTAGGAGACATCACATGCATAGGAAAAAAATTAGAGGTTATTATGTTATTTTAATACTTCTTAGAGGAGAAAATAAGATTGGTCTTTGGGCAACTCACACAGACTAGTAATGAAGAATTATTTAGGCCAAAGAGACATCCTTCTTGTAAATGCATCCAGGAGCATAAGGCACAAGTCCTTCTATCCGTAATATTGATTAAATTAAAGGAAAGAGTTTCTGAAGGTGGGGTCAAAATATATATATTTCTCCTTGAGTTCTTCTCAATATTTGGGTTTTTAGTTGGTTGTTTCATGTTTCTTTTTTGTTGTTGTTGTTTTTTTTCACATTTCTCATCTGGATAGATACTTGATCCTTGCCTCTGGGGACTCCAAAAAATAGGTATTCACAGAGAATAAGGAAATTCAGACCACTTGCTACATGTTGTCATGTTCAGCAGTAACCCCAGTTATTTATGGGGTAGGACTATGTTACAGGCAGATGCAGAGAAGGTTCAGCTGGCTTTTAGAGCAGAGTTTGACCCTTGCTCACTGCAACTGTCACTAAATTCTCCATCACTTCCTTTCTGAGTCACTGACATATGAAGTTGCCACAAGGTAGTAGGGTAAAAACTATTTTCAGCATGTCTACTGTTTTTTCCCTTAAATGCATTGAGATACCAGGCTGTCAGATGGGCTATGGGTTACTGCACTGGTCAGGAGCCAGGTGGCAAAGAGAGTCTACCGAAGAGTCTCAGAAAATGGAACAGGTAAAGCTGAAACACAAATATAAAATAGCGTGTGCACACTGGCAACGCAAGAAATGGGGGAAAAATGGCACTAGCAGACTTTCCATAAGATGCAGGAGATCCACAGAGATCATGATTCTATTATCTACATTTTCTACCACTCAGGTAAGAAGACTTAATTAGGAATCAAGTAGCAGGATCACTTTTGCAGTTTACAGACAAAAATCATTACAGCACAGAAACTTATAGTTCCATATAACACTTGACTTTAGTAACCACACAAAGACAGAAGTCTAACAGCCTGGATCACCGTACTGCCTTGGGGCTAAATATGCACTTTCTGTAGCTGGTTTCCTTTTACTCCCTATCTCCACTTTATTACCTTCAGAAGCAGGAGAGAAGCCAGTCTTCTGCTCAACACGTCCCCTGCCCTAAGCAATCTGGTACTCCGGGACCTGAAACTATACTATCAATGCGGTTCACGTTGATTGCACCACACAGGAGTCACCATTCCGAAGGCTCAAACAAATGGCAAATCTAAAGGTAGATTAAGAGTCTTTGTATAATTTTGTTATGTTATTTGCTTTCCTTTAATATAGACATTATAGTGAAAGAAAGAAAATGAAAGAAAAAATAGTACATAAGGTACAGGCTGTAAAAACACTTAAGTTTTAGATCTGCTGAAGAAATTATTGTATTTAAGAAGCAGTTCTTTTCTCCTATTCTTTCTGACTTAAATATCTCTACAGACATTTTCTTCCAGCATTTGAAGCTTTTACAGAAAAATACACAAATGGAGTTGGAATTAGGTATTTAGTATGAAAAACAGTATTATGCAGGTATCAACTGGTTTGTTTCAGCAGCTAGAAACAAAACACACAGACTTTCAGAACTGCAGACTTTTCTGAAAATTCAAGTAAAATAACTCTCTCTATAACCAAATCTCCTTGCAGAAAGACACGTTAGGATTTCCAGCTGAGAGGCATTAATATTTTAGTCAAGTCTTTTGCGCACATGGCATTTAGTGTAGCATGTATAATGCAACATTTGAAAAGTTGTCTGACTCTCTTAGGATAGTAATTATTTCTGTAATTTTGAAACCTGGTAGGAGATGGGTAACAGCAGTAATTATAGACCAATTTTCTTAATTAATGCAGTCTGCAAAATACTTACACAAGCAATAGCAAAAATTATTAGAATAAATTCCTACCAAAATTAATTCATAAGAAGAGACACTCAAACAATAACGTAAGACTCTCCCTTGACCTCATTAATGAAATTTATAGTAAAAGTAACGAAGTGATAGATATAGTATCACCTAGAGCAAAGGGAGCGAATTCAAAATTTAATAATGTAATATGTATTTACCAGAGTACAACCAGACAGTGCAAAGGAAAAAAAGAAAACTGATTTCTCTGGAAACATATTTTCCTAATTAGTTTAACCTGCTACTGACAGCAAAGAATTCTGTGGCTTCCTGTTTATTTTTGGAAAAGAAAACCAAGTAATCAGAAATTTCCATTATCATTGCCAGTTTTCAGTCATGATGAATCCAAAGCTTTAGAAAAAAACTGATTAAAAAAATTGAAAGAGAATTAAAAATTGTGAATAAGGATTATAATCTTTCACTCTCACTGCAACACAACTGAAATTATCTAAGCAGTTGAGATCTTTAGGCCTGAACAAAAATTCCATTAAAATCAAGAGGAAAAGAAACCAAAACAAACCTTGCCATATATCAGAGGAACTTAATCAGTATTAAAATTAATATGCCCTAATGTATTTATGCACCATTGTGAATATGTTTATCACCATTTACTATGGAGATTTATATAAGAAAGTAGTTAATATCTAGTATTATTAAAGAAAAATGTCTATTTATAAAAGAAAGAAAACTGAAAGTAACAAGATGGGAAAATATCCAATAAAGTTAAACATTTTGGTTGCTTGGTGACCTTCTTTCAGTCTCATTTGCTAAGAAACATAGCAGCTTATCTGATCATGTATTGACAGATTCTATGTCGTACTAGAAATAAAAATTCCTTGGGGGAGAAAAAAAGGTTCAGGGGGCTTCAGGGATTTTCCAAATCAGCAACAAAGGCACCATGGAAATGAACAATTTTCTGAATTTTTAAGTATATTTCCATTTTTCTTTTACAAAGAAGCTCATTATTTTTCTATTAAAGGGTAACAGATTATGAAAATGTATATAAACTACTACATTGGTAAAAATATAATAATTTTTGATGCAATCCTAGAACAAGCCTTAAAACACGGATATACATCTAGAGAGCTGATATTAGCTAGGACAGATTTGTTCTACTCTGTTGCATTTTGCAAAGTTGTGCTGGCATGAAGTGAATTTAAAGTGAATTCATAACACAGCATGCAAGTATACAGAACTAGTAACATACAAATTTGTAATCCTACCCCACGAAGCACAGTCTATCACCACTCTGTCAGCAAAGCTTAGAGATGTTTAGAGATGGGAATTTTGTCTTTAATTGTAACCTAGGATCTTGAACAATCAGCTTCTGACACATGCAGGCCTCTTTTTGTCTGCACAGCTCAGGGAAAACTTCAGGGGAAGGCAGAATTTCTGACAAAGCCATCCTCAGAGCAGCTCTATTGTAAATGCAATACTGAGAGCAGCTCATCTCAGCTTGTGTCCAGCCAACAATACAGCTTAAAATACATCCCTGCACTTTCTTATTTGCCAGAACTTGGTCATTTCACTTAAACGGATACACAACATGGCTTCACACCAAATTGGTGTGGAAAGTTCAAACTTGACATTAGCAAAAAGATCTTCACTGACAGGGTGGTCAATCACTGGAACAGGCTCCCCACAGAAGTGGTCACAGCACCCAGCCTGTCAGAGTTCAGGGAGCACCTGGGCAGTGCTTTTAGTCATATGATTTAATTTTAGGTAGCTGTGCCAGGAACAGGGACAGACTTACGGTGATTCTTATGGGTCCCTTGCAACTCGAGATATGGTTGTACATAATGCCCACGCAGATCAACCACTGAAACAACATCAGACTAATTGCGTCTGTGTGTTATAACCATATGCGCACAATTTCAAAAGTGCTACCTGGTTGCTTTTCCAGAGAACTTATGGTCAGATATAAACCAAATCCAAGCACCTTTCTAGATAACATGTGATTCAAATAAATTTCAGATCCCACAAGAAAGACAGAAGTTTTTATTGCTATTCTTCCATGATCACAAAACAAGTTGTCATATTCTCTTATTGTCTTTTGTTTGTTTATTCATAATATGTGACTGAGACAGCTAAGGGTTGGTAAGTGTTTTAAGAAACCTCTGAAAAGACAGAGTAATGGCAGTACCAAACAAATAGCTATGGATGCATAAAAAATATAACACATTTAACCTTTTATTTGTGAGTATGCAATGGATTAATGCAACTCTAAAACATAACCCGTAAATGTCATGTGATGTAGAGCATTCCTACCTCCTGCTCAAAATTTGCAAGCTTTATCTGAGAAAAAATTACTTAGGTATCTTGTTTGGTTTTTTTTTTCATTTGATTGAATTCAAGAACTATGACTATTTGATTATTCTAAGTAAGAGACAAGTTTAAAAACCATTAAAAACATCCAGTCACCATATCATGGAGTATTTACTGTAGGTGATGTTTAAGCTATTGAAGCTCCACCTAATTTCTTGTTACTCCAGTGTCAGTGGGATGTAAGAAAGTAGGATTCCCCAAAGGCCTCTGTTGCTACATTGCATCCACAGGACTATTACAGAGGAATGACTACAGCCAGCCTAGTCTCGTTTATATCTGAATTCACTATTTATAAGACATTTGCAAAAAGTGCAAATTTACTCTGCATTCCCATTCACTGGCAAATGCAACTTCCTACTGCCAACCAAAGGTCAAATGTCACATCTATTCAACGAGCAAAACGTTCTTTCTAGCTTTTCAAAGATAGCTTATACATTGATTGTTTACTGAGAAAAGGCATGAAAAGTAAAAGGGGAAGGAGGGTTTGGCTTTCCATTTAAACACAGTACTATTCTCCCTATGTAAATTTACCATTTACTTGTTATGTCTTTATAATTAAAAACAAAACAAAAAACCACTAAAAAAAAATCCAAAAATCAACCAACCAACCAAAAATACCAGAAACAAAACCAAAACCACTTTAATTGCTAGAACATCCTTAACTGTTTGGCTTTCTTTTTTGGTGAAAAAAGTAAGCCCATTCCTATCTGTGACACACAGTCTGACTAGCCTTTTCTTCACTTGCCCAGCATTTCTTTTCCTCACTTGTGTTTGATTTCCATCTGGAAATCTTTCTGTGCAAATTGTGAGGAACGTTTGCCTTGGGTTTCCAAATGTGCAAGTTACCCATATGATACTTATTATGCAGCTACTAACATCAACCATTTCACCAGCGGCAGCCATTCATCCAGAAACATCTGATTTACACTGTGGTTGTAGGACATCAAAGGTATGTCTGACATTTTCTGAAAATGCTTGATCTAATGGCCATAATCTGTGCTACACTTTCAGTGTGGATACAGGACAGGTATGATGCTTCAGGAAAGTGTCAGACACCTTCACACACGATAAACATGATGTTATGGTCATCTAGATCCCCAATCAATATAAGGAAACCCACTAATGCATCAATAGATTTGGAAGGTCTGAGATTAGATATAGCTATATTCTCATAATTCCCTATTCACAGTAATTCCTCATTCACCAATAAAACACATATTTCTTCAGCACAAGTAGTGAAAACTGTAAACTGTATTTTTGTTTGGCTAATAATATGGCAAATTGCATATCCTTCCATCATGTTCTACAATTATATACAAGTCTTGTGGGATTTTTTTTTTGTAGTTCTGTTTGTCAAGGAATACATTTATTTGTATTTCTCACTGACATTTAATTTTTCAAGGAGGGCATTCAGAAGTAAAGAAAACTATTTTTACTTTCAAATTTGTGATTTTTCATGAGGAAAACCTAGGAGCTGTCTCCCAGTTCTCTGCCGAAGTTTGAAAAAAAATGCAAGTTTCAAATTAAAAAAAGCTCTCCACAATTAGTGTGCATATTTTTGTAACAGTCACACGACTTAATCAAGATCAAGGCCACGAGGCATTATGCAAACTGAAAACACGGAGTCAAGGAAGTAAAGAGAAATCAGTCCCAGATCCTGTGCTATTTGCTCCCACTAGTTCCCGGTATACTGCCAGCTCTGAGCTGCTGGAAACTGAAGTTGCAATGCTGCTGTGCTCACTAACTCCAATGGACTATGCAAGCAAGGTAGTAAGCATATTTTAAAAATTCCTTGGAAGTGTATTAGTAAATAAAAAGTCTTACTCAACAAGGTACTGTCTTTGAAATTTCCCAGGCTTGTCAAATCATCCTGACAGCACATCACGCCTTGTTACACTGGCATATTAGGTAAGGGTGAATGCCAAAATAAGAACGCATGACAGGCCAACTATCCTTCCTAACTTTTAGTATTTCTCCAGTATTATGAAATGCTATATTAAAGAAGTACCAAAATTGCAGTTATTTATGTATAACTACAGAAGATCTTATAGTTCACACAGGCTAGAATTTTTTTCCAGAGTACCGACTTTGTATTTAATTCCAAAGCCCAATTATGCATTTCAAGTTTTGAATGTACAAGAAGATTAAATTGATTTAAATCATGATTTTTTTTCTGTTAGTAGGAATCTTAAAAAGTAATTACCAGATAAAACTCATCCTAGCAATAGCAGAGAAAACTCATGATGTATTTCCAAAAGCTTTGAATTTGAAAGGTTTTGGTGGGGGTGAGGTGATAAGAGAAGATCTGTCAGTAAAGACTGACTAAACTCTAACCATATACAAGATGTTTCTCTGACACTTTGAAAGAATGTCCTGCATTAATTTCTCCCCCAGATAGTTCTCCTATGTCTGAAAAAGTAGGTAGTCTCTACTTATCAGTATTTTCTCCTGACATTCTCAATCACATTTCACAAGGCTGGCCAGCTGCAGCATGATCTCTCTTCCTACTTCCAGTGGATGGTTCAGGAGCCATTCAATTAAGTGAAAGGTTGTTAGTATCAAATACTTGCTTGCTGTAGCCATCTACATTTGAAACCATGCCAGTACAAGATAAATTGAAAATGAGATATATGACAACTCATCGCAATCACCATAGTGATGGTTTTCCATCTGCCTTTATAACAGTGGTTTTCCCATGAAACCACTTGCAGCTTTTGAAATTTATTCCCTTATATAGGAATACCAATAACATGACAATTTTGACTTCTGAAATATAAATTATATAATAAACACCTTCCAAAATATTGATGCAGAGGTACTGAACCCTGAAAGCTGCTTTTATTAATATTCAAATCCCATAATTGCTTAAACAATGTGCAGTCTTAATGAATATATAAAGTTTTAAAAGTCAATATAAACCACAGTTATATTTATATATAAATAGAATTAGGTATTCAGCAAAGAAATTATTGAGATAATTTGAAGATGAATTTCTAGTAAAGGCAAGCTGCAACAAAACGAGAGAATGAGCAAATTAGAATCTTTAAGACTGATGATGAAAGAACAACTATATAATTTCATGTGATTTAATGGTTATAGTAAATAAAATGTAAATAACAATCTCTTTACACTTGCCAATATGTATTTCTTAGTATTCATCCAAGTAACATTAACAGAAATTACTGTGAAGTTGCTTAGAGATATTCAGTTCTTGGAAGCTTCATTTACCATGCTCTCAGGATAATTGTATGAATACAAGCAATGTTCCATACCACTGGCACATTCAATATTTCTGGTGCAGTTTATATCTTAGTAAACACATAGATTTGTTCTGGAGTTCCAAAGGTTTTTCTAAGAAGGTATGTAGTTTGACTGAAAAATTGCACATGAACTTTTATTTATTTAAGATGAAAAATTGCTGAGCAAAACAAAAACTTGAACATGCATGTTCTTGGTAGCCTATAGGAAAAACTACTAAGGTGATAGCACTTAGTAACAAGGACTACTGAGTTAAATCACAAAATCCGATAGCATTGACATGTTTCCAGAAGGGAAAAGATGGACTACAAACTCTTGTTTCAGAAATCCCAGCAGCTCAGCTTTAAATTTCTAAAATCCTGACTATTTTCAAAATTCCATGATTATTTGCTACAGTGGAAAGGAAGGAGTGTAATTGATATCCACCTTATCTGCCACACAGCAAAGTCTGTAGCTTGAGTTTACAGAAATACATATAGAATCAGTCTTCCTAGTTAATTTTTTCCACTCAGTGAAATAACACCTATCTAGATAATGATTCAATATAGTAAATAACTATTTACTATGGGTTAAACTCATCTCTAAAGCCTATTAATTTCAGTGACATTTGAAGTCTGGTGCATGTTTTGAGTACATTGCTGAACTGGAATTCCAGGTTAGCCTGCTAGCCCATGTTGTTGCATCCCACGACAGCCAGGCAGTCTTTCCTGACAAGTGCTGCCAGTTCAGTGTTCTGAAATATCAGACATAACAGCACCATGTAGTGTGTACCTACATTTTAATGTGAACAACATGCAAAATTTCAAGATCAATTTATACCTGTTTGTCTTTCTAACAGAAACATATACGCATTAAGATACATAACGAGTTTCCACTGTTCCAATGTTAAACATGAAATATTGCCTGAGGTCATTTCTCTACCATTTTTCTGGAACAGTTGCAATTGTCTTCAATTTTTGGATACAAAAATAATCATAAAACTGTCACTTCTTCAGAACAACATACCACAGGGAAAATTGCCAATGTTCTTTAAAGTAAGTAAATGGCCAGTCTTCGCGAACGAAGAACCGGGGAAGGTCTTTACACCTTCCAGCCTGCGCATTGGAT
>JAWMRA010000041.1:41150130-41187259 GCA_035584735.1 Pseudotriccus pelzelni
TCCCTGGCTGGAATCGAACCCAGGCCTCGGCGGTGAAGGTCCTGCGATCTAACCACTAGGCCACCAGGGGCTCCCATGTTCTTTAATGCAATGAAAAATGACCTAATGTTTAAAATCCTGATTAAAACCTTGATACTGTTAATTAATTAATTTTATACTATCAATTAATAACATTAAAACCTTTAGTTCTACAACCTAGGTTATAGTTATAACATATTGTTCATAATGTGTTCACAAACATATTAATACCTAAAAAAAAAAGACTCAAGATCTGCATTTCTTAATCAACTTGACAATACAAAACAAATATTAATAATTCTTTTCTGCATTATTATAGCAGGAGTCAATATTAATATGAGGCCAGTTTCGCTTGGAAGTCCAGAGAATGACTTTTCATCCCAAAGGCAATGATTTTTTTATCCATAAAACAAATATCTAAGTCAGTTTATGGCAAGCTGGGCTCTTGTAAATTCTCTCTACCTAAATCCAAGCAGAACTCAGGCAACAAAGTGAGCAGTAGTCACACAAGAGTAAGGTGTCTCACTCTCTATAGCCCATAGATCAATCATTTCTGCAGTAGACAAAAATATATGCAGGGTCAGGTACATTCACTACCATCACCAGGGACTTCAGCAGAACCTGAAGCACAAAAAGCAAATAGGTCTAACACCTCCAGGCTAAAACATGATACAAAATACCTGCCAACTCTGCCTTTTGGCTCTGGACTGGAATCAAGGCTCCCCCTCCACACTGAATACTGAGCTCAGCTGGAGTGTCTCTCATGCCACTACAGAAGTTTTGCTGCCTAGTCTCAAACTATCAGTAGGGACAGTGGGATGCATATTCACCACTTAGCTGCTTTCTTTCCAAATGTCTTGGAAAACAATAACTGGGTGTCTAAGTCTGTCCAGCAGAGGATGCACCTGAAACTGCATTTTTTATTTTTCTGGAAAGTACTCTGAATACAAGACCTTTTATGAAAATAGTGTAATATCCACATATTCTCTGTTACCAGAGTGTTAAAAGAAGATGGTGAGTCATAGTATTTTCTTTGAAATAATGGCATTGGCAACCACTGTCACAGGAATATTCTGGACTATGAACAGTAAGTCACCTTACCTAAATACATGGTGGATTTCTACTTCAAAAGTATTTTCAAAAATAAATTTTAAAAAGAACCAAAGTAATTTTATAACCAGCTGAAGCAATTATAATGCTTAATCTCTGTCTGCACTACAACTGTTATCTTTAGTCTATTTGGTAGTAGTTAAACAAATTTCTTTCTAAATAATTACATTGGTACAAATCAATTAAAAAAACCCGTATCTTCTTCAAGTGGATGTAGGATGTAAGAAAGTTTTCTCTCAAAACATTCTTCTTTTATCTCACTGAATAATTATTAAAAAAAGAAATCTAGTTTACATCTGTGTTACTCCCTTTGCAAAGGAGACGACACCAAAAAAAGGAAAGAATATGAGGGAAAAAACAGAAAAATCAAGCATTATATTTAAAAATGTCTTTGTCCTTTAGTATGTTACTGAATTTACTAAATAGATTGGGAGAAAAATAAAATATACCATGTGACAGACTAAGAGAAACACATGCTTAAATAACCCATAGAAGCTGCACACTTCACACAATGAGGGGAAAAAACTCATCCTGTTTTAGATCTTTTTTCTCAATCTCATTTTACATGTAAAGATCATATTTAATAATTATTATTTCAAACCACTTTTTGTAGAAGGAAGGTTTATTTGTATAATTTTACTCAAGTTTGTGTTCTGTCATTGACTAGGGAAAACACTGAAAACAGTATGCAGATATCAAAAAAAAAAAGATATTTTTTTCCTTCTATTTAAGATTTGGTATTGAAGGAATATGTAAGTCAGCAGCAACAGTAACTATTTGAGTTAGGAGAAAGGGTATTGAAGTGTTAACCTTGAGATTTGGCAGAAAAATGAAGGGCATTAAAAGTTTCTAAGGTACTGAAGAGATAATGCACACTGTATTTCATAAAGTTGAATCTCTACACAGTATAAATTACACAGACTTGCACATAAATTTCTATATATGTTATACTGACAAACTGCACATTTTATCCAAGCTGGAAAATGAGAGTGAGGGAGGAGAATGGGAAAAATATAACTGAAAACTATTTTAGTTTGTTTATGAACATGAATATTCTTTGGAAGATTCAGAGAGTTTAGGCCTCAACTAGTGGTTTGAAAACAATTCTGGTAATTTATCCAAAGGATAACTAGTCCCCATTGACGACACACTATGACTCCTCCTAAAAGCAGGCCTCCTACAGACAGCAATTGCCAGCCCACATCTGTGCCTGAATCAAAGCTTCAGGCCTCAGCAGTCAGAATTTGAAATATGGCAGGGAAGAAAACTTCAGCCTGCCTTAACATTTAGAGTCAATTTAAACTTTACTTGACCTATCTCTTCTGCTCTGCAGGTGTCAGCTCTCTGGCCAGCTGACTCCCTCACCACATAGGCCATTTTACCTTGCAGTGCTGTTACAAGGTTAGTGCAATTCAGAATCGCTCGTGTCCGCTGCAACTGCAGGGCAGGATGGAAGTCAGGGTGTACACCGTGCTTTAACATTCATCTGTAAAGTGTAGAAGGTGCTGCCACAACAAGCTTCACTATGATAGATGCTGATTTGTTAACTCTTGTTAGTCAATGTTAATGTTAGCTGTGGAATAAAATTCTGCTGTCTCAGACATCCTCTCATCTCAATTTTCTCTTTTGTTGGACACAGCATTCTCCATCACATACCTTTCTTTACTAAGAATAAAAATACAGCACTGACAAAAGAATCTTGGACTGGCAGAACAAAACCTGTGGTCTTCTACTGATTAATGTCTCATAAAGAATTCTCTAGTTGTATAAAATTATGTGAATTCTGACTAAACTTTTTCATAGCTGAAGCATTCACAATATCGCTCTCACACCTGACACTCAGCAAGAGGTAAAACATCAAAATCTGCTTTCTTTATTTTCACAGGGACTGGAGAAACCCCTTAGGATAACCCTCAGGATAATTTGTGAGATTTCAAAGAAAAAAGGGATCATGATTTAAATTCAGTCAAGAAAACCAACAAAACAAAGTCTCTTACTGAAATACAGAGACATAGTGCATGAAGAACTAGTGCTTCCATATATTCAGCAAGCATTATCTGAAAAAAAATAAAAAAGAATGCTCTGATACACAGAAATCACTTTAGGGATATTTTTACAAGAGGTTCAAAAGAAGAGATCACACTGCATTGGGAAAACAAAAAAAATTACACTGGATTAAAAGTGCAGCCAAATTAAAAGCTTAAAATGAATGGCAGAAACTATAACAACTTTAATGAATGCAAATCAGGAATTACAAATTGAAGAAAATTGGGAAAGCAAGTACAGGAACACAGTAGGAAAATAGCACAAATAACATATGAATCTGAGAAGGGTGTTTTGAATGTACACATGGAAAAACAGTAAACCTGATAACTGCATTAATACATTCCACACAAGAAAGAACAGATAACACCAGGAAAACCCAATAATTTCTATAGCATGCTAGAAAAGAAGTGGTGAGAAGGGAAATCTGAGTCACCAACTGTAAGAATGTTTTTCAAAAATCCAGTATTTCACCCCCATGGTCCAAACCAGGATCAACTGTCCCATGTCATCCTAGACACTCATTTCTAAAACTCAGAACTAAAATTAGTCTTCTAGAATGGGAAAGTCTGTGACTTTGTAGCATCCTTATTCATCTTTCTCAGCTCTTAGTCTGTGATCTGTCACCCTTAAAACAACTTAACCTTAAAATAGTTTGACCTCCATACGACTTGGTTCCTTATTTCTGGATACAGAGAACATTTTTCCATTAATTAAATACAGTTCGTAGTTATTTGGCTTGTTCATGCAATTTCAGGAGAGTAAAATTAGCATTATACATTAAGTTGATACAAGAAGTAGACTGGAACAATCATTACGGCTTTCCTTCTTGTGCCATCTGGACATCACCTTTCATAATATTTTAGTAAGAAATTTTTTCTAGCAAACCAGTTTACACTCTCTGTAATACTTCCACAGCTGTAGCTCTCAGTAATAGCTAACTTTATTATAGATATTCCTTAGAATAACCTTATTATGGCTGTTCCTTAGAATATGATCTGCAGTAACCTTGGGACTGGAGTTTAAGGGAAGTGAGGTGGACAGAAGAATTACAACCCTGGACTTCAAAAAAGCAAGCTTTAGCCTTTTCAGGCATCTTCTTTCCAGCATCCCAAGGGAAACTGTCTCAGAGGGAAAGAGGGTCAGGAGAGCCGGCTGATTTTCGCAGTCTTCTCAGAGCAGAAGAACGGTTCTTTCCAGCAAGCAGAGAGGCAAGCAAGCATTGACAGAAGGCCAACAGGGGTGAACATATAACTCCTGTCTGTGTTCAGAGAACAGCAGATGCTACTTAAGATGGAAGCAGCAACACAAAGACATTGTCTGCACATGTAGGAACAGTCAGGAAAGCCAGAGGTCAGCTGAAACTGAAATTACAAAAGAAAAGAAGAAAAGAAAAATGAAAGGTGTTTGCATCAGTAGAAAAAGGAAAGGTAGGCAGAATTTAGTTGAAGAAAAGAGTTTGGTATCACCTAACCCATTTGGGCGTATGAAAGTCTCAGGTATCAGATAGATATCATGAATTAATGTTTTAGGTTGCTCAAAGAATCACCAGTAAAGGTACCTCTCCTAGATGAAGGCAGTATTACTCAATATTCTAATTTCTGTAACAGATTAATTAATTTCCTAGAGCTGAAAATTTTAATGTTATATTAAATTATATGTCTTATATTTCTTATTAAGAAGCTTTAGGAGACAAGCTCTCTTTTTCAAACTGGTCTTAATTTGAAGTCGAAATGGCTAAAGAATACTAAAATAGAAAGTAATGATGACACTTACAATAAAAGTATAAAATGCTTCCAGCTGATTTTGTTATGATTTGCTAATTTGGTGTACTCCTAGGAAGGTTAGAAATATGTAAGAACATCTTCATCCTAAATTCTACTCTTGCTTCTACCATTGTCTTTGGTGTATTTAAGTTAGTGAGAACATCATATCACCTGTATTCTCTTCCATGATCAATGCAGTAAGTTTCCAAAGGTGATATTTGCATAATTACACGTGCAGAGCAACAAAGATAAATTACTGCATATCTAACGGAAAGTATTCTCTATTCTCACCATTGCTCTAAACTATTTGGCAGAACTAAATAGGAATGTCGTATCCCAGATGTTGTTGCAGTGACAGGATCGTCTAAATTCATTCTAAATTTAACAGGCAACAGTTACAGGAGTTATTCTGCACTTAGGCTTGTATAGCTGGCAGATGTAGAAGATGATATTTAGAAAGGAATGTCAGGTTTTGAAGACCAAGAAAGATGAGAAAAAAGAGGATGGTATGTAGGTTCTATGTAGCATAAGGGTTCAAAAACCTTAAGTCATTTTAGGGAAGATCAAAAAGAAGCTAACATTATAAAAATACTTTAAAACATTACTCTTTCTGAAGTTTAAAAGTTTTTGCAAAGAAGTTCGGTCAGACACCTGATGCACATTAAGCATGTAATCTTTCTGGATGCTATTTCATTACAAAGTCAGCTCAGAGGATTAGAGTGTTCAGATTTACCCTGTGTAGGCCATCAAAATTAAAAGCCATAGCTGAGAGCAAACAAGATACTGCATCTTGATGTGGCAGACTCTTCCAGGAACATATCCTATGATATCTTTTTTGCATGATTTATTCCAGTTCTTTCCCAGTAAACTGTGAAATAACTTGTCAGTATTTCTGGATACCTTGGAAAGTGATGGAAGAAGATGAGAACTGAAGTAATTTAGTTTGCGATATCACTAGCAAGACCAAGTTACCCATGAGTGTAAAACATTCTAACTACCTCTGCTGGAACTTCTGTGCTGAAAAAGACATTATTTACTTCCCTTTTCATAAGGCTGCTATGTGTTTCATTCTATACCATAGCCTTATATGTGCAATAATTTAACATGCAAATATACTATTGGCTTAGCAGTTTACCCTGTTACTTCAAAACAGTGGCATTATTGCCTAAATCATTAAAACCAACACCTTATCATCCAGATCAGAACAGTCCAATATATACCTGCAAGTATATATAGATACACATATACAAGTGCATAGTGAATGAAATATTTTACGAGAATGGAACTATTTTTAACCAACTATTTTTGCAAAAACTGCAAGCATAAGAATATGCACGTGATTAAACAAAGACACACCTGTTGGGCACACTGTTGCCCTAGGCCAGCTCCTAGTCAGAGACCTCAAACTGTAGCTAACACAGTGTTATATCCAAGCTAATGAGCCCACTGAGTGCTTGCAGGTAAAAGCAAACTACTTCGCACCTGGCCAGACTGAGCTTGTTTTATTACCTGGAAATAATTGTGCAGGCACTTTTTAAGAGTGCAGATGCTACGCTCAAAACTAGTGCCAGAGATTGCCATATAATTGAATCACATTTCCCCAAAATACCAGGGAAAACCCACAGATTGATCTGGTGTAAACTGTCCTGCCTTACTAAAAGCAAGAAACCAGGACAGTGACAGAGATTCTTCATTAAAAGGATCATCAGATGAAAACAATAAAAAATGGAAAGCAATAGATTTTTCCCAAGTTCAAGTATAATGAAATAAATAACATTCAGAGAATAATTTTCTTGGAAAAATAAACTAAATAATGCATACAGTTGATGTGTCATTGCATTAAAACATTCTGTTTACATGTAAAGACTACGAAGTTACAACATTCTAGTGTATCTGTGATCTACGTAGACCTCACATGGTGCATTTCAGTTCTAAGACTGATATTTAGAGACAGGATCTGAAGACTCTGACCCTTTTTAATTTACAAATTTTACTATAACAAGTGGCAAGTTGGTAAAACTATTTGCAAACAAGAAAAAAATACCAAACACCTTATATCCTTTTGCATTCAAGGCTTTTCTGTCTCGATTTTTCCTCCCCTTCTTGTGTCATCCATTTAATGAGAGATGAACCTGAAGTCATTTAGAGTTCAAGGTGAATGTCAAGTTTCATCTCAAGTAATTCCAGAATCTGTACATTCTCAGTCATATACATTTACTATGCGATTCTCTGCAACCAGCAACTGCCATATATAAGACAGGAAAAACATATGTTGAATAACTTTAAAATTTATTTTTCTATACAGAAAAATTGATACATATCATTAAGCTTTTCCTTTTTCATCCTTGAAGAATGACATTCATTTTTGTACTTTTCAAAAAAAAATTTTTACTGTAATTTTTTTGTAGCAGTCACTGCAGTTCCTTAAACTCTAATAGTTAAGATGCATTACTAGAAAGAAGAAAATCACAAAACTCTAAAAATTAAGTTGATTTGTATTAATTTATCTACCTAATTCATATGGAAGAATGTTCTTTATTAGCTTCTGCTCTGAGAAAAGAAATGCCTCATTAATTTTAAACACGTCAATCTGAAAACGCTATCCATGTCAGATAGAATAATGACTGACATTACAGAGAGCACAATAAACTGCACAGAAAATACAATCACCTATTATTCACTGTCATGTGAATTTATACTCATGTGTGTAAATACACATGTCTTTTTGTACTATGAAAGCCTTCAAAATTTTAAGAGTAACTATGATATGGATGAGAAGAGAGAAAGAACACAGATTTAGAAATTCGTATAGAGACTTATAAAATACTGATTTTTGCATATCTTTGAAATAATTGTTGCTATCTTGCACACACTGCTCACCCTTGGTCCACAGACCTGGAGATGTCCTCAGAGAAAGCAATCACATTGGTCAGATTTGATTTATTCTTGGTAAATCCATGCTGGCCTGTTCCCACTTACTGGTTTTTCTCGTTTCTGGAAATTACTTCCACATGAATGCACTGTTATATTATATTACTAGTATCAGTCTGTTAAGTATATCTAGCTGTCCTATTCAATTTCTGAAATCTGATAATTTAAGACGTATATTCTTCTCGAGTTTGTTATAAAAGAAATTGTCATTTCACTTTTTCTTTCTTGTTATACAAGGCATAGAAATGCCACAAGCAGACTGACTGATTAAAAATCTGATTGAATGGATGGAAAGTGGGGAAACAAATAAACAGTAGTTTCATAATACATGCAGATGTCAGCTAGGTAAGCTTTTTTTTTATTTTATTTAAAATAAAATCTGTCAATATGTCTGTTAAAGCACACCCCCATACCACATTTTTGTAGTCCCCATGGAGGCTTGCTCATCTCATTCAATGTTAATAGTCACATTGTGTTACTTGATTTATTGCAACTAATTTAATTTGAAGGCAAAAACATCAAAGGGGGATGAAACAGAAAAACCAATCCTGATCACATGGAATATGTGAAAAACAGTAATTCTCAAAGAAGAAAAAAACAAGAACAAATTAAAATAAGGTTTACGAGGGAAAAAAAAATGAAGGTACGAGGTATGTTTTTCATCATCATATATAGTTACCTTCAGGCATTTCCTCTGCAATACCCAAGTAGCATTTGCTGTACTACAAGTCATTCTTCTTGTCTTGCTTCAATATCTACTCGTTTATTAATTTATACATTAAAAAAATTATCAGCCAACCATTCAACTGATATGAAGATCACACATGAAAAGACTTACTAAAGACTTATAAATTGTTAGCAGCTTTGTATTAGCTATTACAGCTCTATTTTTCTGCTAAAACTGGTTATCATTTCTCTTCAAAGAATAATCGTTAATGCCTGACAACTAAGATCAGTTCACAGAAACTTGCACTTCTACTGCAGATCTCCCATTTTTCTCAAATAAAACACGTTTTCAGGCTAAATTAACATACATAATGTGTCTTTCAAAGTATATCCAGACTCCTTCTGGAACTGATCTAAGCAAACTTTGAATAAAAAGTTTGCTCATACTTTGATGGAGCTTTCCTTAGTTTATCAATATTTTTCCGTATTGGGTCGCCCACAAGTGGATGCTGTATTCTAGAGGTGAACAAACAGTTGATATCACAAGCAATAGCATTTCTCAAACTGCAGGAATATGAGACGTTTTTACAGAACCACAGAAGTATTAGAAGTCAAGCACAAGTCTCATATTCAGTGAAAAGCCTGCCCTCTCTCACTTATTTCCTCAAACGACTCACAATTCATAAAAATGTCATTAGGTTTAATTATTTGTTTTTAGCAGAACACAATGCTAACATGAGCAAGTTCAGAAACATTACAAGATATTTTCGAAGATATAGTTAGAAGCCAATGTATCTACTTTTATCTATTCCATGTTCTAAGCTTCAAATTCTTGGCAAGACACAACAATAGCTCATTAAAGAAGTTATGGGTGGAATACAAGTTGGCCACTCTAAATGGATATAATGCACTGCATTCACAATTAGTATGATATTTGATCCTGTTTCATAAGACTTGGAGTGACTGAAGTGACAAAATTAACAGGTTCTACTAAAGTATCTTCTCTACTCACTGGCAAAAGTGAAAGTAATTCTTGTCCAACTTTCTTGTCCCATATTATAATTTTCACACATATTAAGGAAAAAAAAAATGTATGGCATAGTCTACAAATAGCCTGACATTCAGTTTTGATGAGGCCAAGCTGACGTGAATTTTAAAGCAAATATTTTCATTAAAGTTACTTCTATCAGAAATCCGCTATTATGAAGTGTTTCGATCTAGAGTATCAAAATAAAAGACATCAAGACTTATTTAAATATGCAAATGAACTGCACTAACATTGTGCTAACAGAAATGCCACATAATACACAAAAGTTCTTACAAAGAACTTTACACTTCCCTTAGGTAATTTTTAAGAACTTATCATGGAGTGAGTGAAAGTGAAGCTGATTGGCTAGTAGTTCCCTCATCATAATTTTCTTTCTTGAAAAATGAGTGCAACGACTGACCTTTTGAATTCATTGGGAATTCCCTGAATCTGTTCATTATTTTTAAAGTAATAGAGATCTCTGACTTGATCAGCTTTCGCTGCTTGTTGTGCTCTGCATTCTGTATGTAGCCACAAAAACTTGTTAAGACCTTACAGGGAGCATGTAGGCAAAGAAGGCACTGATGTCTCTACCTTAACTGCATCCTCCACATCACTAAATGGCTGACCTACTTGGTTACAAACGCAGATTTTTGTCTGTTCTCTTACAGCTCATGAAGTAATAGAAGATCTTCTAAATGCCTGCAACATCTCTTGCCATTTCAATCCTAACTTAGCTTTGGCTTTTCTGACATGCAGGCCCAGTCAACGTTTCCAAGTTCCCGCTGTGCAGCCTGTCTTCATTTGAATCTCTGGTATATGTCTTTTATGGACTGGAGCCTGTTCAGCCAAGCTAGTCTCCTGATGTACATATGCACATTTTTATAAGTATTAGAATGACCCACTCTTATAATTGAAGGTGTGCTAAGGGTGTAAGGGAAGTCTCAAAGAAAGAAAAAAAGAAAGGAATTATAGACATTACCCAGCTTTATCATCTTACAGTACCTTTTTAATATACATGTTTCACTACTTCAGGGATAACATAAATTTTATCCAAAATACGTACACTTCTATTTATTTCTGAAACTTACTGCAAACTCAAAACTAGATTTCAGATTTCACCAAGTATAACCTTGCATTTCCTATAGTGTTTGTAGATCTGAATCAAGTATCTATGAAATTCATAGAACTTCACTGACATCAGAAAATGTCAGATGTGAAATGCTAGCAATGAATAATTAATAAAAGTATTTAAAGCAGGTAAAATTAAAAATTAAATTATTGGAAAGTCATTGCAAGACATCTAGACTTCTTTTAGTTCAAATAATTAAAAGTTATTGATTTACAAGAAAGTTTATACTAGTTGTATAATTCCCTAAGAAAAGAATATCCTAAAGCATACGATTTTTAATAGGGATAACATATGTATAGAAATTCTGCATAGAGTGCTACAGAGAAATAAAGAAAATGAATATTTTTTTCTTTTAATCCTAACATTTAATATATTCAGTTCATCTAAGACTTGATTTAAAAGAAAATAATTTGTTACAAGTCTCACCAGAAGAAATTGAGAATGAACAGTCTGTGCCATCAATATTATATAAAGAAAATACTTGATTTTTTTTTTTTGCTATCAGTTGTCCATAATTATTCACTTGCTACACGTTCCAAATCCTCTGGACCATACAGCAGTCAAGAAATAGAACACATCCTTTCCAACTTTTTACTTCAATTAGTAAGCCTGTATTTTATATTAGCTTCTCAGTAACAGGTAGTTAAACATTAAACTTTGCCTAGTATCAGATATTAAAAATCAAGACTAAAGTTTAATATCTCAGCATCTGATTTTGTTCAGTTTTTTCCTTAATAGACCTAAGTTAACGGATCATGGGCCAGGTGTTATTCATTGATTTGTTTTCTGAAACTCCAGAAAATTGACACAAAACTGCTTTCAACTAGATGAATTTATTCTGTTCCTTTTGCAAGTAATTTTTTCAGTGCTTTTTGATATTGCCTATTTGACAGAATGATGGGTTTGCTTATTGAAACCGTAGTCACAGGATTCAACTTTCTGAAAATTGTAAACATATTTTATTTACCTCCTTTGACCCTTTGATTTAAACAGGATTTACAGATGAGCATCATCAACACATTGGGTTATTTTCTTTTAAAAAATCCCACTATTTATTTTGCCTACTACTCCTAGAGGATATTTTTGAATATTCAGTAAAAAAAGAAATACAGTTAACTGTTGAGTTCATCCTTTATTACAGAGTTCTTTGAATAGCTATTAGATAAATTAATGGGTGCATAGCTATCTGCCTTTGGTATGTTCATATAGGAAGCCTGTTATCCAGAATTCACATTTCACAGTTCTTTAAGTTCAGAAACACTCTAATATAGTTCAAGACATACCAAGTCTGAATAATAACGTTAATATTCAGATGTACTGATCACCAAATCAAACACATTATTAAAGAAAGGGAAAAAAAAGAATGTGTATTTCTAATGGGCTGATACCAGACTAGGCAGTAAAAACAAACAAAAAACCCCTACCAAACCAAACCAAAACACACTCAATCAATTAAAGATTCTTCTAATCATTAGGTATCTTACAATAACAACATCTCTATAATGAAGATCAAAAATGAGACTTGAATTTAGTCTTTTCACCTCAACAGTTCTGCTGCACATAGGGATAATAGATTCCCCTGCTATTTTAGGAAAAGGAAGGTTCAGGAGCTACTGTCCAAGATTTCTGCCCAGCTAAGGGAGCAATCAAATTATGATGAACCTTTTCCTACTGGTTCAGTGGGGCAACCTCTGGGCAGCAGATAATGAACCTCTGCCGGCACCGCCTGTCAGAAACTGAACAAATCTTAGTATAGAATGAGAAAAAAAGGACGGATTTGAAAAGAAATACTATTTTTCAAGACAAACACGTGATAGGGAATGTTATTTAGAGATGCTGTCTTCTCAGAAAATATTTCTGTATAGAAGAGGGGAAAATTTAAGAAAATTCAAAAGCATATTTCTTCTCTCACAGAGGTGAAAAACATTTTTTATCATTGTTTATATGATATAAACAATATATATAAACATATAATATATATAAACATATAATATATATAAACAATATCATGTGTTTATATGATTCATGTAAAGTGCTCCTTCTGCAAAAAATAAACATTCACAAACTTTACCTTAGCAAATTATATGGTAGCTAATGATTAAAATTAAATTTCCATCAATCAGATATTCCAATGTAATATTAAAAAATGGTGGTTTGGGACCGATATTTGAAGCAAAATACCAAAGGGCAACATCGAAACTGCATTCAGGCAGTTTTTTCCTCACTTTTCTTTCTCTATCCAGTGGTTTTGCCCTGTCTTAAATGAGTTTGCCCAGAGGCACCATTGTCTCAGCTTAGGGGCTCAGATGTGTCCTGCTGAGGTCCTGTATACCAGAACTTGCTTCTGCAGGCATCCCTCCCATCCAGTGTGTTGACTGACACCACACAGCTTGGTGTAATCAGCAAACTTGCTAAGGGTGAAGTCAATCCCACTGTCCATGTCACTGACAAATATATTAAAATTTATAAGCCCTTTCTGGACCTTTCAGGATATTTTAGACCTAACATTAACTCTCCTTGAGATGCTTAACTGTCTGTAACTAGTTATGTAAAAAAAAAAAACCCTAAAATTTTTTCAGGTGTTTTTAAACGACCCAGAGACTAAGATCTTTATTAATGTCCATTTCCTGACTTTCAGAAGGTAGAGTCTGGGTTTGGATGATTTTTTTTCTCTCCCTGTCTAATCAAATATCCCTTTTCCATATCCTGTGCCCATACCCCACATCTTATGTTAACTTCTATAGCTTCTACAGAAACAGCAGTTCCCAAAAAGCTTGCAGAGAGACTGAAAATATTTTTTCTACCTTGAAATGCCCATAAAGAGGCCGTCACTTATGTTGAGCAGAAAACCCCAAGCAAATAATTCATCTCCGCTACAAATTCCCAAACTATGTATAAGGATTCAATTAACTCCGGCTTCAGCTGGACTTAATGCTGTTTGTTACTGAAGGATCTAGGAGCTAGCAAAGTTTCTCCATCAGCTGCAGGATGGATCTGCTTGCTCTAGCGTAACCACTACAGGAATTCAACAGATGACATGGAAGGAATAATTAGTTCTCCTACTGAGTAAGTTTTCCAGATTATTATTTTTATCAACTGCTGCAAATGAAGAGCAAATGTGAAGGGAAAAAAAAAAAAAAGGTTGCCACAGAGAATTACAAACCTATGGTCACTATATCTTGTCTCTTCTTTGCATGCTTGCCTCGAAATTGAAATAAGACCACGAGGGAACAAACAGCCTTCATACATCAAAGAGGAACTAGATCTACCTATCTAGCAAATGTAAAGCCAAATGCTCCAAGAGTGATAAGCCTATGTACAGAAGTGGGCCAGACCTTCATCAGCTCCAGAAATAGAAGTTCCCAAACTAACATCTTGTAAACATTTGATGAAGCAAACAAGAGAACATGCAAAATATAGACCTCTTTGAAGCTTAACAACAAAAGATAACAATCAAAATTTGTTAAAGAAATTACTAGAAATTCAGCAGAAAATAAAAACTCATCTACATATTTCTCAGCTACATTTAGACAACTTTTTTTTACATTATAAAAAAGAAAAAATATAACTACATGACCTCCTCTCAGGATTTTTTTTATGTGCTTACTCAGAGTAGTCTTTAATATCTTCTAGCTCAATATGACTTCTAAACACCAACACTAGACATGAAGCACCAAATTCTATTCCCTCATAAAACACATTAAATATGAATGGACTCTAATGACAAACAATAAGAAACTTTCCAGTTTACAGAAGATTAATCTAAGTGAACATTAAGCACTGGGACAAAACAAGTGTTAAACAAATAAAACAAACTTGAAATTTCCCCCTGAAAATGAAGACAAATTCTAGTAGTCTGAAGGGCATTGTCAAGAATTTTTATAGACAAACATAATGAATTAAGAAGTGGCAGCTCCTTAATAAATGTTTCTTTCATTGAGCAGTTTTGTACAATGTGGATATACCATGAAACACATACACTAAGCTTTTTGGTGTATTTCCTTTCAATAACTTTTCCTTTGTTTTCTTAAAAATATCCATATGGATACACCTTTTAACAGTGTGGCTAGGACTGGTTTATAAGCAACTAAAAAGTTGCCAAAATAACAGATTTTTGTATAGCAGATCTTGTTATATTGCAACACACTTACAAAACGAAGGAAAACGGTAAGATAAAACAGCACAACAAAGCCTAGTATAGTAACAAAAGATATTAAAAAAATCAGTGAATAGTTACAAATAATGATCAAATGTATGAAAGTTGAGCAAATACAATTTTAATATTTCACATGTAGGGACTTTTTGGAAGGAGTGTTTTAGTCAAAAGCTTTGAGACTTAATTCGAAGACACCAAGAACTGAAGAATAGCTCGTTTCCTTTGGTGCTTTATCCAGATGACAAACAGCAGGTGCCCAAACTTTAGTGCTTTAGTTCAGATTAGGAGTGAGCTTTTGCAGGTCTTCAGTCATCACTACTCACATCAGTTTGCATTTCAGAAAGGCCCTGAAGGCTATACACTGTAATCTTTCTGTCTGAAGCCATACTAGAAAATGCTCTCTATAAGTGGATCTTCAAGACCTGAAACCCTAGTTTCCTCTTTGTTCTTGCCTTTGAACATGAGGGCTACCATTTGAGAAAGTTCAGACAAATACATAACAAATGTTTTTCATTAGTTATTACTTTCCTCTGAAATTTAAAGATTAAGTTTTAAACCTACAAAAAGCAGTAGTTAGATGTGGTATTTGAACAACACTTTTCATTATTATTAGACGGACTCCAGAAAAACCAAAAATCATAATGCACCATGAAGAGAAACATGTTAATTGATCAGAGATGCTTGAACTTCTCATAAATGCAATTTTCATGACAAATATAATGACTTATTGATTAAAACCAATTCTAGAAAAACAGTAACAATTCACAGGAAAATTAGAAAATTCAGGTAGTTTCCTGTAAACTTCCTACTTACAATGTTTATGCTTACCGTTCAATGAATGATTCAAACTGTTCATTTTGCTAAATCTTTCAGGATACTGTATGAATATGAGGACATGGAGAGATATACTGGTTATTGAAGCAATGTGCCTGTCATACATTACAAAGAAGCAACAAAACAAAAGAGCTGTAGTATCAGTATGTTTTGGTTTTAATATTTGCTATCCCTTATGAACATCCTTAGGTGAGGCAAACATTAAAGACACTAGTCACTTTTAAGATTGAGATGTTTCTGTTCAGACACTAAAGTTAAATTTCTTTTCCCCTAAAGTTCCAGCTCCACAGAACCCATAGTTACTGGTTTATCTTCACTTAATACATGATCTAATAAAAAAGCACCCACATGACATTCAAATCAGGCTGGCAGGAACACCCAGAAAGCAGAACAAATAGTATGAAATACTAGCAGTGCAAATTCAAAATAAGAATGGAAATAATCAAGAAACAAAAGGAATATAATTATTTCTTCTTCCCTCCTCACGGGGCGGGTACCATGCCCTTAGATACTGAACGCTTATTTCACCACTGCATTGTTTCTGCACTGCTTATGAAATTTTTTACAAAGTTTTCCCTGTTAGATGAATCATCTCAGAGCAGCCACTTAGATCTACATGTGCTTATTGTAAGGTGGAATACGAGTCAGCACCTCACAGGGCAGAGCCAGAAATGCCTGTTTACAAAGTCCTGTGATAGCCAGAGAAGCTGTGCTGGAAGGATTGCTTCTCCTCTGGATTCCTCTCAGTTGCAGGTTCTGAATCAGCTGAAGGAACTGCAAAAAAAGTCACCTGCTTCTCTTCCTTCCCTTTCCTAATCTCAAAAGTGCAAGATCCTGCAATACTACGTTCCACTGACAGTCTGATGAGAGCAGAGAAAATTTGCTTTGTACTGATGGTGTTGTTCTGTGCAACCAGCAGACCTTCCACTAGCGAAATCGATTTAGCTCCCCAGGTCTAAATTACAGGGCAAAGAATGAAGAACAAGTTACAAGAGACTGCAGTCAGGCTCTCAATCTATGTACTTTCTAATGATATTTAGTATAACACAATCTGATGGACTCTGACTCCTTTTTATTCCATTTATTTTCTCTACTGATTAAGGGTATTGGTCAAACCTGTTACAAAAGAAATTGTGTTCATGATTTCCCCACGATGCTTCAAGGAAATCAAAACAACAAGAAATACTTAGTAAAAGGTCATTTATTTTACTTTAGTATTAGGTGGAAAATTAACTCACTTGTGTTCCCAAGGTAAGATGAAACTTTCATTAGAAGTCCTAAAATGCAAGTGAGCAGTGACTCAAAGAACAAAGCCCAGAAAACCCTGAAATTAAGAAAGCAAAGGGAATAAAGAAAAGGCTTTCAGTTCTATAATACTCAGCATTTTAGTATATTCAGGAAGATAAGCTTTGAACTTAGAACTGAAACACAAAAGAAACTCTTTAGGAGAGTGCATTTTTGTCCAGAAAGGGCCCTTGTAGGATAAGGATTTGAAATTTTTCTCTTTTACCATTATTTATATAATTTTGGGAAATTGAATTAATTTTATATAAATAAATATTTTAATATGACTGATAATGGAATGATTTTATTCTACTTAATAGATACTGACATTTCCATAGTACAGAGCATCACGACATACAATTTCCAGCCATGTAGATATTATCAGATGGCAGCTTCATATACACCAAGACATTCCTATTCAGTTTTAGTACCTCAGCTGAAGTGACCAATAAGCCTTTTAGGCAAAATACAGAACATTTTACTAGAAAAACACTATTAAGGACGTCACCTGTTATTCATCTTCATGTTGACAGCATTTTTGTTTTCCTCTCTACTGGGCATAGATATATATTATTTATCTAGAAATCATCATTGTAGTACAGCCTTAAAGATAGATGCCTTTATTAAATTTCTGGTACAAAAAAGCTATGTTTCATGCTTTTAGTGATTCCTCATTTAAGCAATTACATGGTAGGAAAGAGAGATACAAGAATCAGTGCCTTTCTTCATACAGAGATAGGTGTGGGAGACATAGAAATAAAAAATAGGAATAGCTATATTTTCAAAGATTCTGGAATTTGGTATTCTTACCCTACAATGCCTCTCACTACTCAGTCTAAAGGGGACAATTTTTAGACATCACAGAAAGTGAACAAGCAATCTCCGGCCTTGAGATACAAACAGATTTCATTACATTTGAATGTCACTGCATTATAGCTGGATGAAATGTTTCAAGCCATTTCTGAACACAGTACATTTTTAAGCAGCATGAAAAATTGAAGTGATAACACTTAGTTTGTTAATTCTTTATAAATACATAACAGATGTGATTTTAGGACATGAATGAAACATTTCACAGAGGTGACCTGTCTTATCAATCTTGTCATCACAAAACCTTCCATAACTCTCACAATAAGAATTTGTAAGTCACAAAAAAACCCCACAAACTAGAGTTGCATTACAAGCTATAATACACCTAAAATTCAAACTGTAATGACACTGCAGATGATCATCTGTCTGTTCCAGCTATCCAGCTGCCTTTTTTTCCTCCCAGATCTGCTAATATTGGTTAATTTACATAATTTTTCAAACATGAATAATCATTTTTAGTGCTCATCGCTATTTTGTGATCTACCCAGCTGTTAAACTTTTAATCTGTGGAATTTCCACTGACATTTCCATGTCATTAGAATGGAAATACAAAAGCAACAATATATACATTCTACCTCTTTACCCTACTGCATAGGAAGGTGACATGTACATATGACAAGGCAGACTTTGCCTTGCCCTTGATACTTTCACTTTTTTACATTATGAGTTAGAGGATAAAAGTAATGAAATTCATGTAATACGATAATCTGTGTTTCTGAAACTCATGAAAGAGGAATAATTTTCTCAATAATAGTCTCTAAGGTTTCTGACTATCACAGTCCTAACACAAAAGAAGCTGTGTTGTTTTTTTTTTCCCTCATGAAATGAATATAACATCTTTAAATAATTCACAAGCAAGTTTTGGAAAATTATATTAGTTTTCACTTTTAGTCTCAAGTATATAAATTCATATTCTGTGAGAACAACTTTTCAACCAAATAACTATTATTTTAAATCTTACCGTTTAATAGTTCCTTCCAATTTTTCAGTACTTGTGGAAGGAGAAGCAATACTGACTAGTCAGGAGAAGGTCTATAGGAATGTTTCTTGAAGTAGGAAAAAAGCATCCACTGTCTCAGAAATATAGAATGGCTGGAGTTGGAAGGGACCTTAAAGATCATCTAGTTCCAAAACCGCTTGCTGTGGACAGGGATACCTTTCATTAGACCTTTCATAGCTGCATGCAACCTGGCCTTAGATGTTTTCAGAAGTGGGGCATCCACAACTTCTGTCCTGTGAACAATGTTAATAATTTTAATTTTCAACTTAAAAAAAAATAAATAAATTACAAAGTAGAAGTTATAAAGGAGTTGAACAGCAAACTGAACTGAGAGGTTTCAACACAAGTCTGCCTTCATTAGTTAGGGGGTGGAGCTCAGCTCTGGCAGCTCCATTTGCTACTTTCCCACCCCTTAAAAGACAGATACCCGGAACACACGCCTCCCTAAAAGGAACAAAGGCAGTGCCATAACAATATGCCCAGGCCCACTCTGCCTACTCCATGCAGCCATCCAGATCATAGCTCCTGGACCTCTCAACCCATGGACATGTTCCGTTCCTTGAAGCCAGGTAGAAGCCAGCAACAGTTCAGCAAGTCTAACTAATGCTTTATTACTGAGCCCCAAATCACCCCAGTAGCATCTTCTGCAGTTCACCTCCCTCCCCAAAACTGGCGGGCCACAGCCCTTGCTCCTACCACCACTACAGCCCATCACCCGACACAATTGCCCCACCTCAGAGGGGTCAAACAAAGATGAGTGTAGCAGTACCTCAACACAAGGGAAGGAAGATGAAGTTGCTTAGTGGGATTGGAGTCAAGAACAATGGAAGACCAAGGTACAATTCTGGGAGTGCCAAGAACCACTTCATTCTGGAAAGAAATATACTAATCACAAAAGAAAGTGTTACAGATGTGCTATTTCAGGTGTTCTGTTGTCAAATCAACTCCTTAGTTGACATACTCTGTATAGAGCACCAAGTGAGAAGCTGACTTTTTTCTTTATCCACCACAAAGGGAAAATCTAGGGTATGCAAATCAAAGTGCAACCACCATCTTCACCATTCACATTTTTAAACACAAAGAATAGCTAAGTACCTGTTTTCTTAAGCAATGCTCTTGACTAATGGGCTACATAGAATAACCGTCTATTCTCTGTCTCTAGAAATGGAAATGTTTATTTTGCAGTGACTGATTTCTAGCCTTCGTAGCTGAAGTCTGCAAGTGATGCTTGCCCAAAATCAAATGTGTCTATTCTTCTCCTCAAATCTCTTCTCTCATGGTTCTGTGAAATTTAATTATTCCTTGCTGTGTTAAGAAAATGTGGCAAAGTATTGATATTATATATATATGTCCAGCTAATAAGAGGCATGACAAATTGTAAACACAGGCATAAATTAATTTTTCCCTCTCTAAAACCTTTTTCTGCTACACTTTAACTAGTCCACCACTCAGCAAAATATAATAGGAAACAAGCATTTCTTGTGAGTCAACATGTCATTTTCTTTAGAGATCTAAATGTATGGTCAGTAGGGACTTGAACCCTTGCAAGCTGTCACAAGTACAGCTGGTTGCATAGAAGCCAAAACTTTCATCTTCCTGGTCTTCAGCTATCCTGTTCCAGTCAAAAAATTACATATATGACCTTGAGTAAATATTCAGACAGAAGTTTCCATTTTAGAAGAATAATTCCTTTTTGTAATTGATCCCATGCAGAGCTATTACTGACATACAAAAAGAATTGCAAACCATTTACACATATTACTCCATTTTCATTTAAAAGCAAAAATATAGAAATATGGTGATAATGAACTGTTTCAAGATACAGAATGGGGGTAGGGAAGAACTCTTAGTTTAACTGCATTTAGAAAGCATTTTAAAGCCACATAACTTGTAAAACCCAACAATTTTATATTACCAGATCTTTGATATAGGCTATAGCATAAATAATACTTGTCAGAAAGATTTCTAACTGCCTGCATTTTCTTCAAAACACTGTATTGTATCAGACTTTCACAATTAACATTCCTGTGGTTGTGGGGGCACCTAGTGGCAACTAAACATGTTATTATAAGGTAGTGATCATTAATTATCAGAAACCTGTTCTCTTTTGTTTTAAGAGAACAATTCTCTTGCATAAAAATACATTCTCCTGTGTAAGATAAATTTCAACACTAAGTATCATGAAGAAATAACAGCTGAAAATAACACACCACCAATTTCACTGACTCTCCCCCTCCCCAGACTGAAATGTGTCTATAGAAGCTGTAAAATAGACTTTTTGTCCTGTATGCCCTGTCAGAACTTTATACTCTCTGAGCAACTTCTTTTAGACATTTCAGATGAGAAATGTTTAATGTTTAATACTAAATTATTGAAAGACATTTCATACAACACTGGATTGTGATTTAGCGGAGGAATATGACAATGTAGTGAAATCACAATGCAAGCAGGACATAATTCAAAATACAGTTGCATCACAATGCAAATATGATTTCTATTACTGGTCTTTATGTCTGTTATCATGGCACTGGGTACCCCCAGTCAGCAGGAGTTCATACTTAAACTGAATCCAGCTCAAGCTCATTTCTATCTTCAAAGTTTATTCTGTTGCCTGTTTGGTTTTTATACTCTATTAAGCAACTTACACCCTTCCTGCATGCTGGTCTGGCCAGTTCAGGAAAACACTCCCAGTCTTTATCAGCCTAGGAAGAAAATAAAATAATTAATCAATTACACAACCATTTGATCCAGTCAACAGATACAACCAGCTGATCTAAACCAAAGTCCACCTTCCGGACCCCCTTGTGCTGACCCAGATTTTGCTTTCTTTGAAATAGCTGTGGTCACTCATTTGCTTTCTTCCCTGAGCTACATGAGCAGATTGCCAGTGCCCTCCTCCTTTGAGCAGTCTTCCACAGTGGCAGGATTGTTGTTCAGTCACACCACCATCTCGTTTTCCTTGCCTCCATCAGAAAGGGACCATGGAGGGACAGATTGCCAATTATTTAAAACTGCACTCAGATTCAGAGAGGAGACCACCTGGAAAAAACAATTTTTCCTCCCTCAGGCCAAGATGTGCAACATAATATATCCAATAGGTACAAAGGTCAAGATAAGGTTTTCATTTGCATGTTTCCTAAAATTTAATACCTTGGCCATTTTCAGCATAAACTGCTTTTGGTGTTTCCCCATTCTTGCTGCCCAGATGAGAGCCATTTTAGAGTATCCTAGAAGATACAAAGAACATATCTCTGTATTTGAGGAAGTTTCCTCTCCACTTTCCCCATGGCCCCTTACTGACATCAACATAAGTTATATTCTTCTGGCAACCAAGCATTAAATTTCCACAAAAATTATTCACATACTGAGATATTATAAAATCTTTCCTCATTTCAAAAATAAAACATTTTATATGAACAGTGAATAGCACTCTGTAGTTTTTAATGTTTGTTTCTTCTATTCAAACTCTACATGCAGCTTTCCAACAAGCTACCTCAGTTGTCTTTCATTAGGCTTTCTCCTGGTCAGCTGACCCGGTTCTTCAATCAAGCTGTTTGTCCTTTCCTTGTTTCTGCCCAAGGTCTGTACAAAGAAAAACATCCATGACTTCTCCAGGAAAGCAGTCTGGCTAAGCCTTCATTCTATAGAGCAAAATCACAATGTTCCCAGAGATGCACCACATAAAGATGTTTTAATTTCTCCTTAGTCCTTGGCAGCAAGTTTTGTCTTGCACTTTATTTGATGGCACGTTCTGTAGGCCAAAGATACTGACATTTCAACTATTAACATTTTACCAACATGTCTCCAGCTGCTCAGAAGCCTCATGCTCTAGCCTTATCATTACAGCATTAATACATGAATGCCAGCTTTAACTAGGCTTGTTAGGTTGGGTTAACTTTGGGTTTTAGGGTTTTTGCTTCTTGTTTGTTTTACCCAGATATATTCAGCAGCAAGTAATATCTCTATTCCATCTCCACTAGGCTGTGCAGATGCTGAACAGAGTCTTCAAGGCTGGTCATGCACAATGCCGCTTCTCTCTAGAGAATCAGAGAAACAAAACAAGCAGATTTTTCCATGGGAATACAACACAGTTTTCTCATGCTTAGGAGCCAAAAAGGCAAGGCAAATTTACAGTCTAAATCCAAATATATATCTATTGCCTGATCCTGTGTTAATGCCTCATGCAGTCCACCTCCAAAAGTCAAATGCTTCCTCAGGGCTCAATAACTACCTCCCAGCAGCCACAGAGCTCTGGCCCTTCAAGCTGCTCCTCACAGGAAAGAAGGAACACTAATCCTACTATCCTCAGTGACCTTATGCAGCTCAGTTACCAACATCATTTTGACTAACAACTCTTATCAGCTGGATCTCATTATCAGCTACAGAGAAAGTTCACTGAACTCATTGTAGACAACACATAGGAATCACTTATTCATCTTTATGTCAGGATATAGAAATGTTGTGCAACTCCATTGTTGTATTGTACGTTTCTCTCTCCATAAAACTGCACGTTGTGACATGTCTCTCTTAAGTCTGCTTTATTGAAGGAGCCTTCTTTTTAAAGAGCTAGCAACATTTTCTATGTACAGAAATTACTGATTCTTGTGTCTACATTATTCTATCAAAACTGTCACCATTACAATGAAGCATTATGAAGTAGGTATAAAATAGCAAGGAGTGAACTGCCCTTGAATCTTTAGTGTGTGGCCTTGCAACCTTATCTAGGATTTTTTTAGAAAAACTAACTATGCTCAAGACTGCTTAAAATCACAGATCTTTTCCTGCTCACATTATGATAGCATAAATGAGTAAATCTATTAACATAAACAAACACAGGAAGAGATAGTCAATTAGTCCACCTGATTTCCACTGTTTATACAGCTGTAAGGCAATAATTTCCATGCATGGGGGAAAAAACTAAGATATGCTCAGTCAGTAAGGGACAGCCATAAATGTACAAAATACAAATATTTGTGTGAAGATTTTTCTGTAGTTTATATGTATAGACATTGCATTGCTTCATCTGTGGCGATGAAACCAGTTTTATCGTATCACTCTTGTAGTGCACAAAAGATAGTACTACTGTCAAAGTGACCTGAAAACTTGCTGTACAGCTGAAGTGTTGGAATTAACTCTTTCTCAGATCGGAGGAGATATCCTTCCACAATGACAACAGAAAAGGGAAGGATCATTTTTCTGTAGTATGATGTGCAAGTGTAGAAAATCACAGGAAATTAAAATTATAAAACAGATGAACAAACTTACAAAATTTAATTACATACTACATAAATTTCAAATATATTCATAGATCTTCTATCCAGTATTGTTAAAGAGTATTTTATCATTATTATCTTTTTATCTTTGCCTGTATCTAGATATCTTTTCTCTGATTAAGTGACTTATCTCCTATGTACCCTCTGTATTGTACTCATGCTATGGGCTTATAATCTCAGTACAGAAGGCGTACCAGACAAAGCTGACTTTTGTCACCCAGAACTAAAAGCTGATTTATGAAGATCGCACAGCAAGAAGGCATTCTGCTAAGACTTGTTTTCAACAATGAGGAACTATTCTGGAGCATTCATTCACACATGGATCAGATTATGTCCTAAAATGACTTCAAACAGAGGTTAGAACTTCACAGTTTTCTCTCGTGAATAGTTGTTCGTATTTATTATTAGTCCAAAAAGCCCACCTTACCTTTGACCACATGAGAACATAATAAGTACCCTCCAGATTCAGACAATTTCTCCACCTAGCACAGTACACTGTCTCAGACAATGGCAGTAGGAGACTTCAGGGGAGGAGACAAGTCTGAATATTTTCTTCTGTCTGCTTCCCCTCTACTTTGCCAGAACCTGCAACTATTATAATTGTGATACTAGAGAGTACAACTTTTCTTACTCTCTTATTTTCCATTAGCAGAATTAATTTCTATAAATCTGCTTATTTTTTTAAAAACTGATGATGCTGTTTGCTTCTACAGGCTCCTATGGTAACAACATTCAGAGGCTCACTGTCTCATGTAGAAATGATTACTTACTTCTATCCATTCAAATCAACCTTTTCCAGTTTCAAGTGCTCTCTAATTCTTGTATTATGGGTCTTAGCAAATAACAGCTCCAAATCCAGCTTCCTCCTCAGCCTTCTCTAAGATCTGAGTCCCCACCTTTCCTCAGTAGGCAGCTGATCTATTCCACTGATAGTTCGAATTTCCTTTTTTCTAACTGTTCTTGTCTCCTTACAGCACTTCAATTCTGTCTTAATCTTCATGTCTTCCTTTATGGTGCCCAACATCTCGTTGACCATTTTGGTTACTGCTACATGTTAAGGCAATGATTTCAGGGAACTGTCAAAAATTACTGGAAGATATCTTTCCTTAATTGTACACATCAATTCAAAATCTAATATTGTGTCAACCTGGGGGCATTCCTTATATTACTTATCTTAAAGTAGTCCAAAGTGAGCCTCACTTGCCACCTTTTTTAACAGTCTCTCAGTTTTGTAACATTTTACTTGGAGCCCTTGCCACTGGCATGGCATTTTTTTGTCCAACACAGTATCTATTGTACTTTGTACAATAAATCTAACAGCCTTTGTTCTGCTGGTGGAATTTTATGTGCTTATTGAGCCAAAAATTTACTAGGTTTTGAACTTTTTATTAATTTAATTTATCTTTTGAAGTGTTGCTTAGGATTGCTCTTCCCTTACCCAGCTGTACACTGATTAGGCTACTACTACTACTATGTGAGAAGTATCTGAGTGTATCAAGACAACAGGAACAGGCTGACCTGAGGCACTCTGCGCCTTCACTAATATGTACTCCCAGTCCAAACTGCCCATTTTGTTGTCCTCTGATCCTCACATGGGCACAGTAAGGCTTCATTCCTTTATAAGGGTCTTTCTAAGCCTGTTCACAGCCTTTTCACGTAGTCTTGAGAGGCAGGCACACAGCAAGCCTACAGCTATTTGCCTCTAGCAAACTTACCAACTGCTCTTCCAAGGAGTAGGACTGCTACCAAAGAACCGTCCTCTGCTCCCAGGAGGTACATGTTCCCTCACCTCCCCTGTTCCCCAAGCCGAGGACTTCTTCCTTCTGCCCCTCCTGAGCAAAGCTGATGTGCAGACTGCTACATGCTAGCAGTGGTTTCATCATCGCTCAGCTATTGCTTTTTATCATTATCTGAACAAGCTTAATATTTCCCCATAGAGAGTGCATTTACTCAGAGACAGCAGATCCTAGCTCCAGCTATCTCTCATCTCACTTAAACATGTCCCAAAAATTGATCACAGTTTTGCCATTTAAATTAATTATTATTCAACAGTTAACATAATTAACAGAGATACAAGCAATCACAGCCTGAAGATGAGCTGACATTTCAGCTTCCTTTCTGAGTTGAGTTAAGCTCTTGAGTTTCTAACTCAACTTTCTTTGAGTTTAACTCAACTTTCTGAGTTAAGCATCCCTCACAAACAACCTGTCCCATTTACTTTCAGACTAACATGGTACACTCTATTTGATCAAGCTTTATCTATGTGATCTTAAACTTAGTGTTGAGCATTTCCTCAGGATTGATGTCAATCAGGGGACGGCCTTCAGTATTTTTTGGCTTCCCTTCTGTCACCAGTATAGCAAATACCATAAGTCCACCAGCCTTTAAGTCCATATGCCTGTGTAACACATTTTCTTTCCCTTATAGCTCCCTTTCTTTCTGGCACTGTGAATGCATGGAAAAGGTCAGGATCTAAGATGCAGAAAATGAATGTGCAAAGATAGAGAAGTATTATTTCAGGGAAGAAGTAATGAATGTGAGCTAAGATCCCTTTGATTTAAGCCCTTTGCAGGAGAATATGTAGAATCATAGCAAACCACTCTCAACAGTGCAATCTGGGAGCAGAAAATGAAAACTCCTAACAAAAGATGCTATCCCAAGAAGGTTTTCTGTAAATACAGACCAGTGGAAGATTATAAAACTGACACAGACATGTTTTACCAGGAGATGATCAGAAATATCAAACACACAAAACACATATTCATATCTAGAGGAGAAAAGTCTGCAGTTACCATGAAAAAGATGTGTATGTGTCAGGCAGAGGAAGAACATGCTTCCAATTTCTTGTTTATAATCTGTTTCTGTCAAAAATTTAAACACCCAGGTGGATAATTACCGGGTTGTAAATGAAGACAAAAGGACAAGAGTTGCTTAAATTTGAAATCACCTGACTTATTCCCAGGACACATTTTATAAAATTAATGTGAAGTTGCCTCTTGACTAAATCTTCCATTAAACTTTCTTGTGTCACTGAAAAGGTGCAGGTTGGGAAATAATCTGCTACAAGAGAGTAAAGGTAAAATATTATCCCATAGGTCTTAAATTTGCTGACATTTAACTGCATCCCTACATGTTTTCCTAACTGTAGTACTGAGAACTATTAAAAATTATATGGTTAACCTTGCATATGTGAATGCAGTATTAGAATTTATGTCATTGTTTGAAACCTATAAAGTCTAAATGGTCTTATTCATAGATGTTAAAAGAGCAACACATAACCTTCATTTAAAAGTGCCTTAGGAAAAAACAAAACAAAACAAGAAAGGATGTTTTATTAAGAATATACTTTTCTCTAGTTTATATGAAGAGGGAGGCAGGAGGTGAGGAAAAATAAGCAGGGATTTTTCCCAGTAAATATTATATTTTCAAGGAAAAATAAACCAACCCATTTTCAGTTTTTAAAACTAGTATAAAATAGATTAACCCATTTTTTTTTCAGCTCAGTTTGAAATAAATAAATTCTCAGAGTGATGTAGTTTATTTTGTTCAAATATGTCACTTCATCATGAAACAAAGCTTATTAACAAAAGCCTGGATCCTGCGGAGATTTATGTACATGCTCACAGTTACAACAGTTGGCTGTTCTCATTGACTTTGATAGACCTTTTCAATATTCAAGATTTTCTGTGTCTACACAGAGTGTATATTTCAGTGTGTGCATGTAAACTTCTCCTTCTTACATTTTTAAATGTTATGCCTCTCTCCAGTGTTGATCTTTCCAATTCTGACGCTGTTTAAGTCTATGTATCACTTTGTTTCTCCCACTAAAACATTTCCAGAAGAACTTATGTAAATCAGAGAAGTAGCTGACAATCAAAAGATAATTTCTCTAACACTGATGGTCATCTAAGAATGCTATTAGCAATACTTGTAGGATTAAACAATGTCTTTGTGAGTAAATTCAGCAACCTAATTGTTCTGTCTCAGAAGTAAAGCTGCAGCCTCCTTAGTTATTTATAAAACAAGCACAAAACCAAACACAAATATTTTTGCCCTCATTTTTGCAGTAAGCTATGGATCTATGGAAGTTAGATATATCTGTAATATATACCTTATATTTCATATATATGTTAGCTTTTCTTAAAAGGTTGATTTTGGGTAACTCACATGGCATTTTTGAGTAACAAAATTACTCAAGTCTCTGCTGATTTCCAGGGAAAAAAAAAATATTTTCCCACTTAAATACACTTTTGGCAAGATTCTTCCATTCAGAAAAAAAATAAAATGAGAGTCCAAGATACAGTAGGTTTCATAAATTATGCAAGGAATTAGAGACATTGTATCTTAGTACTTCTTCATATATATAATTAATCATTAAAGAAAGAACTGATAACCAAAGTTTTGTTATAGTTTATTAATTTTTTTTCATGGTTATGCTTTAATTCAAGACTCCTCACTATCATAGAACTTAAGTCTTATAAAACAGTTCTCTATCAGAGAGATAGAGACATCGCTGTTCTCAATTCCAGTTTTATGGTTTGTTCTGAGGTTGCACAAGTGAAAGACATACCACGTATAAGTGAAAAAAAGAACATGCCAACATTTGGAATAAAGGTTCAATTTGAGACTAAAAACATAAGATGAACTAAAATCAAATTATTTTAAGTAATTTAAGTCAACTCAGTTAAGACTGGATTACAAGAAGACGGGATTTCAAGAGGCATTTGAACAACACTTTCAGACACATGGTGTGATTCTTGGGATGTCCTGCACAGGGCCTGCACTTGATGATTTGGATAGGTACCTTCCAACTCAGTTTATTCTATGATTCTACATTTCTAATTTTTTCTAATTTTTGGCCTGACATGCAAATTTGTTATTTGTTATCTATAGTAAACAGAACTTCTCATTCTCTTTTTAAATGCACAAGATCAAAACTGTAAGGGTTTAACAATAAGAACCGGAACATTTCATAAAGCTTTCCTCCAGGAAGTTCCATTCAAAGACTTTTTACCACTTCCAGACTGAGAAGCCTTCTTTTGAATAGTTTTTAATTGGCCAGTACAAAAGCATGAGTAGTTGAAATAAAACCAGATTTTATAGTACAGCACATCTTGTATTCTTTGCTACTTGAAGTAACATTCTGTAGCTTATCTTTTCATCATTCAAGCATCTTCTACACAACAATAATAACACCTCCCTAAAGATCCACACAAATATCGTTAGATTTGTCTTCTACTTAGATAAAGACATTTTATTCTTTTTTTATTTTCATATTATATTTTATTTTGTTCACACTGAGTGACTTGTGGTGCGCGCTGTCTTCTACGAGACAGAAGGGATGTCTTAACTCTGTCATTTCCTCCAGTGAAAGCTTTTTAAGAGAATAAGGTCTGTTCACTAGCCATTTTTCTTAATTAACATTCTTTGTGGGTTAAACTTAAACTAATATTTGGGAATTTGCACAGCTGCAGTGAGTCAGTTGAGCTCTGGCTACAACATAATAATAATTAGATCTTTATTTCAATCACTAGCTGCACATACACACTGTGGGATCTGAACATAAAACTACAGCTATTTAAGAACAGTTCAAACTCACTGGCTTTCTTCAGCAAGATGAGCAGTCATAGTAGCTGTAGTCACAGTCATAGCAGTAGTTCTACAGAGCTTTGATTTATATATGTCTAATTATTTTCAGTACCTACTCAGGCTTAAGTACAGCTAATTGATACCAACTGACAGTTGTCTTGCCCTGTAAATTGCCATTTATATGCTTTGAAAATGGTCTCTGATCCCAGCTAGAAAGCACTACTAATGCCTAAATAGGAAAACATCCAAAACAGCCATCATTGCTTTCTCAGTAACACAGTTTGGACACCTAAGACATGCTAAGGAGACCCAACTTATAAGAAGGTGTGATTACCACTTGCATCTTCAGGGAAGACACAAGAATCACAGTTCTTAATTTACTGTATGAAAAGTTGAAAGGTGGAAACACTTCTAAAAGAGTAAATTATTGCATCTGATTTTTTTTCAAATTATATTGCAATGACTTAGTGATATAGAAAATCATTCTGCTTCTGCATTCTGGCTTATAATTCTCTATTTTAGCTGGATTATTGTATCCACTCGGTAATTGTAAGAGAGTAAAGGAGGAACAAAGCAGCAGAGGTAGTTTGCTTTTTTTTTTTTAACTTCGGTAGCATTTGACAATTCATTGGTCTGTTTTTCTATGTATTAGACTTTGCAGACCATGTCAAGGCAGCTTGCAAACATCTCATTTTTTATTTAGGCAATGTATGCCTAATGGCTTTAGTCTCTGAAGTTTCATCTGAATTAAATTTTGTATAGTGCCAGCTTTGGTTTCATTTCATTTGGATTCTGGCAGAAAAGAAGTCACAGAGGGGAAAACAACAAAACTCCATATTCCTTGTTTATGTCCTTTCCCCCAGCCACATTTGAGGCAGATTATGAATTAATTATGAGTCCATATGAAGCCAATAACTTCATGACTGAGGTTTTTAAATGTTCTGATGTTTTATTACAATATTATACTCAGTGATTGTATTTCCCTTGTTTTTACTTACAATCAGAGTTGCAAAGACCTATGTGGATGTGTTTTACAGGGATTTTTAAATGGATGAGTTATCTGAATGTAGTTAATTTTAGTGCTAAATATGTTCATTTGGTACACATTCAAGTAGCTGCTCTGAAAAAAAAAAATCAAAGGGGAATGCTGAATCGATTATTTAGATCTAAAAATTGCTATTCCCCTGCAGGTCCAAATGAGCTATGGGAATTAATACTTTCTTTATCTCTGGAAATAAATACAGACCTGTGATATTAATTATGAATATGTCTTTATGGAAAGTATGGATCAAAAGAGAGTATATACAAATAATTATACAGTAAATGTATTCAATACTGTCCCAGAAACAGATGTAAATCACACTGTAACTTCACAAGAGAGCAGTAGAAAATTAGAAAGTTATTATTACGAAAGATCATGAATCACTGAATAAGTGATCACGCTACTACAATATTTGTTACAATACAGAAAAAATGCCAGATACCTGTGTTCAAGAGCTCAGATGCAGGTTACGTGCTTAGGATACAAGTCTGTTGACTCAGAAGTGTAAGTAATTATGTCACAACTCTTCAAAACATCTTCTAAAAGAGGTAATAATAACCTCATAAAATCTAGCAAAAAGAACATCAAATTCATATGGGAAGCTGTCATGTCTCAGCAACACGAGACACTGCTTGGATTCTCTACCTTGTCTCATAATTGGTTCCTCCCAAGTGGACTCTGATAATGCGACTCTCTGCACAGGCTTCAGCTGATAGAGCACAGCTACGTGGCCAAGGCTTAGATCTGACAATAACACTGTTGCTAGGCTGAAAGAAAGTTAGTGAGCTAAAACCCCTCCAGATAATAAAAGTAAAAATGGAGTGTGCTTGTTGAGATAGTGAGTGGCTCAAGGATTCTGGAGCAAAAATAGTCACATGAAAGGATATAAAGATCATAAGCTGTTTATATCCTGTTTTCATTGTGCATAATAAAAAATCTCAAACAAAAGTGACTTAGTGAGCTGGATTACAGACAACATCCTACCACAAACAGTGTAGGACTTCAAGTCTTAACAAGTGTTTGGGTTTGATGTAAGCTAACAGTGTAAAATTTGATAGCCTGTCATATAGTCTCTCTCAAGAAAAGGATAGCTTTGATTTTTAAATATAAGCACTAATAACATTAGAATGCCTCTATGTTAACAATAGCATCTCTTGCCCAGCCTGGCAAGGACCTTGTAGCAGAGGACAAAGAACAGCTTTGTGAATATTATGTGTGTATTATTTTCCAAAAGCAGAAAAGACAACTCAGAACATTCAGCCCACAAAGATAAGAGCCTAGATGTTGTTTAGGAGGCCCCATATTAATTTTCTTAAGTTACAATTCTCCCAACAGACTGTATAAAGATCCTCACCAGGCTTCATAATCTTCCCCGAGACCATGCACTCTCCAGTTTAGGATTTTGAGTGTGTGAAATTAAGGACATGTGCCAGCTGCTGCAGGATTGGAGTCTGCTTAATGCATACTTTTGGAAATAGAACAACTGATATGTTTTGCTAATTTCAAGGACACACCACCAACATTAAGACAAATATATATTGTTCACATTCAAATACATAGATAAAAATGTGTTAAGTCTTATTTAAAGTCTTGCTTAAAATTACAAAACCATAAAGGCAAAATTTAAAAAAGAAAAAAAAAAACAAACAACAAAAACCAAAAGAACAATAAAAAACCACCAGCAAACAAAAAAACCCACCAAGTCAACCCTCTTTATTTCATAGAAATATTAAATATTTATTACAAATTGGTAGGATTCATTCACTTGGGGAATCAATAATTAATAAGTAGAAATGTTTTAGATCTCTTATAAATATCAAAGGCTTTTAATAATTACTTTACAAATCCCGATCAACAGAAATCATGAAGGCTTTAAACATTGTGGGAGGTGGAAACAAGCTATGGAATTGAGAACTATAAAAATTATGAAAAATGAATCAAATATTTTTGATCCTATACTGCCTTGTTATGAAGGAGATTAATTCTATAAGCATAATCCAGCATGGATCTTTTGGTGGAACTTTTGATGGCTCACTGGAATTAACAGCAAAGCTTTTCACAGCTTTAATGACCCAGAACCAGGCCCATAGAAATGTCACAGTATTGATCATATACAGTTCAAATATCAATAATAATACTTCAGAGCAAGGGAGTTAGCAGTTGCCATTAGGAATTAAACTTGCATTTGAATCTCATAAAAAACATGTTAATGATTTCTGAAGTACCATTTTATGTGAGCAAATAAATAAAACTCTAGAGAACCAAGTTTAACTCTAAAAAACAATACTTTCCCTGCCTTGTCCCAGGAGACTGAAAAAACCCATGACAACAAGCCTCCCCACGTATTCTTCAAGAAAAACACATTGATTCAACTTAAGTGCCAATATTGGCCATTTTTAACTATGAAAAAAAAAAAAGAGAATAAGAAAGGCGTTGAAATTAGACAATATTACTTATTTCCTAGTTCTCAGAGTTGTCCTGCAAGGCCAGTGTACCCATGAGCAGTTTTTTAAACTGTATTAAAAGATGGGAGTTTTCCTTTTAATTCATTAGACTGCTGTATAAATTCAGAAATGTTTTCTGTTACAGTTCTTGATACTCATGTTTTCATAAAGAAAAACACAAAAGTCCCCAAACATTGCATCTTGTCCAAACATTAATTGTTTTATTAAAAACTGGTACCAGATGATCTTTAAGGTCCCCAAACCATTCCATGATTCTATGAAAAATAAGCATTTATAGTCCCATTTTATCTCATTGGTGGAAGGCAGAGAACAAATTTCAAATAACTAAACAGTTCGTTGTCAAGTATGTGATTGCTTGCATAATATAGATATGAAAAAAATCCTGTGAAGCTGTAATAGCAGGAATTGATGACATAAATTTATTTGCACCAAAACCAGAAGAAAAGCAGGTACTGAAGAACTAAAGGAATAATTGCAACTATCCCACAGAAGACATCAAAATCCTATGTTCTATCTCAGCTTAAACAAAACACAAAGATATAACTTTCCTAGTGTTTTTGTGATAGTTACATTTTTTTAAAGACATCCAACAGCATAAGCTATGAGACTTCTGAAAAGACAGGTATTCCTCAGATAAATCATACATGGTAGTAACTTCAGTGTTAAGTTCACCTTTGATCTGTGCATACTTAGCAAACCTGACACATCAGACATACTCAGCATGCAATAAAGAATCTCTCAGAAACTGCTCAGTATATTTATCCCAGCCTATAAACACCTCCAATCAGTACCACAGGCAGTAGCCAAAAGGATTAAAATAGCTGGGGGAACAGAAAGGGACTGGTAACAAGTGCATGATCCTGCAGTGAAGTGCAGAGATACAGAAGTCTGGGCATTTATTTTAACCTGAAGAATTCAGTCTATTTGTCACTTTATTTGGCTTCCACAAAAACTCTTTACTATCAAAACATATCTCATTACTAAGGTATGCAATTAAATGTTTCTTCTTTGCTTTCAAGTGGACAAGGTGTCACAGGTGGGAGTGGAAGGTTTAGATAAAATTTATTAAAAAGCTCTGTTGTTGAGTCACGAGGTGCAGAAAGGACTGCCTTGCTTTCTATACCTCTTCTCGGAGAGGAGGCTGGGTGTGGCTGCATCCAATCTGAGCCTCAGATAATGTCAACAGTTTAAATGTAAGGAATTATAGAGATGTGATTGAACAATTTTTGTCCTGCAGGTTTTTAATGATTGGCAAAATTAAAATATTTATATAAAATGAATATTTTACTATTATAAATCATCAGATAAAAGATCTTAGAGCTATTTCCTACAGGACATAAACACTAAAAATCTACTAGTAGAGTATAATATAGCATAAAGTAGCATAGTGCACTGTAACAAAGCAATTATTGAAACAGTTATATTAAAGCTAGCAAAAAGAAATAACTATTAAGTAGAGATCTGATGTAACTCACCCATACCAATGCTCATTGGGAGATCTCTTGCTTTCAGTCTCGAGGAGTATTCTTGGAGGGCATCCAGCCAGGGGAGGAATCTTCCCACATACACCCCAAGAAGGGTTATGTCAGAAGAACCTAACTATGGAAGACGGGACTGGACTTCTATAGTCTAAAGAGATTGATTGCTAGTCACAGATCTACAAAACAGCAGACTAGCTTATCTGTCAAATCCTGTTTCAATAGTAGGAGGTTTATTCAAAGTCTGGTGAACCAGGATGGTTTTAGCATACTTTAACACCAAGGCAACATCCTGGTGCCAGCAGTTGCTTATATTGGATTTTAGGTATTACAGAGGTAGGCTCTCTGACACAGAAGGCAAATGCATTTTTCTCTCCCACGTACTGTTACACCTAATATTTGGCATCTATCTACATTTCTTTATGCAAAAATTGCAAGGTGTTAGACAATAGACATATAATGCAATTAACTGTAATATCTGTCATAGATTAATTCTGGATATTTATTGGGAAGAAGAAGACAAGAAAATAGAACTAGATTAAAGCAGCTGGATAGAAAAATCAGTCCTGGTCATACTGCAGCAGTACTAGAGGTCGTCTCTAACTTGTTTATTCAGAAAAAAACACAGCCTGTGGCCCACCCTAGTCCATCATCAACTCTGATGAAGGATAAAAGAGCAGACTAACATGTACACTGCATCAATGCATTTAAGAGGCAGCACATGACAGTGCAGTTCCTGCTGGAGCCCCTGGCCCTGCCAGCCCCCTCACTGTTGTAGAGTTACTTGCTGGTTCACAGGAATATGTGGGTTGTGCCTACCTGGTAAAAGGTGAACTAAATCCTGTGCTTTAGTTGTCTCTGTTTCACCAAAGAGACTGCGTTGTGTCAATTACCTCTTCACTATATAGTTTCTGTTTTCTTCAGTCTGACAGATTTACCATTCTATTCTCTATCAATCTGTATTTTACAACAGATCAAACACAAGCATCCTACATTTTTCTTTCCCCACTATTCACCAATGCTACCACTTTTATTTCCAGCACATCCTTTTGCCCACAGTGGATGCCATGCACTGAAAATTAGAGTCATAATCTTCTTAAACTCTGAAGTTGAAAATATGTAACAGCATTCAGTTCATGAGTGATTCATTCACAGAGCAAATGCTGGCTGGACAGAAAGTAATATAATGGCAATGACTGTCTGTGAGACCTCAAGAGGCAGAACCTTGCAATACCTGAGATTTTAACCTCATAAAAGATATAACAGAGCCTCACAGGAGAAGATCAGGCCAATCAGAGAAGATTGGCCACTAAAGAAATGTCTTGATTGTTGTGGAACTATTTTCTTTTGGCAAAATGAAAATTATTTCTCATTTATTTAATCCTGATGTGATGGTGACAAGCAGTCATTGTGAAAAGTTGGGTAAAGTACAATAGCATTTTTTTCTGTACTTCAGTATGGAGTATCAAGGGCAGAAGATAGTGAGAAATTCTAAGACTGATCACTGCTTAGCAGCTCAAATTAAGTGATTGTAATAGCAGGATTTATTTTCACTCAAAGGCACAGAATTTTAAATAAATAATTACTTTCTGTTTTGTTTTATTTTATAGCTTCCCTTTATGATTTGTTCTAGGTTTTAATCTTCTTTCAGAAAGAAATCAGCTCCCAAAAGAAATGGACGTGTCCATTTTTTGATTTTTGCTGCCATCTTGTGCAAAATAATGTTTTGACTACCAAGAAACTTGTAGAACAAAAGAACGAGAATATGATGAAACATCAAAGTTCCTATAAATTCTATGAAAAAGTAAGTCATCTACTATAAGGGGAAAAACCCAAGCAAACTCTTTTGTCTAATTCTGACCCCCCCTTCCGAAGTCACAATAAGTACTTATTATTATTATCAAAGAACCCACAAAAATCTTCAATCTCAGAATTCATTTCCAGGAAAAGCTCTTTAAAAGCCTCAAGTTGATCAGAGATAGAAAGCTTATAGAAGGTTGAATACAAAAGGCTATCCATGGTACCAAGAAAGAGAAGGTACCTCCAGCTTCTGTAATAGGTACAAAAACTCTGCTGCTTTTCTCACATTTCATGTCTGACCAGAATCCCATTCAGCTGTTCCTGAGGACTTTCCCCAATGTAATTTCACTGCGTCTCCACGGCAGCTCATATGTCTATTCATGCTTGGGGTCTGTACAAAGCAGAAGTTGCCAAAGGGTCAGGTAGTCCACCATTTGAGTTACCATGTGGATTTTTTCCTCCAAGATGAGTCTTCCTCAGCTATTTTGCTTCCAGTATTTACCAAATAACTTCTGTGATTCATGCTTTGTCTCTACCTGTCCCACACATGGCACCTTGGTTATCTTGATTAATAATAATAATAATAATGGCCAGTCTTCGCGAACGAAGAACCGGGGAAGGTCTTTACACCTTCCAGCCTGCGCA
>JAWMRA010000041.1:41187359-41282324 GCA_035584735.1 Pseudotriccus pelzelni
CCTGGCTGGAATCGAACCCAGGCCTTGGCGGTGAAGGTCCTGCGATCTAACCACTAGGCCACCAGGGGCTCCCTTATCTTGATTACACTTCAATTAAAGGGGCTAGTGTGGTTTTCTATTTCAGAAATGAGGCTGAATGTTCATGACTTCTCATTCCTCATAGTGTGTGGGGAGGTTACACTGAGAGCCCTCTTCTTTCTCATGAGCCTAAACAGTAGTGTAGGGTACCTCTGTATCCCCATCCTTCCACTGTGTCTCAGAGAGTAACTGTAGACTGCTGCAGCCTTTTGCCCTACCTAGAGTTTTCTCTTTATCTAATTTATCTCTTAAGACCTGAAACAAAACAACTGTCTTCTCTGATGCCCCCTGAAAATGGTATAGCTCTTCTACACTTGTAAGTGAAATTCCTGGGGCCAGGCGAGAGGGGAGAAACTAGAGAGCAGAATAGTGTCACCTTACAGGGAAGGTACCATTTACCCTATTCAGTTCACATTCCTACACTTAAATTCCATTCAGGTACAGAAAACCCTATGCAAAATAAGCAAGTCAGGTATTTTTTCCCAGCACAGCAGAGAGGCTGAGCAGGATGCTGCCAGTTCTCATGCTTCATTAACAAGCTTAACTGCTAAACTCTGCTAAACTATACCTCAGCAATTCTGACTGCAGGCCCTGGATTAGCCACAATGCTGTTAATAAATTAATCAGGAGAGTGGAGTTTGAACATGAGTCATAGAGAAGTTAATTTGATTCCTTCTCATTTTGAATACTGATCATTTCTCAGATAAGAAAAATAAACCCAAAGAAGTCATACTTCTGTAGGCCTGATTAAGATTTTCGTATTAACAGCTCATAAGACTGGGGAGTTTGGGTTTCTTTTTTTTTTTTTTTAGTGAATTGACCATTAATATTAGGAGATTACTGAAAGGTAACAGTTATACTATATTTAATATATTTATATTTATATTCCTTTGTAAGAGCAATCAGTAGGATGTATAATGTCCTTCCTTTAGGAGAAAGAGTTTCTTGTGACACTTGCTTTTAATCATACTCTGACCAAGCTACAATGAGCAGGCTCTCTTCTGGACAGTACACCTCCAGGAAGTAATTGAAAGTTAAATTGGAAATAAAACTTGTGTTACTATTGAAATTTTACTTATAAATGTATTCAAATAATCATTCCTACTTCAATGCTTTAGTAACTGACAAATTTCTTTTATGAGCAAGCACTGGCAAAAATATTGAGCTGGGAACCTGACAGAAGACAGCTGCTTAATCTGCCAGAAAAAAAATGAATCTAGTTTAATCCATGCTATTTGTTTTACAAGTAGCAAACCGTTACACTGCAAAAGCCCAAGAGGCAAAATTGATCTCTCAGCATTTGCCTACTAAAGGTAGAAAAGTTTCATCCATGAAATCTAGATCATTTATTCATCCAAATGTTTTTCCATGCTGACAACTCTAATGATAATTTTTTTCTTTTTTTTGGTGGCAAAAAAACCCTTAAAAGTATCCATGTCAGAATACATTTTGCATTTTTTATCCTGTGTGTGTTTTGCTCCCTGTATTTGCCTGTACCAGACAGCCTGAATTGTTTGGTTCGTGTGCTCAACTCACAGCATGGTGAACTCGACTCACGGAATAGTTTGCAGACGAGTGATAGAAGGCCAATTAAAAGCATATAATAAAGAATAACAAAATCCCAAAACATTGAGCATTTTCACACCAGCCGTGAGGTTAGTTTTTCAGGCAGCCTTCAGGTCCCTTAAAAACGTATTACTTAAGCAAAAGTCACAGAAAATGTTGTAGGACTGAGATGAGCAATTTAAATTAAGGCAGTTATCTTGCCAGTTCTCATCCTAAATCATAGTTCTGACCAATGGTGTATCAGATGATTTTCAGGGTAATACTAGGAAATAATTTCTTCATACATCATACACTCTACAGTAAAACCTAGGCTAGAAGCACAGTTCTTTGAGAAAACTAAGGACATGTTATCTTCTCCTTAGTATTTGCTCCTCTGATAACCTGCAGCTGGAGTGTGCAATTGTGAGAACAAAGGGGGGTCACGCTGATGGTAAAGAGGACAGGTCTCTGTGGGCAAGGCATTACCTCCTCGCCCATCCTGAATGGCCACTGTGGTGCAATGTGCTCGCAGAGTCCCAGGCCAAATTTCAAGCTGTGCTACTCTGGGGGAAGCCTGATTGCAACACTGCTGCCAGCGTTCCTTCCGGGGCTCAGAAAGAAAACCTAATGATAGACACTGGGAAGAATAATCTGACCTACTAATGCACCTTACAGGATTCTAAATTATCTGCAACAGCAGAGGGGAAAAAAAGACTTGGAAACTTCTGTGAAAAACTCAATAACAGTCTCTGTTCAATGTATTGCATCCATCAAAAGAACAATCTTAGGATGCAAACGCAGCAATGTTGAAAAGAGTATTGAAAGCAAATACCATCACATAAATCAATGAGAGAGCCTCCTCTGAACCACTGTTCTGTGCTGACCACTTCATCAAAAAGGGATATGACAAGGTTTACAAACAAACCACAAAAATGAAGAGAGGCTTGGGTAAACATTGATTATGTGGAGAATGAAATTGCTGGAACTGTTCAGCTTTGAGAGGTACTATTTAGGGTGCCATGAAGAACACATTCACTAAATTTAATTTATGGAGAGCTGGAAAATTTTTAACAGCCTGGTTCCAGTAGAAAATGTGAATTTGTCAAAACAGAAGTATTCTATCTGAATGTATCAGTCAAAAAAATATTTCAAAGGAATCACAGCAAAGATTTCTCCCTGTCAAGGAGTTTTCTCCATTTAGAAAAATGCTTTATTCCTCCAAGTGGGCTATGTACAATCCCAGCTTTCTGTGGCAGATGTGTGCCATGGACCTCCTCAGACATAGAACAAGTGATCACTTAGCTTCAAAACTCAAAGGCAAAGCCACTCTAGGGACAAGCAAGAATCTGAAACTCCAAATTTCTGGTGCGCTGGGAGCTTTGGTTGCAATAACACTGCTTGTAGAAAGGCAAGAAATCTCAGATCTCTCCACTTGAGTCCTTCAGGTTTTCGCAAGTATGAGTTGAGCACACACTATCCTTCATTGTTCATTTAGTATGCTCCTCTTCACAAAGGAAATGAGTAGGCAGACACAGACTGTAAATCCAAGGAGAACCAAAGGGTACAGGCACCCTTTTTTCCCAAGAATCCTTCTGAGACAACTGTGAATTTATACCAGTTGTCTTTCAAAGGCCAGATAGAAACTTAATGGTGGACCTCACTGGCTGCTCCTGTGATTTAGGTGCTGGAGTGGGATAGCACGATACTTGCAAAATCCAAATAGTTCAGGTATTCCCCATGAGAAAAGTCTTGGATAATCTCATTCATGTTTTTCATTAACACTATCCACAAAAACAGGCTTGGAGAATGTCTACAGATACCTTGATGATAGCTTTTGCATGTACCTGCCGCAGAATGGTTGGTTGATGAATAGCCAGGTTGGGTGTAACAAAGCTGTGTGGAGTGATAGCCACTATCCTGAACAGTCAATCCTGAAAAGCATTTCTGTTGAGCAATGTCAAAGTCATGGGGCTAATTCTTGGCAGAATGCCTCCACTTGCCCTTCCACATCCAAAGGTCTTCCTGCATCCATTGCTGATCATCCCTTGTCCTGAGGAAAACGTTGCCCCACAAGATGGGTGTTGCATCACACTCTAGACATGATCACTGATCAACAGGGGGCAAAACAACCGCATAGACTCTGAAGTTGTTATTAATCCATCTTCCTGATCTGTGAGGGCTGGGAGCAGGCCATCAAGGCATCTCACTCGTATGCTGCAGGTGTGTGAATAAGCCTGCTGTTCCTTCACCCTTCACTGGGCTTTGCAGTGGTCAGCAGTGAGTCAGACACCAGGTACTACAATGTCATCAATAAGAAACCTGGAGATGGATGAGCAGCAACAGGATTCACACCTCATTGAGGGTGATGGCTGTAGGGACAGTGGTGTGCAATCATCATCTATTTGGGGCAGGTGAAAGGACACAGTAGCATATCCACCTGAGGCTGACTGTTCTCATGGCAAAGGCTTTTAGGAAAAAATATTCCTTTGGGAGTGCCTGGGAAAGCATCTTTTCCCCAGAGAACTATAATATGCACAGTTATGTCTTTCTCCCCTACTTTGGAGAACTCCCTCATTTATCATACTTAAATCCAAATAATGTTTACAATTTCCCCGTTCTCTGACAACAGACTGTAGAAAGTTGTGCTCATAGGATTCAGGGGAACACAGGGATAGTGGCATAACAGAATTCCTAAGAACTGAGACAGAAAACTCCTCTGATTTCACAGAAATTACAAGGGGGATATTAACTGTACAGAATTAAATACTGGATTGTAACCTTTTTCAAATATCAGAATTTTTAAAACAATAAAAATAGCAATTATATGTCTTCAGTGTAGTTACTTGTTCATAGAAAAAGAGCACATAATGTGATAGAAAGTCAGAAAATTGAAACCTGATTTAAAAAAAGAATACATTTGAATTCACAAAAAAAAAAAAAAAAAAGGCTGTGAAACTCACCATTCCAGTAAGTCAGAGGGAAAATATATTGTAAAATAAAATTAAAATTGCTCTGCTCACTTTGAACTCTAAACACTACTATACAAACAAATATTCCAATATATGTACCATTCATTATTTCCCATCTTTAGAAGTGCCTGCAGTGCCTGCAGTTCCCTTGAACATGTCTTTTGATCACTATTGGAAACATTATTGGGATATCTGAATTGGTAATCTGCCTAAGGCAATCAGAGTTTATTATTCTGTAGAGTTTCAATCTGAAGTCTACTCTCCTCACATCCAGACTTGAGGTTTTGCTGACACTTTTCCTCCTGCCAACACAGGTTTTAAACTCGATCACTGCATGGTCGCTGTGGCCAAGGCAGCCACCAATCTCCACTTTGCTCACAAGATCCACCCTGCTGACAAGCAGCAGATCAAGGAGAGTATCTCCCTGAGTTGGCTCCCTTAGGATTTGTTCCATACAGTTGTCATCTGGGTTTTTTAGGAATCTTCTTGCCTGGGTTGTACAACTCTGTGATGTTTCCAGTTAGTTTATGGCAAGTTGAAGTCCCCCACAAGGACAAGGGCAGTTGCCTTGGAAGTGTCCCTTAGTTCCTCAGAGAATAATTCATCGGTGTCATTGTCCTGGCCAGAAGGTCTATAGCAGACCCACAATGACATCCCTGTTACTTGTTTGCCTCTTAATTCTTACCCAGAGCTCTCAACTGTGCCATTGCCAGCTGTGAGCTCCATACACTCTAACCCTTCTGTTACACACAGTGCCACCCCTCTGCCTCTTCTGCCCTACCCATTCCTACTGAAGAGCCCGTAACTGTCCAACAGGGCACTTCAGTCACAGCACTCATCCCAACAGGTTCACTTGTACCAATTATGTGAAATCTTTGGGACTAGGCCAAACCTTTGATCCCCTCTTGTTTGCTCCTTGTGCTGCCTGAATTAATGCAGAAACATTTCAGGTGTGGTATTTTGTAGCCAACACCTGGTGAAGCAGAATGAGGGATCTCATTACTGCTTGTTTTCTCAAGTTTTGTCACAACACCCCATCACTCGTCACTGGTGAGCCTAGTTTTGTCCCTTTTTCGCTTCCAAAGTAATTTAAAGCTCTCCAACAAGCCCTGCTAACTCCTTCCAAAAAATACAGACATATCTATTTCTATCTATATACATAGATCTATAAAATGAGGAAACATTCTTTTCAGGACATCAGCTCTTTGCCACTGCTTGCCTGGAGCTTACATGGGAAATACAGAGTTTTCTCAAGACCAGCTTTGCTGAGGGGCACATGTCAAATTCTTGAGAAAAGAATTGTATGATCTGGTAAGTGAAAACCTATTTCCACTACGTAATGTAATAATAAGTGGTTGCTAGCCTATTAGAATAAATTTTATGCACTGCTATTACTTGTTTTTTAAACAACAATAGTGTATACCATCATAAGGATTTTAAAATAATGGGTTTTAAAACAGCTTTTTCCAGCAAACCAAATGTTGGATAAGTCACGCTGGAATAAAGGAAGGAGAGTCTGCTGTGAATCCCTGAGATGTGTCCCTTTAAAATAGTGCAGTGCACTCTGAGCAAATAAAACAATAGTAAATCAAGAGTTCAGCTGTTGTGGCTATTTATTCTACAGCAACTTCAGTTCAAGCCGTGCTGGTAGTTTTTCTAACACCTTCAGTCAAGCAGCAGGTACCTGTGGCCTCAAGCTAAGAAATGCTAAACATCTGCCAGTTTCCAGAATTGAAACATTGCAGCTGCCTTACCTGAAGGAAATTCTACTGTTACAATACCAGGAATCTCGGCACTACCATCATGTGGCATTTGGACTATGAAATACATCATTGTCACTTCACAAAGTGTTGAACAATTCCCTCTTCCAAAGACCCAGTTTTAAGTATTTTGCAAAATATTTTATCATATTTTTTAATTTCTTATACTGGACACAAAAATATGGCCACACACTACTCAGTTTTACTTCTTTAACAAACGTAAGACTTCTCTCGACAGCTGGCAGTATCAGTGTTTAGTTCAGCAATCCATTTGTCCAAACTGTAGTGACAATATTCTTGCTGATGTGTGCTTTGGCCTATGAGAAAGACCTACAGAATATAAACATGACGGAACAAACCTAAAACTCCCTCAAAACAAATATTTAATTTCTGAATGTTAATGGTCTGTTATGAGCACAAGCTATTTAAGAGTTCTGTCTTCCCTTCACCAGCACTCCTACTAAGGAGTCCTCTTCACCATACTCCCACACCAACAGAAAAAAGGTTTTGATTGGCACTCCCCAACTGAAAGAGCTGGTACAAGGCATGTTTTATTGCAAATTTTATTTTTTATTTAATTTTTATTACTTGCAACTGTCTCATTTCCATAATTTATTGTTCCCCATACAATTCTCTACTATATTTCCCCAGTTTGCAAATTCTGCTTCCAACATTAAAAGTCTTGCTACATTTTACATCCTCATCCATCTCCAAGAGCAACGTGAATTTGGCAGGCTGCAATGCATACTGCAATGAAAACCTTGCAAGCCACTCTGCTGTGATCAATCAAGATACACTTGAATTTAAGAATATCAGTAATAGTGTTGAAGTCAATAGGATTACCATGGGTCATGTTACAGTATGTTGTGCTTGTTACATACTCCTATGAGGCATTATAATCTTCACAATATGCCTTGAAGATCCTTCTCAGGGGCAAAAGAGTTGTAAAGATGTAAGAAGCCCATTTTATCCTTCCAGTGGAAATTCATTAATAAGCCTTGGTCTTGATAATCTTAGAGGTCTTTTCCAATCTTGATAATTCTATGATTCTTTGATCATGCATGAACAGCAACAACAAGGATACCAGTCTTTGAAGATATTAGGTCAAATAGAAACTGTGAAAATCATTCTTTTTTTAAACAATGCCTATGATTCCCAGGAACATTAATTCAGATTTAATTTTTTAATTACCAATGTTTTTCTCATTCCAGTGTTAACTTGAGATGGACTTTGAGTTAAGTAATAAAAAGTTTATTTAAATTCTTAGTGCTGCTAAGACGCTGGCAGTTAATGGTTTTAATTTAGCCATGTAAGTTTCTTCAGGAGTGCAGGATCTCAGACTGGAAGCTTTGCAGTAGAGGTAGTCAATAAAATAAATGTAGTACCACTTCTTCTGTTTACCAAGTAATATAATTCACCTAGACTAGAAGTCTGATGTGCTTTCAGAAGTATCATTTGGCAAAACACTAACATATTTTAACATGTATAGGGTGAAAGCAACAAATCACTATTTTCCTCTGGGCCTTTCAATTCAGCAGCAGATTATGGCCATGCATACTTAATACTGGGGCAAATTCAACTCTGCCTCAGTACCCCTCTGCTTCTGATCTTTGGCTCATTATCTCAGGACTTATTTTCAAGTATTATATGTTTAAATAAGTGTGGGGGATCTGTCATACAGTGATTACAAGAAAATACAGAAGCGCAATCTTTATGGCCTCACTGCATGAAATGCTGAATATCCTCAGTTTCCTTTGGCTCCTCTCTGAGGCCTTAATGACAAAGGAGACTAAGCAAGAGGGGATTAAAAAATATGTCTGTGATCTGGAAAACACACATGTATTTTTATTATTTTAAAGGATCTTAGTGTCCTTGAAGCTGTAAAAGGGAAATCTTAAATAAGAATTTGATCACTCAAAGCACTTGATCTCTTTCTGTTCCTCTGATTTCCATCAAGAGCAGTTAACACCTCACAGGAACTGTTAATATCTTGTTGAGCCATATATTTAGTGTACAATGGTGACGTATTTCTTAGTATCTATGACTTCCTGTGAACAAGTGATGATTAAGAAAACAGTATTTGTAATTTCTCTACAGGAAGCTCCAGTGAAAAGGGAAGAGATAATCTACTGAGTCTGTGGTTCCACAAACCAGGATCAGCCAAGAATTGCCCTCATGGCCACATTCTTCTCTTCCTGCATTTCTTTGTCTTTCCCTTGAGCTGGGCCTGACACTTAGCCCAATCACTTGCTGGGATGTTGGCATGTTAAGATGCCAGAAAATTATTTTCTTTTGGCTTTGGCTTGTTGGATTGGCTTTTCAGGGCAGGGAGATGGATAAAGCTTAACCAGAAGGTGCTTTGTTTGTGACCTTAGTCAGTAAGGTGCTCAGATTCTATAAAGCATCTCTTAAGATCCTGAGGGTTTTTTTGAGACCACACTAAAAATAAAGGGAAGATAGCACAAATAAACATATGACCCTTCAGATGCTGGGATCTCCAGGCTGTGCAGCATTGAATGGACCTCTAACCACAGCCCAGCATACCCAGCAGGTCCCATCCATGGAAAAGTTACCCCATTTTGGTCACTGGAACTCTTACAGGATTTTCCCAAAGAAGCCAACTATATTCCTCATTCCTATTGTCAAACAGAAAGGATGTTCACCTGAGAACTTCTTGCTGCACTGTTAAAGGTGAGGCCAGGCAGGGGGTGTAATCACCTGTACCGAGCAGGAGCTGCTTGCAGGTTACCCTATTCCGAGGAGCTGGTTGATTTTCTCCTGTGGCAAGGCATCTACATGGCACGAGCCAACAGATTGCACATGCAGCACAAGACAGCACAGCAGTGTTTAACCAGAGGTGGAAGAACATTTTGAACCCACTTAGTCTTTGATTTAAAACCGTGTTTCTTGTCTGTTTTGTACACTTGTACTTAGCCAAACTAGATACTCAAGGGCTTTCCGTTCTTGACTCAGTTAAGAAAAGTGATGCCTAACTGCATACATGTTTATAATCACTACAGCATTTCTTAAGTTAAATTATTAAAACATAATTTCAAAATAGAATAAAAATTATTCCATTATCGAGATATTTTCAGTAAAGTAGGACAGAGAAATGTAGGACTATATTTCTCACAGAACTATAGAACAATTTCATCTAGAAGCACACTGGAAGGCATCTGATCCATCCTCATGCTCTGAGAAGTCACAATGAAGAAAAGACTCCAAGGTTGTGCTCTCATACTCAGTTACAGGAGCCACCAAGACAATTACTGGATAGTAATTATCTGTGTTACAGAAAGAAGTTTGAAGGGTTCTTCTCCAAAATTGATTATGTTCTAAGAATGACCAAAGGTGAGGCAAATACAAAGAAAAAAAGAAAAACATCCGAGACAAAGATATGAAGTCACATATATGTAACACCTCAGTATGAGGTTTGTTTCTCCAGGAAGCAATAATAAAGTATCCTTCTTATCAGTCTTCCTCTGAGTCATTACCCAACTCTTCATATTTTAGTTTAAAATGTGTGCAAATACATATTTCATTTAATTCTGAGACTTTAGTTGTGAAGTTCATTAAGTTCATAACACAGTTCTGTTGCTTTGCTAAAATAGCAAAATTTCAAGATCAAATTCAGACTGGGCCCTCAAACATCTGGCAAACAGCTAAGCCATCTAAGAATATGGCTTTTACACCAGAATAGCTACATTCTATTGTTGTTCACATCAGAAGTCCTCTGAAACCCCTAAGTAAAACTAATAGTATTTATTCATATTAGGAATTATGCCTTTAAACATCTGTCAAATAAAAATGGGGAAGACTCTGTTTAGGGATATTTTTCTTCTCTATGGGCATCTAGTACTGTCAATCTTCTGGTGTATAGCCATAATCTGTTAAAATAACTTCAACTGCCAATTTTTCACAATGGATTAAATTTAGTGAATGTATTAAATATCTTTATACGTGACTGGGCAGAGCATACTTTTAAATTTTTTAGCCATCTTAGAAACAGTACAGCATACTTCCTACACCTTCTTCTTGGACTTTGCAGGTTCATCATCTTTGTGTATTCCAGTTGATAATCTCCTTATTTGCCTTTAGATTTTTCTTTTTCTCCTCTTCTATTCCCTTCCATATCTTCTTGGCTCTGCTGTGAAAATAGATATACAGAACATTTTGTGCATAATTTACTAGAGTAAAACGACATGCTCTTTTAGAAACATTTTAAGAAGTAAACATGAGATGGAGGTTCTAATCTCTGCTTTCCAAAGACAGCTGTAAAATGAATTAATGATCCTTAGAGTATCTTGTGAAAGTTTTGTAGCCTGAGTTCTTTCATGAACTTGGATGTCAGCTAATCATCATTCAGCCACTGCTGATGTTTCATGAACAATCCAGCAGAGAAACAAAAAGGCTACACTCATACAGTCTCTCTACTGTGTTTGTCCAGTGCTAGAATCCAAAACCTGCCTTTTGAAGTGCTCCAATATAAAGGCAGGTACACATTTTGATTTCATACCAGTATTATTGTAAAAAATTTTAGAAATCACAGGGTAGTTATACAGGCAAAAGTACATGTCTGCAAACAAACAAAACTACTCCTTCAGTCTGCTTAACATTGCTTAGAATCTTGCAAGTTTTGATTGGGCAAGTCTTACAAGCACTTTAACATTTTCTAGGTGGGGAGAGACATGTCACGTCTCCTAAAAATACTGAATTGTTACCATATCAGTTACCTGAGAGGTTGTTTTAAACTTAGAGATCGGTTTTGCTTGTGGATTTCTTTTTCTCCAAGCTGGTGAATTAGAAGATCCTGAAGAATATTTGCCTGTAGGGAAATACATATGTGTCGTTTCTTAATTTCAGACACAATTTCAGGAAAGACTCTCTTAGTGTGATATGTGAACTAAATATTACATTCGCTGAAATATCAATTAATGCATCAGGTGAATCATATATCACCTCTGAAACACAAGCTAGTATTAAAGACAGATTCTCTCTCTAGTACTTTAAAGATCATTTGTAATATTGCAGCGTTTCTGTGATGCTCACAGGATCTTCCAAATGAGGTGATTTTGCCATGGACACTGCTGGTTTTAACAAAGGGAACGTTCCTGTGCTGAAGATCTTCCCAAAGGCATCAACTGTTTCTAGATTAAACTAATCCATAATCCAACCTCCTGTTTATGAAAGCACTATAATATAGTGATGTTTTAGCACATATGTTCTAGCATAATATAGCACAAGGTTATATTATGCTTTTGTGCTACACAATGGATTGTGCCTCAGAGTATGGTGCCTAATCACAAACCATATTCTAGAAAGTTTGATTAAAAATTAACATTATTAATATTAATTTAATAATAATAGAAGTTAGTTCCACCTTAATTCAATAACTCAAATTATTAATTTAATAATAATCCTAAAATTTTCAGTTTATACACAATATGTAAGTATTACCATAGTTTTCTGTTTGTGTCCAAAATCTCCTATTGGTGTCAGGCTGATTCTTCTGTTTTGAGCATTTCTGACCATATGCTTCAGGTACTGCTGGAAAGAAAGGCAGTAAAAATGTCAGTGATTGCTCTTACGACAAAAAAGTTGGTTACCATTTTTTCTGAAATGCTCTATCCTTTTTTAAGATGGAAATTTGATAAAATGCACTCTTCACATTAAGAATGTTCTCTCTATATCTCTATACCTGCCTGTTCACATTTAATGAAAGCAAACATTCAGAGAAAAAACAAAAAAGACACAGATATTTGTCCGCAAGACTAAGCAGTGATGTTGGAATTCATTTCACTTAACTTTATTCAACTTAAAGTACGAATTACTCTGTTTGTAGGAAGTTCCTGTTATTAGAAATCAAGACAGGGAGGCACCTCAAGGTAGAGATTCAATACAGCTTAAAAGATGGCTGAAACTGTCAAGACTATATCACTTTCTTAACTTATGATTATTTAAATTATTTACCACTGAATTTGTTGACGAAATGACAAATGAAAAAATACAATTATCCATGGAAACCATGGACACAAAAGGTGGAAAGGCAAAAGCCCAAATGAAGTACAAAGTCATATTAGAATGATAAAATTAAAGTTGTAAAATGAGGGTTACATCCAAAATAGATTGCCAAAGAGAAAGATGCAAGACTCAGAATCCCACCTGTAGGTTTCTTGTCAAATTAATGGCATAGCATGTATTGTCAAGAGGATGGTAGGGTATTTCAAAGATGGAAAAAAAGATAAAGGAAATTATCATCCTGCATGAATGGCAGGAGGAAGGGATTCAGTCCTCTGTCCAACATAATTAATGTGAAAAAATAATATTAATATAAGTCACAAAAATTTCCACTCTATTTAAAGGGGTAAGAGAAGTTTGCATAAGACCCAAACTCTTGTTTATTCAAGAAGAAAAATAACCCTAAATAATGACAATAAATAGAAATCCATAGCAATCAAAACAGGTAAAATCCTAGTTGTGGAATTACACTATGCAAACCAAGGTCATTTTTCCATACCTTACTGGTACAATAAAAGTTGAATAAGAAACATTTCTTGAGACAAAACATAAATTCTACTGCAAAATTACTTCTTCTATTATCAGTAGTTAGAATAAAATAAGAAGTTAAAGGTGGAGGGGTTTTAACCTTAATAAAGTTTACTAAATATTTGAAAAGAATAAATCACATAAAAAGTTTTGTAAAAGTGGGGAACTGTATATTTGTGCACATTAATACATCACTGCACTCATGAATTCCTGCTGTGAAGGTGGCTCAATTATTGTTTGTGGATTCCCTTTCTGACAAATTGTAAAGCTTTATAAATATTTAGTTTCTGTCTATGGATATGGTTGAAATCTATTTGTCAAAATTATGCTTCTATAATTTACACATACCTGTATTTAGGCATAAATAACATATTTACCTGCAGGGACACAATTGAAAGTAGCACAATACAGACAGGCATTTTAAGAATTCTGTGTAAGCAGGAGCCCACCTGTAGATCCATTGAACTTTGGTTTTTGAGTGACGGTACGATAGACTACATATGCTGATCGTCGAGGTTCTGGAGAATTTAAATTAGTGTATCTTCCAGCTTCTTTCCCATAAGGACTGGAAGAAGCAGTTTCATCATTCTTACTTTGACCCCTTTTTTGGTACCTTGGTTTTACTTTAGGGTCCAAAATCTGAATTCCTAAAAGTGAAAATGCAAAGAAAAAGTTGTGCAATTACTCAAAATTTGACATATTGCAGGAGACTGGAGGCTAGACAACAAGATTAAAAAAATATTCTTTATGGATAGTCCAATCCAAATATGGACTGTTCACATTTGACACTAAGAACTGAAACTAACTAGGTAGTGCTAAATCATCTCACAGTTTAGTAAATAGAAATTAATAAACCAGCAGTTTTCTGCAAATACCTTTGCCAGTTACTGTATTAGCTGAATTTCTTGGCTCCTCAGAAATGCATTTGTTTTCTTTTACTTCCTTACAGTGATGGTTCTTTACCAGCTCAGTGTGATTTGTCTCTGACAAATGAAAATAACACATATTTACTTTTTTAGAAAGCAGACAAAATGTTCTTATTCAAAACTGTTGTGATGTTTTGAAAACATAATCTCCCACTTCATACATGGGTTGGCTTGGGTGGAACATGGTTTCCCATGTTAATTATTCTGTATGTATCATTCCCAAAAAAGAAAGTAAAAGTTACTCTATTTCCTCTAGCAGAAGAAATTTTGAAAGCCAACTCAAAAATTATCTCTACAGGTAAAGACCAGATCATCCTTTCTCTACACTGCATAGGTGATGTGTGGACCTCTGGAACACCCATGGCTGAGCCCATGGAAACCACCCCATGCACTCCAAAGGAGTCCTGGCTGAACTGTGAATGATTTCTGCTTGTAGCATCTAGATACATTCTGAACATGGGCAGTACAAGAACATAACAAAATACATAATGAGGAGAATAAAATAGCAGTAGCATTTGTTGCATAGCTAAGCTCACTTCAAACTACAAACAGAACTTCACAAGGAAAGTTTCAGTATAAAGTAATCACAGTGCTCTTTTCCTGGCCCCTTCTACTCTTCAGGAAGATGTGGCTTTGTTCTTCCTTTTCTCCCACTAATGTAAGTAAACACATTTCTCTCATGTCAGGCCAGAATGTGGCAGAAATTCTCAACTTTTTCTTTAGTTTATGGGGTAGATTAATGACAAAATCTGTCTTTTTTTACTCTAAAACTGCCAAGAAATAACCGGGTAACAATCTACTTACAATAATCAGATTGATACATATTCTACGTTGACAAATAAATTCTGAAATTCTTTGGGAAAAGAATGAAGCTTATGGTCAAGGTACTTTGGTGTAGGTATTTGAATTTGCTGCATGTGACTAGTTTTTAATAAGCATACTTTATCACAAGTGTCACTATATTTTTACTGGTTCTATTAAGTCCCATGTTCTGTGAGGTACCACCTACACTGAAATCTGTTTTACTTGACAGAAGTGGAAAATGCATGGCACTGCACATGATCTAACAAGTAAGCATCAAGGATTTTAGTAACTCAGGGACTAATCCTGCCAACATTGAATCTAACAGAGGATGGAAACTAGCTAAAAGAAGTAGAACTGAACCATAGCATAAAATTACTGCAGTCATCTGCAGTGAAAGAAATCACACTGATAATGGCAAATTTCTGTTCAGATTGGTTTCACACAAAATATATAACGCTCACCACACTTGCAGCAGAACAAAAATGATCTAATATAAAACTTTGGAAATATATAATAATGAAGTACCTTTCACACTGGAATACTTGGATGCAATTCGTTCTTTTTCCCAAGATAGTGTCTCAAATCTGTTCCCATCAACAAATGTGTTCCTCTGTGTCCCAGAACCACCACCTCCTGGAGGAAAGGAGTCTCAAAAAGTCATCTACACTCAAGAGCACCCTGAGAAAGGTGAACAATGCAGAGTCTGCTTTTTATATGGCATGTTTTTAGCCGAAATCAGTCAAGAAAGTTCAACCAACCAAACAGCTGACTAAATAAGGCCCACAAAATTAGATGGAAAAAAAAAAAAAAAGCTTTAAAAATAAGTATAGGTGTGAACAGATATTTAATTATTGGATTGTTTCCCACTGGTAACTGTTTATATCGACATAAAGAATGTTTAAAAGACAGATACATTTGTATATGACGGTCACATGTTTACTGTGCAATAAAGTCCTGGAGCTACAAGACCCATACCAGTTTGCTCCAAGCTAAAGCAAGCAGCCCTGGCATGGTAGTGCATTGACAATCTAAGGGGGCAAAAAGAATACTACAACAATTACTACTATTTTTACCACTAATAAATATTTATGAAGAAAAAGGATTGAATACCACTAAGTACTAAGTAAATTCAAGGAGAATGGAGCATTCTTCAGCTTTAATGACATGATTCAATACTGAACTCAATGGGTCAAAACACTGTGTCTTCATCAACATCAATCAAGTTTATGCAGAGGGATCGGATCCTGTTACACAAGATACAGGACTGCAGCTTTGTTATTTCTGTGTAGGAAAACTGAAAAACATAAAGCTTATTCACCTTAACCAGGGCTAGTCTCACAAATTGCAGTTTTTGAAAACATTTTAACTTCTGTGCACCTCTACACTCGCTTTATTGTAACTCCACAGAATCCTTTCTTTCCCAAAATTAAGCATGAAAAAAATCAATTGTAATCAGCCTAAAGGATTTTTTTCAGTATAATCCTAAAATAAGCATAATACACGATCATAAACAGTGGTTTTGATTGTTACAATTAATGGTGCAGCATGAGAAAGAGTGTCTAGAACATAAAGAACAAAGAATAACTCAAATGTAAAGTGGTGAAGTTTAATGCATGCATCTTTGGTTATTTTATTTACCACATGATGTTCAGCAATGAGAAGCTGATGCTACAGTATATTACCTCCATTGTCAAAGGATCTATGATCCTTTCTGGGAGTACTCTCTATTGGTACTCTCCTTTCTGAACTCTCTTTCTCTTTTCTTGCATTATTATATTTTGTAGGAATTGTGTTACCATCACCTGGAAACGCAACAGAAATATGTTTAGCTGTGGGTAAGGCCAGGGAATGGTACTGACATTCTCCTCCTCCCACCTCTATGAGCCAGTGATTAGTGTAATTTCTCTTAACCTCTCATTTCATAACCCTCTTTCTCTTGTATTGGTTATTTGGATCTTGTCTACTGTTACTGATGCATAACTTTCAACTTAGAGATAAGATAATATCATACAGTCAGCAGAGAGTGCAGAGCACCTCTGGTAATGTGACTGATCTCACCTTCCTTTGGCGCACCTGATGATGCAGTAAATAGCCCCTTAAGAATTCCTGTCTCTCTCAGCTTACAACAGAGAGCCTTGATGAGAAATTAAAACTACATTCCTAATGTTAGGATGGTTAAAATTAGACTACATAAATCTTGATTGTGAAGAAAAATTATACGAAAGACCTATGTTGTGCATGCAAAGAAAGTACACGTTGGCTTAATAGCCCACTTCTACCTTATCCATCTACAATTGATGCAGGTAGTCAAATAAGCAGAATATATATTTATCTATATATCTAATCTATATCCATATATCTATAAGGTAAAAATTAATGAAGTGGTTTGGCAATATGCTTACAAATATGTTCTACCCAGTAGTTTTGCCCTGTTACAGCCATTTTAAAAGAGGAGTTCAAGGAAATTAAAAGTACTTGCCTTTCTGCAGGTTTTGTTCCGTGGTTTCCAAGGGTAGTAGCTCATCTTGCCAAGGTGAAGACACAGTTTTTGTTGATTGGTGTTTGTGAGGGTTCTGAATCCCATAATACTCTCCTAAACATGCCCCAAGAGGGGGACAAAAAAGGCCCAAAGATTACTGCATTGGCAGCATTGCTGTTTAGAAAATAGCAACTAATTTCATATTTACCAGATTTATAGCATATATCCCTTATTGCTCTTTCCTCTTCGATATCTGCAGCGGTCTTGGGCCTCAAGTTAGAGACATCTGTAGGAAATATTTGTAAAAGATTACAAGATAACTATACAAATATATTCAATATTTCTTAATAATCAAATACAATAATGACTTTAATTTCTGTTGTCAATTATTTTTGTTTCTGACTGCAAACTCTGCTTCCAGACAGAAAAATGAGTCCTTGACATTAGGTATTTTCATGTACGATGGAATTGCAGTTAAAGCATGTATTAAGAAGCAAATGTTTGTTCATTTGAAATTATTCAAAAGCATTGCCAGCATTCATTTTCAAAATAATCAATTTCAAAATAATTTACACTCAAAAGGAAATCTGATTCAAAATGTCACCAGAGTGCTTGTCACAAAACCTCTGCCACAAGTTTCTACTCTATAACTTCTGCTAGCAGAGCTGGTGAAGTCAGTACTCCTTACCTCTCTCAGTTAAGGCTCTGAAGATTAGCAAAGCCCTGCCCTCTGTATTGTTTGAGTTAATGTGGCATATTCAGACTGAAAACATGTTAGGAAGCACTAACAGGCTGCCCTATCTGATGGGCAGGGAGAAAGTGAAAATTGGCTTGTGGCAGTACAGTAATTTGCTGAGTGCACACCTGAGAGTAGGTCATTCTCTCACTTTTCACTCTCCAGGAATGGGCAATTTGTTCCTTGCCTATGAATCTCATATCTCTAAGTCAGATACAGTCAAAGGTTTAACTATATTAACATAGATATATATACATAAAGATAAACCTTCAGTCAAACTAGTGAAGAGTTTTGCACGGATTCTCTTCACTAGATATAAGAATAACTTCCTCTAAAAAAATTAGACTGCTTGCAGAGTTTAGTAAATCAGTTGATGAAATTAAGTTGAAGCCACACAACTATCTTTTGTAAAAACCCTGTGACTTCACCTTCAGTGATGCGTGTGTACAGCCCTTGTTCAAAAATTTGTTTCCCAGAAAAGAAGTACCTCCTAAGCTTGTAATTTCATCCCAAAATTTTGAAGTTTTTGATGGCCATCTGAATTGTGGATCGCATTATAAACTTTATTTAATAAAAAAATGGTATGCGAATTATACCACCATTGAAATATATACTAAAAAATACAAGGCAGTTAGTAAAAATTGCCTTGCTCACGTCTGGTGACTACCAGTTTCAACATTTTAAGGATTAGCTGAAAACTATTAAAAAAACTTGTCAACAACTCTTTTATAAAAAGGTAGTCATTATTATAATAAATCAGTTGTGAAGTACATTGCAAGAGTTGACAAAAGCCATTTAACCTCCTCATAAAAGAAAGAAAAAAAAACTGTTTACAGTTCTCTTCTTCTCCGTCGTCCTCTTCATCATCCTCTTCATCACCGAGGTTTATAATCAGCGGAGGATGAATTGGTAATAAAATATTCTCTTGATTTCTGAGTGAGTCTTGACGAAGGGCTGGATGTAGAATCCCTCCTTGGATATCCTGTTTTAATGGGACATCTGCAAACAAGAACATTCGATGTACTTTGTTAGGAGTGAACTACAATATCACATCCATATTCACACTAGCAGGTATACTTTTGACACCCTTATTAGGATTAGGCATTATCTTGTGCAGAGGTTGGCAAGAGAACACCTTCCAATTCCATAAAGTAGGAAAAACACAGGTACTAGCTCATCTGAATGGACAGATGAGGCACTGCTGAATACAGACTTATGAAAGAGGAACATTTTTGTCACTAAGCTATTTAAAAAAGGCTGGTTATCTCTTCCAGCTGGTGGATAGATTAATTTGAGTCAGCAACCTTCTTTTTTCCAGTCCCTTTTAAGACACTTACAAGATAGAGAAATGCATGATTAATCACTCCTGGATCGAAGTGAGTGAGTTTAGGATCCCACCTATGAAAATATTTTAAACATGCTGAATAACAGACAAGTTGTATCATCTCCACAGTATCCGTTGTGAAGAATTTAACAATGCTAAGCACAGAATTGCCCATTTTCAACTTGCAGACATTTTTTTTCCTATCAACTCTCTTTACTAGGTACAAAATGTAGATTTTTACAAGGAATGTGTAGTTCCTAAAAATAATTTACACTTAATTAGAAGAAAATCAGAAAATATATTATTTTCCTTAGGAATTTATCTCTCTATATAATGTTTGCAGCAAAATGGCTTCAGTACTGGGATAACATATTCCAAGAGCCAGGAAATGAAATGGACTGAAAAGATAAATGATGTAAAATGCTGAGTCTACCTGTACTGTTTGAGCTGACCTATTTGCAACTATAGATACAATCAGGATTCTGTGCATTATATTAAATATTGAAGTTGGATATATTTTCCAGGTTAAAGGATAGTGTGGGCATTTTTCTATTATTCCAGTTGTTGTTATTCTTGTGCATCTCTTGCTTGCCTATGAGCAGCATGTATATCGTATTAAACCCATTTTAATAACAGTATTGCAGATCAGATTTGTTGCATCTCATGTAAGAGATGTGAAAGATAAAACACTGACTTCATAGAGCCTTTTTCACCATCCAGAACAGGATATTATTAGCTCCAGGTAGTATAAGCCAAAACAAACTTAAATTAGCTTAACAACATTTCTAAGCATTAGCACAAATAAATGCAAGTTTAGTATTTGCAATGTGGAACAAACAGACTTTGAATTTGTATATATTGCAATAAAAAGTCAAAGTCAAGGGATTGTTTTCTAGTTCTGGTTGTTGGACGCTGCCCATAGTGCCTCTTAGGCATAGTCTGTGACTCTCACCACACCTAAAAGTGGGGCAACGCTGTAAGTGGGAACTCTGCTGAAGGTAGTATGGGCACTCAGAGAAACAGCACTTAAGTTCTTGTTTTGGTCCTGTGTGTTAGTTAAGCTGCACATGCCCAGATATGACATGCTATGTTTTTCTGAGGGAATTTCAGGAACCCAAGGTTTCATATTGACTTGCTCTCCTCGCTCCTGCTTCTGACATCTGTCTTGATTCTTTGCTCTGGACTCTTACACTGTTCCAGGTTCCAGCTGTCTACCAGGACTCCTAATAGTCAAAAGCTCCTCTTAGAGAGGGCTGAGGAAATAAAACCAACTTGTAATGGTGGGGGCTTCTACAGAGAAGTATGCTGCCTTACACACTATTACTGTACTTCACCAACATGCAACCAATGTTCAAGCCTGAAAATTTTATTTAAAACAATGAATTGGAAATATATCTGCACGCACAGCACTGTAATCTGATGTCATCTCTTCAAGGGTTGTGTCATCCATACAACATGTTGTGCTCTATCAACAAATATTGCTACTCGTGTTCCTACCAACCTCCTCCCCCACCACACACAGTACTTTTAATTTCTCTTAAATGATTACCTGCATAATGACCACTTTAATCATGAGAGAGATCTATAAAAAATACAAGTTAAGCAACGTTTTTACTCCATGGATCTCAGCACCTATATTGCCATTTGTGACTTCATCTTTCATGTCACTAATAGGAATGATGATTCATAACATGATGGGTAAAATAATCCATGTGGCAATTCTTCTTTGCCTAGAGCTTGTGGGAATAGCAGATCATACCTGATTGGTTCACCATGGTCAATTTCCAGACCTTATTATATATTACATAAGCACTGGAAGTAAATGCTTGGAGCACATTTTTGTCTATTTCCTTACTCTAATGAACAAATTGTTGAGAAAATATTTTTACTCACTGTTACTCGGTGGCAAATAAAGTCCATTTATATTACGGGCTTTTCTGTGAAAGAAGTCACAGCTTATCCTCCTACAGCCTACGGGCTCTGTCTCCCAGAAACAGGAGAACTTGCTGTAGTTTTGCTGCCGGAGAAAACAGTTTTCAGGTATTGTAAGTATAACAATCAAAAAATGGACTAAATGGATTAGCACAATGTGAACACTGCACTGAACATATGACAGTTCACACTGCTGTAAACATATGACCAAGATTTTGCGGGACCATGTTCTGAAAGTTTACAACATTTCAAATTATCCTGAAAGTTATCTTAAGTTCCAGATAGGTCTAAAGTTTTCTTGAGTTAGGTCAACAGAGTTTGATGATGTAAAACTGTTCCTAGACTAGAAGAGGAGTAAGGCAGTCTACTTAGTTTACTGCAGACTTTTCACGAGATGCTGGGAAGAAAAAGAATCTATTAGTCACTTAACTGACACGTGGCTGAGTTTTCTTTCCTGTTCAATGGGAATATCAGATCAATCTCCAATGAAATGTGATGTGCAAGTGCAAGTACACTAGTGCTGCCTTACTATTAAAAGGCATGGGTCTATGGGGAAATATGGGGTAAGGAACAAAACCCAGAAAGATTCCCAACAAAAAAATGAAAAGAAATGGGAATTGACATTATGAGACTGTTGCCATTACACTGCTTATCATCTTTCAGCTGTTTTTATAGATAACAAACAAAAGCCTAATGGATTTGTTTAATTATTGTTTCTTTACTCATACACTGCTGCTCTTTCTCTGTTGATCAATGTAGCAGCAGCTAAAATGTCAGCACAAAACGGCAGAGATAGTACTTTCATGACAAGTCACTTTTCTTAGTAATACATAACATTACTGTTCTATATCACTGTCTTATTAAAGTTTACAGTTTTTAGCATCATCTTTGATAGTGCAATTCATTTATCCTTATAAGCTGAGGTATCTTTCTCAAGCATATGATAAACTCATAATTCCAAAGAGGCAAGTGCTCATGAACGTTACCCAGAATATGTAAACTCAGGTTTATACTCTGGAAGTGAATGGCATCCCAGCTGAGAGCTGTAAATGCCAGGTTGGCAGTTACATCTGAATGATTTTTTGTGTCATTTTTTAAACAAAAACAAAGCTATACTTGAAAATATTGGAATATTTGGAGGTAGGTTTCTCCCAGTTCCAGATTTTAACAGCTTTGTCTAGGAGTAACATCTCCAAAACTTTTGGACTGTAGTCACTACAACTGGGCCATCCCATGAGACACGCTGGTGTCTGGAGTCAAAGCCCATCTCCCTGGCATTAACCCCTAAATTACTGACTCTTAAAAATGGATGCAATAACCAGGAGCCCATACCCACCCCCAGATTTTTACCAGGTGGAATGTAAGTATTTCTTTGAATTAAAGCTATGCTATCAGCTGTCAAGAAAATCCATCATCTTATCCTGAAAGCAGTAGTTTTCCTTCAAATACTGGACCTTCAGACGAAATGAAACTCAGATGGGCAGCGTAGCTAAAACAAAAGAGAGCTGAGTGAAGCAGGTGGTACCTTCTCCATGTGGTTGAACTGTTGAACTGAACTGAAAGCAGTTGTTAGCCAGGATGGAATGTTACATTTTGACAGTTGCCAACTGCTCCTCCAGCTTGGGACATCAGCCTGATGCTGCTACATGATCTGTCCAGGCTGAACATCTTCCTTTATCTCCACTGTTTCCAAGAAAGTATAGAAAATCAAATTGTTTCAAAGAGTCTCCCACCGTAGTGCTTCCTTAGCGTACAAGGGGGGAAAAAAACATTTAGTGGGGCTTAAATAATACCCAGCTTCTTATTGATGGAACTATGGTCTTGGAAACAAATCTTTGACACCACAAAGATACCACAGTCCGCTGCACAACAGCAGCCAGAAAGAGGAGTGAGAATATATGTGAGTAAGAACCCTTAGGACCAAGCTCAGGGAAGGAGAGGGAGAAAGGAGTCCTGGCACTGGAGCAGTTTCCCTCCTGCAGCCCACGGGGGAGCACCTGTGCCCCGGCAGCCCGTGGAAGTCGACGGTGGAGCAGAGATCCACCTGCAGCCCGTGGAGGGCCCCGCACCGGAGCAGGTGGACGCACCCTAAGGAGGCTGTGACCCCGTGGGGAGCCCGCGCTGGAGCAGGCTCCTGGCAGGACCTCGGACCCATGGAGGGAGGAGTCCACTCTCGTGGGAGCCGCCGCTGGGCAAAGCGAAGCTGCCCCTTGTCCTGGGCCGGGCAGCGGCCGCCGCCTCGCAGCGGCCCGATGGAGACAGCCGGCCGCGCCCCCGCCGGCGTTGGGTCTCCGAGCAGCGCGCCGGGCAGGGCCGGGCGGACTCCATTTCCCGTGGTGCAGCGCGGCCGGGGCGGCGCAGGCGCGCTGCGGGCGCGGCGGGCGCGGGGGCCGCGGCCATGAGACGGCGGAGCGCGGTGCAGCGCAAGGTGCCCTGTCTGTTCGTCACCGAGGTGAAGAAGGAGCCGTCGGCCAAGAGGGAGCACCAGGTGCCCGGGGCGGCAGGGGACGGGGGAGCGGGAGGCAGGCAGGCGGGGCTGGGCCCCTGCAGGAGCCCGGAGGAAATCGCCGGGCCGCGGGTTGCCACAGCACCGACCGAGTCAGGGCCGCCCGGCCGGTGCCGAGTGGCGACAGGTTTGGCTGCAGATCCTGAGCGAAAAGCACGGTAGCGGTTCTCCCCCTGAAATGCAGGGAGGAAGGCCTGTTTGGGTGCCGTTTCAGCTCAGCCCCACGCATTTCCTGGCAGGTACATCCAGGTGTTCGCCCTGATTTTGTGTTTGCTTTTTCTAAGTGAATGCAGCTCCTACGGGACCTCACTGGGAGCCTGTGTAAAACCACCCTTCCGTCCCCGCCTGTGAGCCTCGTAGGGAAAAAAGGAGCTTGTAAATTTTGTTTTGTTTTTTATTTGTTTTCATTTTGTGGTCGAAGAAATATCAGGCTTATGACAGAAAATAAATTTGAGGCTGCGAGCCGAGGACAGGTTGGAGTGGCATTCACCTGTCCAGCTGCAGATCTCCAGCTTGTGTTTCCTGGTTTTAGTAGCAGCTGCGTAATGTACTTGAATCCAGCTGGGTGACTCACTCCCATTGGCGATTGTCTTCTGGACCGAAGAGCTGCAATGGTTCCCAAAAGAACAGTAATGTAATTGTTCAACTCAGGGTACCAGCACTATCAGTAATAGTCATGTAGGGGGTACATCCCTACACTGTTGTTCCTTCATACAGGAAAAGTGAACAGGGTATTAGATCTGGAACTGGCACACGCTATTTGGGTTTTTTTACAAAGTTCAGGCAAGGATAAAACGTGGTGATGACTGGTAGGGAAGAAAGGGAGTGGTGGTGCTGATAAAACCAATGGGATTGTTTTGTCACTACCCTGAAATTTTTCTTTATCATGTAATCTTCATAAAATCTTTATATATGCTGTAATAGTTACAGATTTGTAACTAAAATACAAACCAGACATGTAATGTAACAAAAGCGTGTAGAAGGTTCTTATTTTATGAATTCTGCATTCTGTTTCAAGACTTCTGCAAGACAAGAACTTGCTTTGTGTCCACTGAAAGAGACAGTGCCCGGCTTAAAAGATAAAGTTGACTGGGCAGAGAAGAAGGAAGTATGATGATTGTAGAGAAAAAGATTTGAATCCAAACACAACTGCTTGCATGTTTGTAGTGAAACCGTTAGAGAAGCTGTAAAACCTACTAGAAATTTCTGTTAGTTGGCTATTTGTTTCAGATCCACAGATCATGTATTTCTTTGCTCTTTCAAAGCACAGAAGTATTTCGGTGATAGCAGTGATACTAAGTATTTAGTATCAGGATGCTTTGGCCACCTTGCATTCCATTGCTCTAACATGGTGCTATTGACTTTCATCTGCAAACTGAAAGCTCAGGGGAGCTAGTCATGAGTAATTTCTATTGCCACTCTAATACAGGAAAGCACATCTTAAAATATTACAGCATTGGACTGGAAGTCTTCTAGTTTATATGCCCTATTTAAAGTGGAAAGCAAAATCATCTTTAAATACTAATCAAGAATGGGAAGGGGGAGAGAATTAGCAAACAGATTGCCTTGGTTCTCCTGTCTTAGAGCATTTTCCAAACTGTTAAATTTTGAAGAAACAAGGGTGTATTTTGATAGTGTTGGAAATCAGTAGAGGCCAACTGTAAGGAGCCCTATGAGAGCAAGGCAATAACATAGCCACTTGTTTTCTTTTCAGCCATTTAAAGTTTTGGCAACTGAAACTATATCTGGAAAGGCGTTAGCGGCAGATATACACAATGCAATTCCTACTGAAAAGGTGGATGGAACCTGCTGTTACATAACCACGTATAAAGGTAAGAAGGAAGACCTGTATGCAGATTCCTCATGCTGACTAGAAGCCTTACTTTACTTAGTTTCTGCTTTCATGGTATGATTTATTTACAGCTGTTGTGAATTCAACTGTCATGAAGCATCTTGACCACAAAGTAATAGTTACTGTAGTCTTAGGAGGTGTTTCTGAAGATGTTACAGATTTTAGTCTCTAAAATACATGAAGTACGGTTTAAGTGAACATGACAATCCAGGAGCTATTCCAGTTTTAAAATGTCCCATTAGTAAGTCTTTCTTGCACACTGGGACTTGTAAAATAGTGTCTAATTTCCTTGGGGAGGATTAATAGAATTATGGAATTGGGGTGGAAATGAGAAGACTGTGATTTATTGCATCACTGGGGTTCTTCCCTTTCCCTAAAATTTTAAGAAACTTTGTATTACAGTAGGCAAGACTATATCTAGAATCTAAAATAGATTTTTAGATTCATATACTGGAATTTATGGCTTTAAGTAGCGGATTAGGATATAAAATTTCTCTAATGGCAGTTGATAGTTCTTGCCTGTTACACAGTTGATTTCAGTACTCTGCAGGGTGTGGTTACCTCAGTAACGTGCTGGTTTTCTCTCTTATGGAAACTCTAGGGCAACCCTATCTGTGGGCCAGGCTGGATCGAAGACCCAACAAACAAGGCGAAAAAAAGTTTAGACGATTCTTGCATTCGCTGAAAGATGGCAAAGGTCTGTGAAGATTTCTTTCCTTCTTTTTGGCCAAGTAAGTTAAGCCAGTTGGAAAAACTAGTCTAACATGGGAAATGTCAGTGATCCTGCTCCAATTTTTTTAATGTCACTCTTTACTTTGAGAGAGCTTTAAACTGGAATAGGTAGCTAGTTTTTTAATCTTAGTTAGTTTTTGAACTTTTAAACTGCTTAAAGGCTACATTCTTTAAACCATCCTAATTGTAGACAACTTGAGTGTGACAGATATTGGTGCTTGTATGAGGTAACTGGGACTACTGTCTGTAAAACAAGGTTTACATCAATGGTATTTTAATAGTTGTATTGAAAAACAACCAAAGCAAAATTGGCTAACAGGTTGTTGAAAATTAAATGTCGCATTTATGTGTCTAGAATTTGTATGGAATATTGAAGAGGATTTCAAGCCTGTTCCAGACACCTGGATTCCAGCAAAGGACTTAGAGTTCTCTAATGGCAATCCTTTGCCCGATGAAAATGGACATATGCCAGGTACATATGATGCAGCACAGGTGAAACTGGGGAAGGGCATGGGTGAGGAGGTGTGTGTGAATTTTGAAGCAAATTAGAATTAGTTCCTGTTAAAAATAGTAGTTAACATATTAAAAAAATTGTAATGTCATTCATTCACTATCCAGGAAGGTGTAATTGTCACATTTGCATTCTTCTGACATACAACACAGTTCTTCTCATTAGTCTTTCTGTTTGTAGTTAAGTGTGGTTTCTTTTTTTTTTTTTTTTTTTTAATGCATGTCCAGGTCTAGTGCACACTTAGTAACTGGAGATGTTTACTTGGGTAAAATGCAGTGTTTTCTCATAGGTTGGGTACCTGTGGATAAAAATAATAAGCAGTATTGCTGGCATTCATCTGTTATAAATTATGAGGCTGAAATAGCACTGGTATTGAAACGCCATGCTGACCCAGGGCTTCTGGAAATCAGTCCTGTGCCATTATCAGAACTTCTAGAGCAAACATTGGAGCTTATTGGGACTAATATTAATGCAAATCCATATGGTAAGTTTGTATGGTCTGTGGTTAAATACTTTTTTTTTTAATACTTTTTTTTAATACTTTTTTTTTTTTAATTTTTGAGTGAAAATCATGCATTTTCTTTCTGTAATTTTTTTCAAAAAGTTCTCTGATAGCAACCTTAGAAGAGAGAGAAAGGGCTGGCTGAAGGAAGCCACCCAAAAATACCTTAGAACACTTAGTTGTCATGGAACTAGTTCTCTCTATTAAACCTCAGTTGCTATAAAAATGCTTTGCATTAGTCTTTCAAAAAATATTTTGACTGGAAAAACTGTTTTAAATATTACTATTAAAATACTAAAATAACTTTTTAAGATTGCTTCTTGGTGCCTTTTCTTCACTTTTATTACTTGCTCTTCTGGTGCTTTTTAGCCCTTTGAAGTAGAAAATTTTATTCAACCATTTTTAGAGTCCCTAGAGTTAGTCGTAAGTTGCAATTTTTAAATTATGAAAAAGGAATTTTTTTTAAGGAAATGTAATCTAAGCTAAATTTTGGTTGTGGCTTCTTCCTTTAAAAGCCTTGTAACAAAAAACCCAATTGGGTATGAGCACAAGTGAGTTCTCATTTCAGAGCTTTGCTGTCAGGTAACTTGCAAGGATAGTCATCATACCTGGTCTAAGCATTTTCCCAGTATGTAAAAAGAACTGTAACAAAAAAATCTAGTAGCTGGATTCTTAGATGAATGTTTGTGTTGAACAGTCAGTGAAGAGGCAATGCAGTTTTTAACAGCCTGGCTTAAGTATTCATCCATATTCATGAGAAGATGTGCCAGATTTTCTGGAACATGTTTGTGCCATTGACTGTGATCTGAAGTGTGAAGAATTTAGCCAGTAGCATTTTGGTTACTGAGGAGGTGACAACAAGGACAAAACATACAACTGTATAAATCTCTGTGTCATGTTTATTTTATTCAAAGGAGGAAGAGGAGGTTTTAATAAATAATTATAAATTAAAATGTGAGGATAGACAGCTGCATTTAATACTTAAAAATACACTTAACTGTTTTGTTAAAGGCAGGATGATGTTGTAGTATCTAACAGAAATCTACAGAGTACTTTTAAGATAGCCACAGTAACAAAAATGAGAAAAATTTTAAGGTATCATGTGTTAACTATCAAGAATATATTTATTTCTTTAAACATAGGATTAGGAAGCAAGAAGAATCCTGTACATCTTCTGGTACCACATGGAGCATTTGAAATAAATAATCCACCTACTTTAAAGCAAAATGACATACTGTCTTGGTTTGAAAGCTGCAGTGAGGGTAAAGTTGAAGGAATTGTGTGGCACTGCCATGATGGGTGTTTAATCAAGGTAAATATATGGATAGACCTGTGAAAAACACTACAATAATTCACAGTACGTGAAGTATTGTAACTTACTCATTTTTTGTCTCCTTTTCCAAGTATTTTAATAATAAATGTTCTCCGTCAAATGAGAGGACAGTAGAATTAGTCAAGCCACTGAATCACTGCAATGATGACATTGAACACTTTCATTCCCAACATTATGCTAATGAAGTAATTGAGAAGGTAGCATTTTTTTGCCTCTCTGTATAGGAGTCATTAATTTTAAAAGCTTAATTCTTTTATTTAAAAATTAATTTCTTGTATTGATGACTTATGGAACAAGTATTACTAATGAGACTGTGTTTTTTTGTAATTAGCACATTTATGTTATTTCTGAAACTAGAGAGGACACCTTGGTTCTAGTTTGTCTTCTGTGCTTCATTGTTAGTCATGTTATTCAGAAAACTGATCAATGGTTTTAATGCAAAGGATCCTAGAATCCACACATACCCACACACCCCCCAAGCTGGAACTTGTTGTGCTGCTCTATCAAAATTACTAAACTGATTTTCTTTCTTTTTATTTTAGCTGCATCGCCATCATCTTGATTTACCCTGGCCACTTGCAGAGACATACCTGAATTCTCAGCCTGTTGTAATTTCTTTTAATAGAACTAAATATGAATGTGACTTTGAACCAAAGAGTTTGTTTCACCATTTCTCAAGCTTAGATGGTCAAAGATTTGACAGACTCAAAGATATTAAGTTTGATGCTTAAAATGATTTTCCGCTTTGAAGTTAATTGTCCTGTGTGCTGCATTCCTCTTACCTGTGTCTTACTACAGAACTCTTAACAAATAATCTTCTAGCTTAGGCAACAGCCCAGGTACTGTATCATTTTAAGTTTATCCTAAATGACTGATTTTAAATAACAGGGATCTGAGAGCCAGAGCAGAGATCTACCTTCCAGCATGTTCATGTTCTTTTCTGAAAAATCCTTAAGTTTTGAACACATTTCTGGAAACTGTCAACATTAAGTGTAAGAAGTATGTTGTCTGTCACCGGGCGTTCCTAAAAGCTTAGCCAATGAACACAATCAAATGGAAAAGTTACACAGGTTGCACTTCTAAAAATATAATTGTTATGACACTATTATATATAGGATTCAGATTTAGGATCTAGTTTCTTTACAGTAAAGAACATATTTCTGATGGGACCAGAATTTGTCTCTAATTTGATAACTTTTTTTTAAAGTAGTAACAGTTTCTTATAGGGCAAAACTTTTCCCTGTATTATTTAACATAAACATTATGCTATTACTTGAAACCCCAATTACCCTCTATCCTACAGGCACTTCCACTATTTTGGGACAAAAAGAGTAAATAATAGAAAGTATACTAGTTTTATTTTGGAGATCCTTAGTAATTGGAGAGAGACATGGCTTAATAATTTCATTTACAACTGCATCTCAATTAGAAAACTTGATCAAGGGCATATTAAGTACAATAAAGCATATAAATAATAAAGGTGAGACTGAATGATTGTTTGAGTTGGCTTTATTTTGTGTCTGCTATAAAAGTATACATCCAACTATATAAAATACACAAAATGAAAAATCAATTATGTACAAAGATACGATTAGTTTGGCTGAAATAATATAGTTTAATTTTCAGTTCTTTGTTCTTGGGTTTTTTAAAATTGAGGTAAAAATAACCAGGGATGTAAAAACAGACATCCCACATACTGACCCTGAGTTCAGAGTTAAACGGTATGGTCAGATGAGACAGCAAGGGCAAATTATCTATGCTTATTGATCTGGAATTTAGCACATTTAGCTAAGTATGCTGACATTTTAAGAGTTTCTCAACTTTTAGGATAAGCCTAAGTTTTCAACATCACTTGAAATCTGTGTATTTAACTGTTCTGAAATAAAATGTGATACTGCAAAGGAGCTGGGACAGGTAAAACTCACTTTTATTTTGACTGATGTATATAAATACTGACCATGAACTGTTGACTAATCCTATTTTGCATTCTTAGGTGTGTGCAAACTAATGTAACTTTAAGAGACTTGTATTATTCCAAGATAATCACAGACAAATGAGTATGACATAACTGCCATGGAATTTGTTTTTTGTATCAATGCTGAGAATGCTAAACACTAGCCTAATCAACAGCAGTGTTGCCCGAACTATGCACTCGAATGCCAAACTCTTCAGAAAGCTGCTTCAACTTCTCTTCTAAGAGTATATTTTTCTTTACTTCTTCATTGTAGTTATATTTCAGATCCTCAAGTTCTTCAAAAAAGGAAGGGTCGTAGTTTTCTAATTCTCTTCGCAGCTTTTTTGTCTCTTCCTGTTGAAAAGAATGAAGGAGTACCACCTTTATCAAGAACTTTGTTAATACAGCACAACAGCTTTTTTGCCTTTGACTTGAGAGGTTAAATGATGAGATACTAAGGATGTTATCTACAGACAAAAAAACTCTACCCATAAAAACAGTGCAATCTCTAAAAACAAAATAGGTTTTGTAAACATAATATTTTGAAATTAACTTAGTCGTTAAATAGTGATTTAGATATTGAATGGCCCTTTCTAGCTAACCATAATTAGCTAGACATAACCATATAACCGTAATTTCTAGCTAACCGTAAACTCATTATCTTGCCTAGGATGATCCTTGCAACTCACCTTTAATTGCTGTTTTTCCAGCTCTAAGGCTTTCAGCTGTGCCTGGAGGTCAGCTATTTTATCCTTCTCTACAATTTCATTATGTCCTGGAAAAATAATGATGATTTTTTATGAAATTTAAAGTCATGAAAATCCATGGCACCAGTCATCTTGTTCGAGTAGTTCTGCACCTCCTGAAAACTGAAATGGTTGAAGTGTGTAAACCCAGCTGGGATCACCAAAAATTCAAGTCATCTGGGCTTTTCCTTATTTCTTGTAAAAATTAGACAGTGGTGTCTAGTTCCTGTGACTGAATGCAGTAGTCCAGGGGACCAGTATGTTAGCACACTTCTGAGAAATATGATGTGTACGCTTTCTCTGAATTAAGTGCAGGAAGTCTGGAAATAACAGGATCTTGTTATGTGTATTCTTAATTTCAAGAGGGTTAGTTTGTTTTGGTTTTTTTCTTCCAGTCATGTGGCAATGTGCTGCTCTGTAGTGCTCGGCTTTTCCCATGGGACAGATGCCTGCTAAATCTTAAGTTATTCACAGAGCTGTTAACTGGAAGTAGGCACTCATTCTCCAGCAGCTTGAAACCCAAAGCAAAAGAGTATTTTAGTGAATGACTCATATCTTACAAAGAGTCTTTTGAGGCTAATAAAGCAAGTGGTGGCACGAACTACACATCTTGTGAGGGAAAAATCATACAAAGTTTACTGTCTCTTGCTCACGATAATTGATTATGAAGATTTTTACTAAGAATTTTCTACAAAAGGCTTGTATATGTACTCAAAAATCCAAGGCCTTAGTCTGCTCCAGTTTACACTGTTTTGGCATTAATCTAAATAAAATAATTCTTTAGATTTATTATCACTTTGCACACACATATTAAGTAAAAATAGTTTTAGGCCCCAAATACAGGAAGATCTTTATTTTAGGTATTGAAAATTATTACCAACTGCTGCATCTTCACTTGTATAGGTGTGTCTGTGGTGCTTATAATCCTCCATCTGGTGCACTAGTTCTGCTTTTTCTTCCTCTAATTGATTATTAGTTGCTCTGGAATACAAAACGATTTTGGAATAATTTTTTAAAGTTATTAAAATATTTTAGAACTTTAACTAAAAATTTGCAATAGACGTTTCTTGGTCATTCTTATTTCATGTATATTGGCTGAGGTATTTATTTATTTAGAAGTACATTACCTTAAAAGCTGAAGCTCCCTGATGAGACTTTGCTCTGTCCTTGCATCTTCAGGAATGTATTTGAGAAGCTTAATCTTAAAAGAAAAATTAAGGAAGTTTTACTCTTGAAAACAGTATCCATGAACAACGCAGTTCAGACAGTTCTCTTGGACTCCGGATTAAAAAATGAATGAAAATAATACTAAAGATGTAATCAAGTACTAAGTTATCAAAATAAAAAAGAAACTAAGTGTTCATCTGACAGTTTCCATGACGCTAATTCTCAGCAGCCTTTTCAAAGCCATAGATCATTGCTACATATTTCATGAAGGATGAAGAAAAAAGTATTCAGAAGACACATAGCTACGTCAGCATAATTTATACTTAAGGAAGTGATATGCCTAAATCACTAAGAGCTTTAAAAATACTGCTGACATACTTACTTGCATCCCTAGGTGTTCAAGTTCCTTTTGAAAGATAATATGAAAAGCCTGTAATTTTGTGGTGAAAACCCAAATGAGTGTACACTGACTAGGTATAACCTGCAGTCATTAAGTTAAAATAGGTCCCTGATCAGAGAGGGAATGAGCCCCTGTAAATGCCTTTTGGTAAAGATGCCAAAATATAAAAGTTAGTGTTCTGAATAGAAGATAACATGCAGTTTATGAATGCAGTGACAATTTACGAACCCTCATGAGGCCACTGTTCATGACAGGCTTTTGTTCTGTTTCTACCTAAAATGGTAAGGATCTGGGTACCACATAATGAAAGATTTTTATCTCTTGAGTTAACTTTGCTTCTGCTATACACTTCATGTTAATAGCACTGACATTATAGAAAAGGGAGAACAAGCAAAAATTAACAAAATGGTTGTTTTTTAGGAATCAATTCCAAGTTCTAGTTATTGAACACACCTACTTTCTTACATAATATACATATGAATTCCCACACTAAGTTTTGTATTTGATACCTTACACTGAAAATGGCCAGTACGAGACCATTGTACAGTGTGGGAAGAAACCATGTACATATTTATAAATGAGAAGATGGAAGCTGACCTAGGTGAATAGTCCTAGGACTGCATCTCTGGAGTACTTAAAAGCCAGAATGTGGTACATCTTTTGAAAGGTACCTGAGTTTTAAAATTCATCAACTCTTCTACACATAAAATAGTATATGAAAGACTTACTACATGTCTTCAAGAGGGCATGCTGGAAACAAATCAAGATCCCATTTAGGATGGCTAAGTCACTTCCCCCCTCCCCCCACCCCCAAAACCTGGAAGGAATAGAGAAGTCCCTGCAGCAAACTTACTCTGCAGAACAAGCTTGAAAGATTGTAAGACCATTTGAAGTATCTGTACTTACAGGCTTTCATGTGATCGGTGAAACAACAGTAAAAAAAGGCCTACAGAAGAACACAGCAGAAAAACATAGTTTCCCCCTAAGTCAAGAATATATTGATAGTATGTGGTAAACCTCATTAATGGGCTAAAATATGTAAATATATTTGAAGCAACTATGAAATAAACTGTAAAAGAAAGGATTAGAGAAAAAATAACTACTCTGCCACTACAGATATTAGAAAGACATAAATTAATAGTAAGCATTCTATTCTCAGAGTCATCTGGCTAAATTTTACTCACTTGCTCTTTTAGATCTTGTAAATTTTTATCAGCATTGTGTTCACGTTCTCTTGCTTCCTGAAGCAGCCGTTTAAGGTCAGCAATGCTTTGGTTTTTTTTAGCAATATCCATTTCCATTTCCTTCAACTTAGTTTCATGCATCCTGGTAGTAGTTTTATTTAGAAAAAGATAAGAGCAGAAATACAGATTTAAATATCTTTACGAGAATAAATGCCATAAAATACACCCTAAAATACGCTTGGGGCATTGGCCTTGAAAATAATTACTGGTCTCATAAATGTGGTGTGCTGAAAGAAGCATAATGAAGAATACATATTTAATCTTAGAATAAAGGCTTTTCCAGATATTACACTTTTGTGGATCTTTGTTGTCTACATTTTATTTCAGGGTGATGGGAATCTTTTCATGCTATTGGCCATAAACCCCAATCTACTTCCTGCTAAAAGGATGCCTGTTACTGATGCATATGTACACTGGTTGGGTCTTACCCCATAGTGTTGCACCTTTGACAGTGTTTTTCTTATGATTTAATAATTTATGGAAAATATGTACCAAGAAAAGGGCTAATACAGATACAGAAGCTGAAGACTCCAAGGGCAAAACTGTTCTATAATAAATTAGTTTACCCTGAAGTAACAGCAGTCTGAGAATGAGTCCCTTCTGTTTTCAGCCGTACAAGGCTACAAAAAGGTTTGTGTAGAATCCAAAATGTTGGAAGGTACCTCTGGAGATCATATAGTCCAGTCTCTCATCTGAAGTGGATTATCAGATAGCAAACATTTTGCTCCATGTCAAAGAGCCTTCTAAAGGGTCCCTTGGATGACACCCCTTTGCCCTATTGAATACTTTTTTGTTATCACCTACGTGCTTTGGAACATGTGCTGGTGAGGTGGATTGCATGTTAAAGTGCCCCAAGCAGCTCCTCTGGATTAGTAATCTCTTAATGTTATTAACTTTATTAAATAGTTTGCATAAAAGTTTAAAAAAAGGAATAGTTTTCTGAAGTCTCAGTGAAAAAAAATGGCTCAGCAACATGTCAGAGAAGCACTAGAACTCACCAAAGAGATCCTGTGGGAGTGCAAGACAGAAATGGGTAAAATCTTGGATATCAACAGTGATCTGACCTAAGATGAAATCAGACAAGTCTCTCTCCTGTCCAGCTGATTTTTTGCCCTAATAAGATTACTATCAGAGGTTCTGATTTTGTAGACACCTTTCACTTCTGGTTACAGCTATTCAAGGGTATTTTTGCAGTACATCATCTTATTTCACCCTGAGGTTATACAGGAGTCCAGACCTAAGGATTTTTTGCTCTTTTATGCAGGACACGGACTGCTTATTTCTCTTAATAGCATAAGTGTTATTACATTTCTTTTGTCCTTTTCTGAGGTCCAGCAGTACAAGAGATGATATCCATCTAAAAAACTTGCTTCAAGAAGGGCAAAATTTTCCTTCCTTGTCCACTTTGATGAATCATGAGCATATTTCATGTGAACATACCTTGATATGTATATAATGTATATTCTATTTCAGTCTGTTCATTATTAAACATGTCAGTGTGAAATATAACTAGCATTTTTGTGCTAGTCACAGCTTATTAATGAAAAAGGTTTAATAGTAACACTTCTTGGACTGACCATGGTTTTGGAGTGACCATTTGCCAAAATCATATCTGTAAGCAAACTACAATCCACAGAGCAAAAGAGCTTGCTTCTAGAAAAGAATGAATGGAATTAGAGTTGTTCAGACTGTAGAGTCTGTGTAAGTAGGTTGTCACAGAAAAAGCATATAATTCCACTAACTGTGGAAGTAAAGACAAATTAAAAAGTAATTCTGGTTTACAACTTAGGCATACAATCATAAAACTTTTTTTTAGTTTGTTCCATGTTGTGTGATACAAGTGATAGGTAACTTTCAGATAACTTATTGCTAAAGAGGTGTTCACATTTACTAGTATTAGCAAACAAAATTTTTTTTTATGCTGATTTCCAAGTCTGAGTTTTATCTAAAAATCTAGAAATGGTGAATTCCAAACCTCATGTTGTATACTGGAAAAGACAGTGCTGATCTCAGTTTTTCTCCCTTCTACAGAAAGCAGAATCAACTGGCTGACTGCAATTCTGGGCCTACAGAAGATCCCACACAGGAAGGATCTTCTGCTGTGCCTCCATGTCCCAAAGCTATAGAAATCACAGTCGCTCTTCTAACACAACCTCTGCACATTCATATGGTTAAAGGTAGATTCAAATCTACCAAACTGGAAAATGCAGGTTTCTGGCTTCAATTTTTTGTTTCAGATTGTTTTTCATGCAGTAAATTACAGAAATACTTTCTGAGTTCAGCAGAAATACTGACATTGCACAAAGCAAAAATACGGTATGTTTAAGCAGCAGGGAACACAAAATACTTCCTTTACCTGAACTATCCAGAGATCCAGAGCTCATCTGAAGAATGGAGATAAATAACCAGCTTCTATATAGAGGAAACAGCTAACAAGGCCAGTGTTTAAAGACACTAAATCTCTGCTGGATTCCTATCAGAGATCTGTATACTGATTCAATATATAAATATAGAAACAGAAAATAAATTATGGATAATATAAAACTATCTTCAAAAGAGGGATGGAAAATAATGGAAGTGTGATTTGTTTGTTAATATTTAAAGAGGATTTAACACTTGTGTTTATTTTCCTTACTACATTCTTAATTCCTACCTTGTTACAATGGACTTCCAGCTTTTGCTGTCAGATCCATCAAGCTGGCTCTCAGCCAAATTTAGCTTCTTAATCGTTTCCTCCAGCTGTACAGTTAACTTCTCATTTAATATCTCCAAGTTATTCTTCGCTATTCGTAGCTTCTCTCCACTATCAGCTTCCTGTCATTCAGCAAAAGAAAATGTTTACAGAATACTTAACCTCACATGAAACACAGTATCATCTAAAATGATGGTGAGATAGGCTGATTTAAAGGAAAACTGCATCCAAGACTACTAGCACTACAGCTTCTGAATTCTGTCTTGGCCTAGTCCTTGGATATCTCCTCTCTACACATAATGAAAAAATCTATCATAGCAACATCAGTGCTATATCAACCATTAAAAAAAAAAAAAAGAAGCATGTATTTATATACTTGCCACAACCAGGGGAATAAAGGGATGCATTACAATGACTGTACCTTTTTCAGTTCTTTACGCAGGCTCTCATTTTCAGCAATGACTTTTTCCATTCCTTTGGTTTTAGATTCAAAACGCAGACTCAGCTGGCCCCCCAGATCACGTTTCATTTTTTCCATTTCAGACTAAAAATCAAACAGTTTGTTAAAGCACATATACATTCCTTAGTAGAAAATTTCAGATTTCAGTTTTTACAACACAACATAGTTACAGCTACCTCGCACAATAAACATAACATTCCATCAAATAATTAAAAATATATCCCTAAGGTACAACAAACCTTAAATCATTCAGTATGTTGTGCTAAAATTAAGTTCTGCTTTTCTGTTCTATACGTTTCATATTTTTAAAGCACTTGTGCCAATCAATACCAACAACAGGCTTGCTGCTCCATTTTTTTACTAAGTTGCATATAAACTGTTATCTAAATACAGTCACTGGAGATAATTCAATACCTTTAGCCCCTCATTTTCCTGTTCAAGACCAAGTAATTTCTCATTAGAAACCACAGCTGGTGCTTTCTTCAGTTCTTCATTTTCTCTTTGGAGTCTCTCTACAACCTTTTTCATCAAACCAATTGTTTTTTCCAATTCTGGGATCGTCTTTCCACTTCTACCAGCCTATAGAGAGAGGGGGAAAAAGTAAAAGTGAGCAAATGGTTTATCTTAACATTCTAAGATACTCTAAATCTTACTCTATTGCTTATTTTCCCATTTCTTTAAAAGGTCACACAAATAGTCTGACAAGTTAGGGGCAAGAAACATATTGGGCATTGCTGAAGACTTTTTTTCCTTTAACTCCTGAAATATTGCTCTATTGAAGTAGTTGACAGTAGCTAGGGTAAAATTTAACTATGTAATCTTGTGTAGTATAACAAACAAAATCCTTCACTAACAATAACTTAAATGTTCTAATATCTGTATCAAGTCAAATAATTTACATAAATCCACTAATATAATTTTCATTATTACAGCTATAGCTCAAATTTATTTTATAAGTATGTTTCTGAAGATAACTAATCCAAATGATAAAATAAGGCCATAATAGTGCATATATTTAAGTGTAGCTGTAGTCCTTCTAATGGTCCTGTTAACTTGATTTCATTAATTTATTACAGCAGTTTGTCAGTAAAATAAACAAGAACAATTAATATTTGCTTTTGGTTGATTCCAAGTAATTTAGCTTCAATAAAACTTTGAGCTTTTTCTTTTCATTCTCATTTAATTATGATGAAGATGCTGATACAGTACTCACCCCTCTAACATTGCCCAGCTTTCGTTCAATATCTGCTTTCTCTTTTTTGAGAAGTTCACACATTTCTTTTAAGTCATCTACTTGGTCCTACCAAAAGAAAAAAAAAGGAATAAGCAATTTAATTAGATGTCAATTTGAGGTGAACATTTGGTGAGCAAAATTACAATTGGTATTTCAATTGGTTAACTTTGAAAAATTTAAGAGAAAGCACTTTCCCATATTAATGACACTTTCTATAATTTCTACCAGCAATTCAACCTTCTCAACTTCTGTACAAACATGCAAAACTTACAGTATGTACAGAAAAAACATCCATTTCTTTTGAAGCAATTACCTAACCTGTGTCAGAGTAAAGAGGACTAAAGCTAAAAAGATGTTACCTTTAGTCTTGGCAAATCTTTGTTGGCCTGCTCTAGCTGGAATCTTAGTTCAACATTTTCAGATGACAATCTTAGATTTTCCTTTAAAACTTCCTGTTCTCTTCGATACTGATCACTTGACCCTATTCCTGATGTCTTGAAAAAAGAAACGGGAAAAGAATTATTAACTGGTAATGCATTAATTCAATACAACTATCAGTTGTAGCTGATTAAGAGCAACAGATAACTAGTATTTTTCATAGAAATAAAACAAGACGGTATTATCACCAGTTTTGATCTATTCTCCTTTTACTTTAACACTTCTTACATTTCCTAAACTTGCTTAACTGTTAAGGGAAGTTTACAAATCAGTATAAACTAGTAATAAACCATTGGGTAAAAACAAATTTCAAAATCTGAAAGACAAAAAAAAGCTACTGAGTGTAGTAAGTTGTGACACTGTTCCTGGGAACAGCATCTAAGTTTAAGAATATATTCTGATAGTTTTTTAACTAGTAGATATGTCATAAGACATCTCAGTTACGTCACATGGATCACAGAGCAAGTCAGGAACAGTAGTATGTAACTCTTGTTCTTAGTTTGTTTTTCCTACAATCTTAAGTCTTTATCCATGGAGCCTACTAATTTCTATTATATGAAGAGTGCTTTGCATGTTCTATATTGCCAATTCAAATCATAACTATATGGTAAATTATTCTGCCCGACTAGTAAAGAGTAAAACCTTTTAATGATATAATAATCAGTGTTCTTCACTTACATAATTATGGAATTAACTATATGATTCATTACTTTACCACTAATAACAGGAATAAAGTATTTGCTTCAATAAAGCATATTTTTTTCTTAGTGTAGGTAAGAAGATATCATAAGTCTCTTAAAGAATGGAGGTCATCAGCTAGCTGCATGTATCATTGGCGGTTTTTGTAAACTGTCTGGATCAAAATTTTAGTATTGACAGTAGCTTACTTGTGAGGTGTCATGCATGCCTATCATGAGAGTACAAGGTTTGCTTTATGGATCACTTAATGACTAGACTTAATATCTCGGCAGACCATGCATAGGAAAGCATGGCTTTATCAAGATCAAACTATTCTATTTCTTTATAATTTACACTGAAGAAGTGCTAGGGGGACACTACAGTACCAAACCTCGGGCATTTCACAAAATTCTGAGGTTGTTTCAACCTTTTCTGTACAGCTTCGGTAATTTTCATGTTTATTCTCTGCAGTGTGTTGATTAATTTCATTATTCACGTTTATTTTGTCTGCTTCATAGTCATTAGCTTGAGTAGAAAGTTCCCCTGAATTAGACTGATTGCAGCTCATTCTGTCAGTTTTAGGCTCTTCTACACCTTCTTCTTCATCCACATTTGATTGTTTGAAGATTTCTTGCTTGCTCTCTTCTTCTTCACATCCCTCATTAATTTTTGCCTTTTCAGGCTGGGTTATATTTTCTTCTTTTTCACTGCAGTTCTCTTTATCATATTCAGCTATACTTTTGTTTTCCAATACTTCTGTAGAAGTATCTGTGTCTTTCCATTTCTCACTATCTTCAAGCTGCTGTTCAGGAGACACTTCTGTGTTTGCACGTGCAGTAGCCTCCTGGCCTTCATCATGCATGATGCAGGTTTGTGTGTGTGCTTCCTCATCTATTTCATTGCCATCCGTAATGCTATCATTAGCCTGATGTTTCATTTCATCCCTACTTGAAATAGATTTCTTTTGAAGGGAATTCAGATACTTTTGTTTACTGACAGTGATAGGAACAGACTTGGTCAGTTCAGTTTGGTCACATGTACTCTGATTCAAGTTGAAGACAGAGTGAAGCATGAAAGAAAAGCAGAACACAGTAAAATAAAACAGGAAATAAAGAAAACTAGAATGTACTGTTAAATCTATTCTTGAAAGATTAAGGTAACTTAATAATGCAAAGCTTGCAATATAATGAACCTTGTAAGAATCAAAGCACAACAAAAACACCTAATGCAACTGAAATGCAGCTCAGTGTTTCCCCAAATTCTGTGCTTCCTAAATTTTCAATCAATATGTAATATAAAAGTAGTCTCTCAGTTGCAGACTCATATATCTAAAAATACATTTTCCTTATTTCTCCACATGGACTACCATACTGAGTATTTCGGCATCTACGTGTAGAACACAGAAACTGTAAGTTTTGGGGGTTGGGAGATTTTTTTAGGTTTCTTTTGTTCTTTTAAAACCACTAAGAGCTGAGTATTTTGTATCATGTTCTACAATACTGTCATTTGAATAAAACCACCTAAATGACACAGAATACCAAATAGATAAGAAATATTTTTGATAAGTAGCTGCATTTCCTCTAGGTAATATGGTTATATTATTAACTTACTGAAGGTCTCGAAAATGTCTCTCTTGAGCATTGTCTCTGCAATGCATGAAGCTTTTCCTGGAGGTATAGGTTTTTGAAATGTAAATCTTCTACAACAGAATCTCGTGGGATTGCTTGCAGTGTTCTACATTGAAAAATGAGTCAAGCCAAAACAAGCAATAGCTATTAATGCAGAAAAACATCCCTTAAGGTAAAAACACCATGAACTTCTGGATTTTTAGGTTGGATTTTCCAGTATTACTGAGCTAGTTATTCTACATCAATGTTTGCCATATAAACTATTTAAACTTAAACCTGTGAATAGACAATACATACATGTACAGCCTCTTCTACTCAGGTACATTATCTACTGTGATAGTGGATATGCTGATTAAGAATACACTCCCTAAGTGCACTTAGCAGTTTCAGTAACTTCCACCAACTCTAAACTGTAGTTACAATTTTACACAACAGGAGAAATATGTTTTTCATATTATTTAGATTTTTAAAATAATGAACCAATGTTGCATATTCTCTGAACATGCACAACTGGTCCCAAATAGTTTTAAGTTTGCTCATCAGAAAATCAAATAATATTTTTTTAAATTACTGTCTGGTTTTTTTTCTTACTGAATTAGATGGCCTATTAGAGACCATCTCATCCCACAGATATTTTACTAATTGAGATTTTTCGCTTTTTATAGATTCTTTTAAGAAGACTCTCACCTCAAGTGTGCAACTTCATTTTCTAACTCTAGATTCCGTTTTCTTAGTTCTTCCACTTCTTTTTCAGTTTCTGAGGCTCTTACTCCAACTACGCGGTCAACAGTGACACCAGTAGTTTTCAGTTTCTTCTGCAGAGCAATTTTCTCTTTTTCAATCCTGAAATGTCCAGTAAACTTACATTTAAAAGTTTATTTGCTAACTTGCTTTCTTTAGGAGAAAATATTTCCTGTCTTAAAGAATCCACGTTTGCAATTTGTTCACTGAATCATATCCCCTTTTCTTTTTAATAAGGTCACCATAGAGACACTAAAGCTTTACCAAAAAAACCACAACCCAAACCTGAAAAAAACAATGAACATCGAGTCAGTATCATGCATATCATAAACCACTTGTTGGTTTTACCTTTGTTCACGGCGAAATTCATGCAAGACTTGCTAAGAATAAATGCTATTTTGAAGCAGTTTCAATCCACCATTGAACAACAGCTACAATTACTATCACAGTTTCCTTTCTCTTCTGCATCTTTTATCAGTAAAACCCTGCTATTACTGTAATGAATAAATACAACATCTGCAGAGGGTTTGCACATGTGGCTGTTTTTTTTAAAAGGCTTCCATCTCATAAGCCTAAAACGGTCACTACTGCAGTAGCACTACATGTAACGGTGGCACAGTATCCAGTCCCAGTAGTCTGATTAAATAACACCCAGGTGAGAAACAGCCTGCGTTCCTAAAGCTGTTATCTGCTTTATAACAGAATGCTAAGACAGGAAGCATAATAAAGGACTTAAATTCATTTTATTTTGATACAGTTTCTTCTAATAAAGGTTGTTGGCTTCTACAAGGGAAATGATATTAGAGGAGTAAGTAGTCTGCTGCTTGAAAATCAATTAATACTTTTAATCTCAATAGCAATGTCAAATTCTTGCCATCAATCTTATAAATGTAACAAACTGCAATAATTATTACATGGAAAACATAGTTGGATTTCCCTTACATCATCATTTTGTAGCTGAATTGATTAAAACCAACTCACTTTGTATAAATTTCCTTCAATGTATTCAACTGTTTGGATAAAGCATCTGTCTCTTTTTCCTTTTCCCTTAGTTTGTTTCGCAGTCCTTCCATTCTGATTTGCCATCTTTTACCTTCTTCCCATCTAATTATTTCCTCCTTGGGGGTCTATGAAGAACATAAGCAAATTATGTACATCCTCTTGAGGTTTTTTTTAAAAGTAAAACAAGCAAACACGTTAGATAACTAAGAATTATATATTCTTCATTTATCAATTTAAACCAGGAAGCTGTACCAGGCACGTATGATTTACCACAGCTAAATAGCAGGTTCAGCTGGATACACTGTGTAAAGTGTATAAAGCTAAAGCAATTTAATGCTGTTACCAAATTCTTCCTTAGCTTTTAATAGTCATTTTACCAAAAAAAGGAGTGACACGTTTTATGAAATTAGAGGTGCCAGTGCAATCTATCCATTTACTCTGAATTACAGGTTAGATTTAAGAAAAAACAGGGGTTTTTCTCTGCTGATTTAAAACATTTTCTGTCTTCTGCAGCTCGCCAGGGGCTTATTTAAAACATTATCTGTCTTCTGCACAGCTTTTTTTCCTATGAGAAATGGAATCTCTACTTAGTTAACAATTCAATAACTGTAAATTATACATTGGTTAAAAACAGTACCTATAGGATTGCAAACGGCTACTGAAAAATCACAGTCAATATTCCTGTAAGCAATTTTTTGTTGGTTTGGGGTTTTGTTTGTTTGTTTATTTTTAATTGGAATTTTCCCTTCTCCAGTTATCCCCTGTACTTTGTTGTCCATCTTTTTTCTAAACATTTACTGCTACTAAAGAAAGGAAAGAAAGTTTCAGAAAACAGGAACAATACATCCTAAGTCTGAGAAAAATACCTCTAGACACAAAGCAACAGGTATTTAAAACATTTTGAATTCACTGGATGCATAAGTCCAGTCCTAGAATAATACTTAATATCACAAATAGTCTGAATATCATTATACAAGCATGCTGTAATATTAGTATGAGAAGCTGCTAATTAGTTACTGAAGTAGTAACAAGGAAAAAAAAACAACTGGTAAATTAACACAACTCCAATTGCTCAGAGCCTCTTGTACGTGGAAATCACTATTGTGAAGAATAATCACTTAGAGATATCATCCCTTTCAGGATTCACTCTTTTGCTCCTAAGTACTTCGTGTTTTTACCATTGCATTGATTTCACAGAGGCATATCTGACAGCACTTACATAATAAATGTAACCGCTACTTACAAAATCTTAGTTTTCTAAGATTTCTGATGGATCTTTAATTCTACAAAAAAGGCAGGAAAACATTAATATACCAGTACTAAGTAACAAGAGCTGTAACAAGAAGTTGCAGCCATAAAACTGCCTTTCTTCTAGTCAAGTTTAGTTGGCTGGTTTTAGAAGCAACAGGGAGAGTTGAACCACCTTGATCTAGGCTGATGATGTCTTTCAATGCCACGATATAAATATCACATACCTTGTCTTCTCTTACACCTTTTCTTTCTGTTTCTTCACACTTCGTCTCCAGATCACTCTCCAACTTTTTAACTTTTTTCTGAAGCGCATCTATCAGATTTTGTTCATCAACTTTGCTCTGAAAAATTACAAATTTTTACAAACTTCAAGTTCAGTGATTGCTACCGAAGTTGTTTTTTCTTAAGTAAAAAAATAAGGATTTTAATTCCAAGCTGGTAGATTTTGTTTAGAACCTCACTGATGTTTTTGAAATTATCTTTAAAGTATTATAGTATTGGAACACAACTTTGCACTCTGAACCGAATAATGAGCAGGAGGTATAACTTAAACAATAATTAGATGATTCTCCTGTACTTTTCTTTTAAAAGGGGAAATAAGGACAGCTAGGAAGATAAAAAAATTCCATTTTTCCAAGAAGCTTTAAAAGTGGTAATTCAACTCTTCAGACTTTTTCAAACAAATTTCAAGAAGCAAGTAATTTCTTTAGCTGAGGCAACAACAAAAGCTAATTTTAAAAAGCTACAATTGTAACAACAAAAGCTAATTGTAACTCAGCAAATGGGGAAAAATAGATTTTTAAATCAAGTGTAAGTCTCAATGCTTGCCAAAAATACTTAATCTTTTTCCCCAAAACCAGCACATCTATATAGAAACTGGACCAACATCAAACAGTTTGAAGAATCACTTCTACCTGAATGCTACTGCTCAGTCTCCTAACACGGTTCTTCAGTTCTTCATTTTCTTTTTCCATTTCATTTTTTTCCCTCGATATTTTAGCAAATGCTTTTTGTTTCCTCTGAAGTTCTTGGTTCAACTCATCCCTTTCATTAGACAAAGAAGTTTCCTTGGTTTTACTTATTTTAAGGTTGTCTGTAAGCTTTGTAATCTGGTTATTCAATTCCTCTATCTGTGTCTAGAAGAAAACAAACAAACCAGCAAAGCCCACAAGTCAGAGTCATCAACAATACAACAAAGCAGTACAACAATGCTACCCAGTACTCACGGTAAGCCCCTTTGTTTGTTTGTCAACAATCTCCTGGACATTCATATATGCCTCTTTTTGTGATGCAGCAGAAATAATTTGCTGTTCAGCATTAGCGGTCATTTCTGCTCGGAGTTCCAGAAGTGCTTTACTCAAAGCCTGAAAATAATTAATTCACATTTTTTTAAGTGAAGGTGCTGCTACAAAACAGGAAAAGGCAATTATATTTTATCATGGTATATTATGCAATTGTATTCTATCTCCTGCTCAACTACACAAAGAATTCTTAAGCACTGAGAAAAAGTAAACATTTAAGTGGCATGGAGATTAATTTTTGTTAACTAACTTTGTGCTGGTTCTCTTTTATGGCTAACTGGCTCTTCAGCTGTTCCACCAGATTTTTCAGTGTTGCTGTGGGTGCTCTGTTATTTGCTTCTTTTTGGACCTCTAGTTCAGCTTTTACATTTGCTAATTCCTTCTCCTTCTGAGATAATATATTCCTCAATTCATTTGCTTCATGTTTTATTTGTTCCACATCAACTGTGTGCTTTTCCTGAAGCCTAATAAAAAATAAGCATTAATAGGGTATACTGTAATAGTTAACAAACTCCAAATAAATAACATAGGTCATGATGTTATGTTTTTTATTATTATTAAAACAAATGACACTTGGATTCAGAAACAGCAAAGAAAGACTGAAAGGTGGCCTCATTTTAATAAGAAAATTACTCAAGAAGGTCAGCAAAATGAGATTAGAGCATTGTTCATTCTCATTCTTGGCCCTTAGAGGTTAAAAAAGCACCATACTTTTCTCACTTAAAGATAACTTTCTTACCAAGACTCCTCGAATACTTCCTTTTCCACTGAGTGGCACAAAACTAACAACTAAAAGGCACTTTTCCAAGCCACAGTTTTTCAGTATTAGACCCAGTGAAGTGCTACAGATTAAAATTAACTTATAATTACCAACTATACCAGTGCTTTTCAGTTAGTTTTTTTCAGCTAAATCTTAAATTCAGCAAAAACATGTTCAATTTGGTAGACCAGTCCTGTAGCAGCAATACGTAACTGACTTGATCCACTCCAGGTTGTGACTTACACTAACAGTCTAAAAACTTACCGGGCTCTGATAGTCTCAAACTCGTTGATTTTCATTATAGTGATTTGTTTTTGTTTCTCCAAATCAGAAGATGTTTTCTTTAATTTTCCAACAAGCGAAGCAAGAGAATTATCCTGTTCAGCTACAGTTTGCTCTAAGCGGTGAAAATATTTGCTGTTGGAAAGTGATACGGAAGTCTTTTTCCCTAATTCCTGTAAAATAAAACAAATGCACATGATAAACAATTTAAGCTTTAAATTAAAGATATGCATTAGTGATGCATTTTTAACTCAATCCTAAATATACCTAAGCATTAATAGCTAACATGTTTATTTACTGAGATATGATTCCACAGAGAAACCAGTCACACTAGTTTGAAAATAACTTTGTATATCTAATGATCAGCAGAATAACCAGTTAAAACACATTTCACCTTATCATAAAGTGTACAGAGAAATTTCATATTGAAATGGGTTAGTTTAACATAACTATAGATTGAATGTTTCGAACAGAAAACAAAATATAAGTCTCTTTCCTAGAAGTCTCCATAAAATAGGATGATATGAAAAACAGGTACTGAGGTGGTAACTTTGGTTTCTTACACGTAACTTCTAATCCATCTCATGTGAATTCTCTCAAGAAAAATACTGTAACAGTATCAATCACCCGTTTATTTTTCTTGTCATCAATTATTACTTACTTTTGACTGCAAAACTGTTCTTTTCACCAACAAATTAAAAAACATAGGAATAACTTCACTAATGCCACAAATACACATAACTCACCAAAGCAGTCTCTTTGAATTTATTAAGAGAATTGTCAGTGTGCAAATCTAACTTCTGGTGTAGAACTCTTAGGTCTTCCTCATGCTTCTTTGCTAGTTCCTCTTGCTCCTGTTAGTTCGAAATAAAAACTGTAACTCTACTGGATGCACACTATCACATAAAGTCATGAAACTACAGTGCCTTCAAGCTTGTTATTCACTCATTGCTCAATATTACTCCACAGACTGAAGAAATAGCTACACATGTTAACCAAAGCACACCAAGTGAAGATGAAAGAAAGTCTGCTTTGGAAACACACTCCTGATCCAAACACACTAAAACCGACGGATGTTTAGTGTTCAAGTACCTCTGAGACAAAAGGTTTATGCTTTAAAATATGCTTTATGGATATTAAAAAACCCAATATTAATTATGCTTAACTAATACAAAGTATGCTTAGATACATGGTTTATGCTTTTAAAAATGCTTTTATTTAAAATACACTTTAAGAAGCATATTTTCCATAAATGTATGTCTTTCCTCTATCTTCCAAATTCACTACCAGATATAGTCCAGACACAGTGCAACTTACTGTTGCAAGTACTGAAATATCCCATAGAAATATACAGCATATCACTTCTCACAGCAGAATTTTAGTTTTCTTCCTGTCACACTACTTTAATTCCTAGATAGACATGACATACATAAACTCTTGGACCAAGCAATTCCTTTATTATAAGAGGCTAAAAAATTCTACATGAACTTTCCACATAAAAAATAACTAACTGTCTCTGTTCTGTTACATCTGAGTTCAGAAACTTGTTTTAGATTTCCCTAGCAATGGGAAAACAGAGAATCAACTAAAATAACTTAAAAATGGAAGAAATTTTATGCAAAAAGTTTAACTACCTCTCTTGCTTTAGCAAGCATATGTTGGTATCTTTTTAACACTTCTTCCTTTTGATTTAATCTTGCTTGCATATTTGCAATGGTTTGATGAGCAATTTTAATGGCATGATGGTACTCTGGATCATCTTCTTGTTTGCCTAATTCAGCCATTATTTTCTCTCCTGATGCTGCAGGCAATCGAAGTCTTAGTTCATTTATAACTTTGTCTCTTGACAATACATTTTGTTCAGCTTTCCACAGAGCAGTTTCCTTTTCTTTTAATTTCTACAACAAAAGGCAATTGTTGCATTTCCAGAATTCGAACACTGCAAGATCTTACTTTTTAAGAAATATTACCATAAAGATTTGTCTAAATGGATTTATAACCACAAAATGCTTTGCACTGGGTTCTGTCTGTATAGGATTACTATTAGGTGCAAAAAAGTCCCAGATCATCATTACCTCATCTTTTGCTTGGCACAAGACACTTAAAGCAACATATTTTGTGCTACCAAACCAAGAAGCCTGTGTTTTACAAATTTCTCTAGAACCATTTATTACGATGTATCTTCTGTAATAGGATAGCAATTTACTAACCCAAGATAGAAGTGTTTTGCTATCCTACTTTGCTAGTTGTTAAATTTAATGTAACACTTGCTAAGTTTAACTAACTATAATTAATGGAATTGTGTGCAGCAAGAACATCTCACCCTACTAAATGGAAGAATAAAACCACTAGAAAACTCTCAATAATTTGTTCCAACAGAAAAAGTATTTAATTTTATTCATGGTGTGATTATATTATTTACATTTTCTCTGTGTTAAATATATCTGACATTTAAAAAAGGATATTTATTACAGAAAAAAAAGTAACAGGCATAGAAATACAAACTTTGCTACTTTATATGATAATTTATATATTTAATTACCTCCTCCAGCGACCTGCAGGTTGCCCTAGTTTCCAGGATTGTTCGAATATGCTCCTGAATCTTTCTTAAAGCCAACTCAAGTTGTTGTGCGACTGGCAAATTAGGGTCTGGAACTGAGCCTGTAGCATCTTCTAACTGCACAGAAAGATTCATATTCATGTAATCTGACAGCTCTGAAAAACATGCTTATGAGTCTATTTTCAGTTAATTCAGTGCATGTACCTTTAAAGCTGTGCTAAGTATTTCGTTTTGTTGATGATCATACAGGTCTAATTGGCGCTGCAGTTCTACTTCCCTCTGGTCCCAAGCCATTTGCCTTTCCTCATGAAACTGTAACATGTTTGATGAAGGTAGTTCATTTATTGAAGGCAATAGAAATTTTAGAACCAATTTCAACAGAAGAGTTACCAAAAAGTAAAATACTCAAATGTGCTATTAAAAAGAATTATGAAACCAAGATATAAACATTTACGTTAAAAAGTTATTAGGAAAATCACTTAGTAAAATAAGGAATATGCTGCTTTTCTAATAGCATGCAGAAATACATACCTTGTTCTGCTGCACAATTTCTTCTTCCAGATTACTGATTGTACATTCGTATTCAGAAATGATATTACACAAATACTTCACCTCTTCCTTTTGCTTGACTAATTCTCGATTGAGTTTAAGTTCCTGCAGATGGAGTTCTTCCATCTTCATATGCCATTCAATTACCTAGCAATAAATAAAACATGCTGTATTATAATTTATCACAGGCCAACTAGATGCAGCTTCACTATGACTTTGAGGCAGTATGGCATTTATCAAACCAACAGGAAGACAAACATTCTGCTTTTTTCAGCTTCTTCACTTTTCTTGAGTGAACAAGCATGGCAGGCATATGAAACTGCAAGAGGAATGACTGATTAAGTGCAGCAGACAATTGGAGAGGCAACAGGTTTCTCCATCACTGACAAAAGTGCTTTGCAAACAATTTTCAAATGACCAAGAGTTATACCCTACCCTATGCACCTGTCCAGATGGAACAAAAAAAAGCATGCAAGATGTTTGGTTTGTTTTTTCTAAAAGAGCAGAAGATTTTCAAAACCATTAAATACTGTATTTATTCTAAAGTACACATGTACTAAGAATAACAGACATATTTATGTCAACATGCTCCAGAAAAATATTTGAAAACTGACTTAAGACTAAAACATGCCCAGAGCATTACAATCGTTGATTATTTGCATGCAGACTTTCATCACAACAGATATAATCATATTATACAATACCCAGTGATCTGGAAGAGAAGTGAGAAAGCCTTATTCAAATTTCAAGGCAACATTGTTTACAATAGATATGAGTAAGCATAATTATATGATTATAGTAATATTTCTAATCATGCTGCCTAAATTATTGCCCCTAGATTTATTTAAAATGACATGGATTTGTAGTGAAGATTTCAATGCCAACTCATGGAACAGAACTTCAGAATGCTACTCTCTGTTTAATTTAATTTAATTCATTATTTAAATTCAATTCATAATTTCATTCAAATTAATGTAACTGCATTCCTAGTTAGCCTCTAGCTGCCATGTGACTTAATTTGGCACAAAAGATAATTAGTAAATCTGACTGCACTGATTTTATGGAGAAAAAAAAATTATAGTTTTCACATTCTAACAAAGTGTATTTTGAAATAATTACGTTCTAAATTAAAACATTTAGAGAATAAGCTAAACTGAAGTGTAATTTCAATGCAGATCAGATGAACAAAGCTACTCGAAGCCATAAAATAACAAACCTTTTGAGCTCCTCTTGTATCCTTCAACGCACTTACTAATTCTTCTAAACTTTTCAGTTTTAACTCCAGCTCTAATGTTCTGTTTTCTGCATTTCGACGCTCCTGCTGGGCATGTTGAACTTCTTCCAGGATCTTCAGTTTGTCATTCTGTAGCTGAATCATTGTTTTAGAGAATTTTTCTTGCTGTGCTAAAGGCAGAGCACCACTAAACTGTCGCCGCAAAGATTGAACTGTCTGTTGCAGATGTTTGGCTCTATTTCTTCCTTCCAGTCGGGCAAAATATAAGGCTTGATCTCTCTCATCAAGCTTCTGCTCTAAACGTAGATTATGGATCTCCATCTTCTGTAGTTTCAATTTAAGTGTTTCCAATTTGCCTAGAGCAACAGATTCACTACCTTGAAGGGCTATGATATCTTGATGCAGTTTTGCAATAACTGCTTTTTCATCTGACTGTGCCTAAGAACAAAATTTATAGAACAAATTTATTTTTCATTTTGAATATGCTAGTGCAATTTGTATGTAAATATAAACAAGCTATTTTTTATTTTAGATATTGCATGTATTTCATTTCACCGAAAAGAGCAAAAATTAGCTTCCAACATCTTTTTACTCTTCCACTGCTGTTTCTACAGCCACATTTTAGAAGTACACCTTTTCAGATACTGATCTTAAAAACTCTCACTTTCTAAAATACTAGAAACTGAGGAAGAAATCTATACCTAAACTTAGAAAATATGGTAATGTAAAAGCTGATACAAGTGTTGGATTTAAGGACTCAAACCATTCTAGAAGACGAAACCAAATCCCAATAAACTGTTTCAGCTAATAACAAAGCACTATAATAAGTCTACCACAAATCTTCAAGTCCTTTCTTGTCTTGTAAAAAATGACCAAACTTTCCTGACATTGTATTTAAATATTGACCATGAGCTATTAATCATACAGGAATAAATATTACGTAAACAACATGGAAAAAAGCTCAGGATCTGTAATAGCCACCCAGCTAGAAATGGAATAAATGGAGAAGGGAACAATTAATGTAATATAGAAATCTTGAAAGGGTATGGCCACTACAAGGACCAGCTTGCAAAGATCCTTCTGAAATACTTTTGCAGTTTTCTAGCTCATTGTTTAAGTTACTTCATTTATTCTCACTCTAGGAAAAAAATATCCAAACAGCATTGTAATTAAAGGTTGAATTTTACCTGATAATCTAAAATTTGCATTCTAAGAGATTCCACTTCTTTATCTCTGTATTGCTGGCGTGCCTCCAGAGCTTCAACTTGTGTTTTCGCTACATCAGACAGTTCTCTTAACCTTGCAGGGAAAAGGAGTACTGCGTCACTTGAAACCATTGAGTAATCTTTTAAGTCCATCTACACAGTGCTAAGAAGAGATACTTAGCATGTTTCCTCAAATCAAAACGTTTGGACTTGGTTCTCTTCAGCATACTCTTATCTACTACTCAGAGTTCTTATTAAGAAAATTCTTCTCTGTATTGTCTCTCAACTTTTTCACGGGACATTTTCCTACAAGTTATACAGGAAGTCTGATAGTGGTAACATTCTCCAACAAAACAATACCATGTTTTTTACCTGAACTAAGCATCTGTCCTCTATTTCTCTCCCACTTCAGGATATACTCAAAATCCTCTAAATGTTCAAAAAGACTCATTCTCAGTTCCTTTCTCTGATTCCCCAAGTTTAATCATTTATTTTCAGAGTCAAAAATCGCTGCAATTATCCCTACAGATGTTGTAGGTTTAGGAATATAACAGGATTACATTAATTACTCAAAGACAAATATCCACATCAACATATCTAAAAAGCTCAGTTTTCCAATTTATGCAAGGTTAATCTCTTTTAAGTAAATGACAAACCTCCCTCCTACTGCAGTTTAATCTCTGATGTATCTATTAGTCTTTGGAAGAACTGCTTTCCAATTAGTTTTATGAGATTTTCATACATATAAGGGAGGTTATGGCACAGAAACAAAATAAACCTCAATTAATTAGTTTAAAAGACCTACTATAAGTATCTAATTGCACACTTACCCTTGCCTATCTGGGTCAGCACTTAATTCCTTTTTCAAATTAAAATGAAACAAATTGCTTTCTTTATAGTCAGGAATTAAATGCTTCATTTTCAATACAAAATTTGGCATATATAAATGCCAAAAAAACAGGCACTGAAAATTATATGTTCGTGATACATAAGTAGTGTATTCCGTAAGATTAATATAGCCTAAATTTTTGCATGCTTCCGAACATACTGCATTCAAAATTTGTTCCTTCAACACTTACTTTGACACTTCAATCTTCAGCTCCATCTCACGCTTCTCTAGGTCCATGATTTGTCGTCGATCTGCATCACTTACTGCCTTACTTACACTCTTTGACAGTTCATCTCTTAATTCCTGTTCCACTTTCTGTGCCTCAAGATTGATTTTGGTGAGCTTAAAAAAAAACAAAATCAGAAACAAACAGAAAGGCATCCTAAGCACACAACTGCTCTAAACTCTGCAAAGAAAAAGCAGTGCCAAAATTATTTTTCCTTTTCCATTCATTATAATACAAAGTTCAGCTGTGTTGAGGTTGTGTTCAAAACTCAGTTTTGTTTTCTCTCTGCTTAAAGATCTTTTTGTTTGCAGTGTTGCATGCACATAGGAACAGAGACATAGGTTGGTGCAGAGAAGGATTTTAAAGCAAACACAATTTTTATTAGAGAATTTTCTTAAAACCATTACTGCAACAACTTGTTCCTAACTAAAATAAAAAATAAAAAAATAAAATAAAAAAAGACTATAACCACTTCAGGAAATGAAGAGTTTTACTTATATATTTATTTATTACTTTGTATATTGGGATTGGTAACACAAATACAGGTTATAAGTGCCAAGACTCTTTCTAAAAAGAATTTTCTTTAAGTGATATTCTTTCAAGCAGCCTGATTTTTCACGTTGATTATTAAATACTGAGTAACCAGTGTTTCAATTCAAACCAAAGAGCATTGAAATAGATAATCTGAAAAGGATTAGACAACACAGAGAAGTCCCAGGACTTAATTTAGCACATACAGTTGTGGCACATTAATCCAATACCACTTCTTAATAAAATAAATGATTTCCTAAACAAACTAAAAAAAACCTGTGGAGTGTCTTATTATCTGCACTTCACATATGTGAGACAGTACTATCTGGAAAACAGTCATACTGAAGTAAATTTATGAGTTAAAAAGATGTATAGTAGGCTTCTACTATAGTAGAAGTAGCCTAAAAAAAAAAGAAATTATGCCAGATTAGGAGGCACTGGCAACAGAAGTATATGAAATAGAAAATGTATGTCCTGGAGCTACAGAAATGAGACAAAAAGGGATGCAGAGGTACTAACAAAAAAACACCTGTGGCATTAGGAGTTCATCAACTCAGAATGAAGGAAGACCAGCAAACCTTAAATGTATCACAAGTAATACATGTGAAAAGTAAAATGGGACAATAGGGAACATCACCTGAAGTTTTTATTAAGGAAGCAAAAGAAGTCATCCCATTAGAAAAGCTTTAAAAATGCTGCTGCTGAATAGCTTTATACACTTTCAGTTACTCCATCACCCAGATTAATTTAAATCAAAACAGCATATCAAACACTACTCAAGCAACAGAGAAATGGGGAGTCACATAACTGCAATCTAAAATAGCTTGGCTAAGCTCTAGCAAAGGACAAGGAGGGGGAACGAATACCATCTATCAACATTCAGAGAATCACAGAATATGCTGAGTTGGAAGGAACCCACAAAGATCATTGAGTCCAGCTCCTAGCCCTGCACAGGATTATCTATCTTCAAGAGTCACACCATGTGCCTGAGAGTATCATCTTGAACTAAGGCAGGCTTGGTGCTGTGACCACGTCCCTAGAGAGCCTGTTCCAGTACTCAACCACCCACTGGGTGAAGAACCTTTTTCTAATATCCAACCTAAAGTTCCCCTGACACAACTTCAGGCCTTTCCCTTGGGTCCTGTCACTGGTCACCACTGAGAAGAGATCAGTGCCTGCCCCTCCTCTTCCCCTCATGAGGAAGTTGTAACTGCAATGAGGTCTCCCCTCAATCTCCTCTTCTCTAGGCTGAACAGATCAAGTGATCTCAGCCAATCCTTATATGGCTTCCCCTCAAGGCCCTTTATCATCTTCATTGCCCTCCTTTGCACCCTCTCTGAGAACTTAATATCTTTATGGTGACCAAAACTGCACACAATATTCAAGGTGAGGCCACACCAGTGCACAGCAGAGCAGGACAGTCCCCTCCCCTGAGGGACCAGAACCCCCAGGTCCTTTCCCATGGCACTGCTTTTCAGCATCCCATTCTCCAGTTTGTATGAATATCCAGGGTTGCCCCATCCCAGTACAGAATCTGGCACTTTCCCTTGTTGAAGATGGCTCAGTCCTCTAATTGTCGAGATCTCTCTGCCAACATATTTATTCCTTTTCTTCCCTTGCATTTAAATTATAGACCACTAATAGCACAAGGACAAATGTGTACAACTCCTATGAATACATTTAGACTAGAAATTATAAAAAAGTCTCAGGCTATTAAAAAATGAATTTATATAAAGAAATTAAAATACGAATGGCGAGGACTAAAAAACCTAACAAGATAAAGACTGACAGGACAGGAATACTAAGGATCATCAGCTTCAGTGGCACATGACTTCTATTCCTGTACTACAGACAATGTTTGTCATGGTACAGGGAACATAGCCAGTCTGTAACAAAATCATGACACTTTTATTTGCAGAGAGGATGCAAAGTTCTAACTTTTTTTTGAATAATTGGTAAATTATAAGGAAAAATTAGTAGAAAAGAGATCATATGAATTAGATAAAAGAACTAAAAGGTAAAGAACAGACATCTTTCAAGCAGTCTGCTGATAAAAATATAAACTACCTGTTAAGATGATGATCATGTATTTTACAGATACTAATGTTTAAAATTAACTACTGATAAATTAATTAGTTATATTTTTACCAGTGTCCTGTGCATACAAAATTGCAGCTATATTTTTCATCATAAGTTTATTTGCCAGTCCTTATAGAAAATAGATTAATGCTTTTTGAAAACCTCAAAAAAAAGCACTTAAGATGTATCAAATTACGTTGTTAAATCTCAACAGATTTACCTCAGCAAACTTTGTTTCCAATTCAAAATTACGTTCTTCTATTTGCTTTACAGTATTCCTCAAATGTTCATACATTCGTTGTGAATGTTCTGCTCGCTGTCTTTCATTTAGTTCCTTCATTTCCAACATTGTGATTTTCTTAGAAATGGACAAAATCTCACTGTTGGTTATTGCTTTTGTGGCCTTGTCCATGGCACTGTCTTCCCCTACAAGAAAAAATATTTAAATTAGGGAATACAAAAGCTGATTCAACTATGAAAATTATTTCCACTACAAAACTGAACATGAGCTTTGCTTTATCTGTGTCAGATAAACTTCATCAAAACACCTGTATTATTTTTTTAAACTGGAGGCATGGTTATCTTGACTTATTACATGTTTGAAAAGTATCTGATTTGAATGAAATACTACTGTCAATTATAAATGCATATATCTGCAACCACGGTTATTGAAACTGATAACTATTTTCAATGTAGCCTTTCACTTTATGCTTAATTCAGCTGGTAAATCTTCAGGAACTAAAATATATAAAAGAAACAGATGTGAATGAGTTCTTCTTGAATATTGGGAATATAAGCTAAACAAACAAGCTCCAGCTATCAAGAAAAAATGCTTTGTTACAGAGTATCCAAACAAGAAAAATCACTGTCTTGATGGCCTGTGAAATACTACGACTGACAATCAAGTTAGAACATATTAAGAAAAAAATTCAGGTTATGTTGCTTTAAAAGCTTTCAAACCCTTGACCCAGTAACCCAAGAAAAGTCAAAGTACAAGAGTTTCCAGAGGAAAATACCAAACTTGGTTTTAGTCAAATAGATAAGTAAAATGAAACATACAAACAAAAATAATCACCAAAAAAATTTACACCGTTACCAAAAGATATAAAATAGTTTTGATTTTTTATTTTGGTTATTTTAAGATATATCAATTTTAAAACATTTTCAAATATTTCTTTTATACAGGATACACCATTTGGTTTTTAATGTTGCAATATAACTTTTATACTTGCCCAGTTTAGTCATCTGTTCCCAAGCCTGTTCCACAGTATGAAGTTTCTCTTTCGTGATCTCCAGTTCTTTATTCAATGAATTTATCTGTGTTTTCAAGGATTCATTCTCATGCTGTGTAACAGAAAAGTTGCAGCATAACTGCAAACTATTTAATTGTAGCACATTTCATGTTTAGTATCTATGAAATCTTTCAGATTAACAGATGTTACCTATGTACAACCCATAACCTACATATATGGCAACAGAAGAGCATGTTTCCTCCTAAGTGTAAAAATGTTAGTCTTTGCTGTGTTCTATCTTACTGCCAACTATTAATACTGTGAAAATTTATTACCAGTGACTAGGATTCCTACAGTGTCTAGAATTAGATTAAGAAATCTTTGTTTGTCATACTAAGCACCTTGTTATTAGTTGGGAAAAAAGAAGTACTTGTGGGGGATATTGCATCCCGCACACCATACTTCATCTTGCACATAAATACATGTTTGAGATGCATCATACGCTTCTTTTAGGCATCTAATACGATGCCAAACATTAGTTTTGTAAGTGTTTCTTCACTTCTCCAAATAGAGAAGTGAAGATTTCCATATTAGCCAGTAAAACGAATCAAATACTTCTTATTTTCAATCTTTAGTTTTCTAAATATGCTTTTAGTTAATAAATGATTCTCTAGCTCTACAAAATTGCTGAAATGGGCAACGCAAGTTTTCATACGCACAAAGTTCCATCAAATAGACAAGGAATCATTCATTCATTACCACCCATTAACAGTCGGAGGTAATAATACATCTTTGAAGCCAACTTCATAATTCATAAAAAGAAACTTCTACTTCAGAATAAGAGTTCAAAGGAAAAGTTAAATATTTAAAGTACCTACAACATTTTGCAACCACATTGTAAGCGATCCTGGGTCATTTTTTTTTCTATGGAAGTCAAATTCCAAAGCTTTACCCTTTCTTGGAACTGAATATTTCATTCTTGTGAAAGCTGGGAATTAGTAAAAGCACATACTTTGAGAGAAAGCTTTGAAAGTGTTTATATTCATTCTACTTTCCTTATGACCTCCAAAACTGGAGGTCACAAGATGATAGCAAATATTCCTTCTGCCAGCCAGGTTTTAGTAATCAAAGAACTAAAAATAATTTCTGAGGTAACATATCCAAAGCTTAATTTAACAAGCAAGTAAACAAAAAACCAAAACAATTAAACAAAATGCTTTTATGTCTGCCCATTGTAATAAAATCTGGAACTCTGTATATTTTTGCCCATGCACTGAAGAATACTAAGATATCAAATTAAAATTCAATAGCAACAGTCAGACTGGCTCAAACGTCTCATACTCACTATGAAACTATTCTAATCAGCAGTTTTAGTGCTGGGCTTATATCTTCCTCTTAAGTGAGAACAAAAAAGCAAGACGAACAATGAATAAGTTTTTCCCCCTTAGGATTCAAATGTAACACAAACATTACCTCCATATGTTCCATGTTTGTTGTCCGCTGGACCAGCAAATTATCTTTTTGTAACATATCTCTGTATTTAGCGGTTAATGCATTGTACTGATTATTAGCCACTTCTAGCTCAGACAATGGCACACTACCATCCAGCACTTTTTGCAGAGCGGCAATCTTAAAGCTAGCCATTTCCTATGAAAATAATCAACACAGTAGGTTAATAAAATGGATCAGCTAAATATAAAACTACTCCATGTAAAAAGAATATTACTTAATAAACATGGGTTTATTTTCCTAAATTACCTTTCAACTTTAAAAAATGCCTGCAATAAACATTGACAAAATTTCTCTGGTATTCCAACTCTGGCTAATTTTATCAGCAGTTGCCTCTCTATGATAAGGCGCTGTCAAAACATATTTTATAAAACTGAGTTAAAACAGGTCCTAGCAACCTGCAAGGCCAAAGAATAAGGTTTGGTTTCATATGATACTTTGAACAAAAATAACTTGTTGAAGCAACCACAGAAGAGGAAAACCAACAAGTTTCATATGATGATCATAGAATGCTTTGGGTTGGAAGGAACCTTAAAGACCATCGCATTGCAATCCCCCCTGCCATAAGCAGGGACACCTTCCACTTGACCAGGGTGCTCAGAGCCCCATCCAACCTGGCCTTGAATGCTTCCAGTGATGGAGCATCCACAACTCTTCTAGGCAACCTGTTCCAGTGCCTTGCTACCCTCACAGTAACAAATTTCTTCCTAATATCTAATCTAAACCTGCCCTCTTTCAGTTTGAAGCCACACCTCCTTGTGCCATCACTGAATGCCCTTGTAAACAGTCTCTCTCCATCTCTCCTGTGGGCTCCCTTTAGGTACTGGAATTGTGGGCTACCTTCAGGTACTGGAAGGAAGGACATAATTAGGTCACCCTGAAGCTTTCTTCTTTTGCAGGCTGAATCCTAATTCTCTCAGCTTTTCCTCATAGGAGACGTGCTCAACCCTCTAATCAACTTGGTGGCCCTTCTCTGGACTCGCTCCAGCAGGCTGATGTCCTTCCTGTGCTGGGGAGCCCAGAGCTGGTCACAGTACTCAAGGTGGGGGTCTCACCAGAGTGGAGTAGAGGGACAGAATTCCCTCCCTCACCCTGCTGGTCACACTGCTTTTGATGCAGCCCAGGACACGATCGGGTTTCTGGGCTGCAAGTGCACATTGCTGGGTTGTGTCCAGCGTCTCATCCAACAGCACTCCAAAATCCTTCTTGGCAGGGCTGCTCTCGATCTGTTCATCCCCCAGCCTGGATTGAGACCTGGGGTTTCCCCGACCCAGATGCAGCACTTTGCACTTGGTCTTGTTAAATTGCATGGATTCCTACGAGCCCACTTCTTGAGTCGGTCTGGGTCACAATGCTTTTTAAATACAAAGAATGTTTTGATGAGATTTATAACAGCATTGAGCAAGCTTTTGGGAATCCACTCAAGAAACTAGTGCTAAATCCATTTAAAAACAAAATGTATTTATTCACAAATTGTAAAAATAAAAATATTAACTATACCTTGAATCGTTGCAAATTTCCAATCTTCCCTATAACTGCAGTCTCCATATGCATTATTTCACCCTTTAGTTTCTCATTTTCTTTTCTAAGATGCCGTTCCATTTCAAGCAAAGTGGTACACTGCCTTGTTAGTGATTTTTCATTAACTCTTAAAACAGTTATTTTTCTATTATTTTCTGCAAGTACTCTTTTTGTTTCATCAGGATCCAGCTGAAGTGCATCGAGTAGATTCTGTAACATTTTTTAACAAGAAGCTTGAACAGAAACATGGTAAAACAACTCCATAGACAAGCTTTCTTGTATATTTCTTAATGTAGGCAGAAAAATTTCATTAATCCATCTGAAATACTTTCTTTATGCTAATAAAACATATATACACACTCAATACATGCATAAGCATACAATATTCTATCAAAAGAAAAAACTGAATCTCCAAAACTATTAATTTCTGAGGAATAGAAGCTAAATACATTTGACTGACTAATTGAAATTTTAGTTAATGCTGATATTTTCGAAACTTATAAAAAGAACAGTTCTCTGCATTTACTGTCATCAGTCTTCCCCTTTTTCCTAGGATCAAAACAAATGTACTGGGGAAATTTTCTAAACAAAATAGAAGTCCTGTGGTTCCAAAGAAACACTTACAGTGCCCTGCTTTGAAGACCAAACCCATAAAATTTGCAAAGTAACCACAGGATCCCTCTTACAGAAATGCGTGTGTGCACACACATGTATTAATCTGAGGAGGGGCAGTGGTGGGGAGAGGAAAACATGACAACTTAGGTCACAGATGCCATGTGAGCTTTAGCTTTGCTGTCACATACATCAGATGGCCAAGGAGACAGGTAGCAGAAACTGGAGCTTAATAAACAAGAATGAGCACATAGCTAGAAAAAAAATCCAGAGCCCTGGAAGTCTAATGCTTTTCTGATCAAGAAGCCTGTTTTTCTTAAGCTTTCGTAAGCAAGCATCACACTATCGTTGATCACTCATAGTAATTAATTTCAGAGAAATGTTTAATCTGAAAATGTTAACCTAATTCTAAACAAAAAACATACTAACAAAAAAATAAGGCTAAATAGTAGTACATATTACTTATGTTTGGATAGATATGTCTCTGGAAATAAAAGCTATTGGGAAATGGTAATTTCTTAAAAGATCTCAGCAATACTTTCATAGCACTGCTATGAAACTCCATTAGATTTTAAAATAATTTACAAAAAAAATGCTAGAAATATCTTAATTCTGCTACAATCTCTTCCTGTGACTCCAGAAATGCAGAAAAAGATACTGAACTAGTTAAGTAAGATGGCGTGTGCTCTCTTTCTCTCTCTCTCGTTTTTTATATATACAATAGAAACATCTGCAAAACAATTTCAATTTCCTGGAAATATATTTAAAGTGCCTCAAGAAACAACTATTTTGCTAATCAGTTACAGTCGTGAACATGATTATAAGCAGGACCACATACCACTAAAGTTATCTCTAGGCAGAAGAAAATTGTTAGAACTCAGCTGTTTAAACCGTCACAGTTACTTTCAACACCTTGTCAAATCCTTGCCCTGTGTCTGCTTCTCTAGAAGGATATGTGTAGCCAGTATGTCTTTGGTTATATATTGCAATGTCTGGTATCGAAAAAACACCTGCAATCATCTAAAACTGCACTATGTCTGTGATTAGACATCTGCATCAATTCCAGGAACTTTTAAGTACCACAAATATTTTTCAGTTTTCTTAATTCAAGACTGAATTTGGACTTGGTGGAACTAAATCAAAATAGAAAGATGAATTCTGCTTCCCGTTCTTCTGGAACACTGATTCATATACATTAACAATTATATATAAATAAGATGCAATTCAAAGTAACAATCTTAATTCTTAGCACAAATGATTGTGCTTTCCAAAAGGGTGTTTGCACTGCTCCTCCTCCCAGTCAAACAGCCTGGGTAACAACTGCTGTTAAAAGAGTCGTCTGACTATAAACAGTGTGTGTGAACAGAGACTGCCTGAGAAGGCATTTGTTCAAAACTGATAATCTTAAAGATGATCACCATGAACCAGACTGAATAGTAACCATAAAATTAGAGACTTGAAATAAAGAAGTAGTCAGCTTGAAAATCTGTGTAAAAGCAGCACAAAAACTTCTAACAGCAGGGGCAGAGAGGGTTATAATGCAGCATTCATTACCTAGTTCAGCTTCAGAAATTTCCCCATGCCCTGCAGCTCCTGCGCAGATGTGAGTGCTTCCTCCCTGCTGGGCACCACCCCTCAGCACCCCAAGGAAGGTCTGGCAGTACTAAGCGCAACAATCAGGGGCCCACACCTCGAGTGTGTGATGTGACCTCCTGGAGTGATTTCTCACCAGGGCACAGATCAGCACACTGCACACTTAACACCGGAGCAGCCCCTCATGTCCTCACCAACCTGGCGCACACACAGGCTGTGTGTACACAGGGAACTTGCACTCTCAGGAAAAGGCGTGTGTCCTGGCAACCTGAAGAGGCCAGGTGGATGTGTAGGATGAAAAATATCAGGAATTAATTAGAGATTTTCAGGTCTATAGTAAGGTTATATATGTGTGTTAATATTCTGATTTACCTGTGTACAGTTGACGCTGATTCTGAATGTATAGTTCACTGATTGCTAGCTATTTACATTCCACTAGTTAATCAGAAAACCTCCTGATTTGAGTCGAATTGAGCCATTTTCCCTGCAATATTTTCCCCATCTAAAAAATTATAGTTTTGTATTAAAACCTCTGTTCTATGTTCTAATATCTTTTTGAAAAATGAAAGCAACAGAATTACTTACAGAATATGCCTTTATTTTTGTAGCATCCTGTTCTTTTTGCTCTTCTAGTTTTTTCATTTCCTCTTTAATATCTTCTGATTCTTTCTGCCAGCTTTCCTTTTGACTAAAACAATAATGAATTTTCACTTATTACAATGAAAAACTTGATGATTTTTAAAACTGTAACTCTAAGAGCAACGCTGAAATATTGCAAACCAAAGTACTTACTTTGAGCAGTAAAGTAATTTGAAAAACACATTATAAATTGTAGATGGATTACGAAAAACTATCTCCTCTGTTTAGGCTGCAGCTGGTTTAGTGATGAAAATAATTCTCCAGTGTCTCACTTCTTCACACGTGTATTATAATGCAGAGATAGAGATGCCTTACTTTCCTTCTTTTTTGCCTGCAATCTTTCCCTCTATTACATTCATTTTATTTCAGATGCATAAAGGACATAACTTCCCACCCTTGTTTTGTTATTTCAGTGAAAAACAACTTCACTTTGGCTCAAACTACTCTCCTCTATCCATTTTTATTTATTTATTTGGAAACAAAAAAGACTATGAACTGTTCATACCAATCTAATAAACAAGTTTCTATAGATTGTATGGCATAATTTATGCTAGTTTAAAAAAATAATCAAGGGTATTTCAGAAGTAGTATTTTCTCTTTAAAGAAGATATTTTACTTTCTTCCATAACAGAATAAAATGGAGGAGAAGAAAACCCTCTCAAAGTGACTCTATGAGATGACAACTTCAGGAATCTCATCCCATAACTTCATTCTGTAAGAGTTTTAGAGAAGTAGCCTTAAATCATCATCTTATCCTGTCATTGGAGATATCTAATCTAGGGGTAATGGAGGCAGTGTATTACAGCCTTCAATAAAAAAAGCCATTGAAATTGAACAGAGATAACATTGACTGGGAATCTTAACTGATGCAATGAGCAAACAAAAGTGTCTAAAAGATTAAAACACCCTTATTGCAAAAGCCATCCAGTTATATTCCAATCCAAAGACACAGAAGACTCAACTAACAGCTTGTTAATTGAAAAATCTAAATCACCATTTTCATCCTTGTGCTCCTAACAGATGAAAATCCTTTTTTTTTTTATATTGAGAAGAATTTTATAGAATTTAAATTCACTGAAGCATATAAAGGAATTAAGAGTCTGAAAGAAACCAACCACAAAGTCCTGACAACCTGAAATTTTCAGAGATCTCTGACTGTATTTGGATAGCAGGTGTTTTGTTTTTTTTCAGCCTCAGAAAAAGTGTTAAATCCCACACTTGAAAGCAAAAGAAAATGAGACTGAAATGTCTACCATACCAGGTTCTAAAAAAATGCAAGATATCAGATGCAGAAAGTACAATGAAATTCTCATGATAAAAAATATGCAACATCAGAAGAGTTCAGCAAAAATGGTTTTGTAGTGTTCTGAATCTTTACAAGACTAAAGAAAATATATGGAGTACATATCCAAAAGCGGCAGCATTTATTACTTTAACCAAAGAACTACTTCAACACAGTGGAAAATCTTATTTCAAAACTGTTAATTATTTAGATAATTATTTCATAATTCAGAAAAGAGAACAATACCTTTGGTATTCTTTATATAACAAGCCTTGTTGATGACGAATTATTGCAAATTTTCGCTTATAGTCCTCTACTGCATTTTCTAACTGTTTAAGTAACTTTTCTTTGTTTTCCAGTTCCTATTGATTTCCAAGTAAAAAAATTAAATTATTAATATAGGTTTTAAAAATTAAATTATTAAAGTAATCAAAATGTCAGTCCTTTGTGCTTTCATAATAGATGCCTCCATCATGAACAATGTGAACTAAAGATATAAAATGTGTATATTTTTAGGAGCAACAGATGAAAAACCATAAGCTTTAGTATTCCTATTAATAGGTGTGAAATAGTGCACAACTGCACTGTGGGTTACAGCCCTCAAAGTTCAAAACACCATGACCTCTTGCTAGCCCACAAAGAATACTAGTTGAATGTCTAATTGGAAAACAATTTTTTCTCATGTTCTCAAATGCTCTTCTACTTTATGAGAATATAGAGCTGAAAAAATATTCTCTAATGAAAAAAAAGTGATCAGAGACAGCAAAAAAAAAAAAAAGGTAACTTTTTTTTACTTCTACTCTGAATGAGTCAATTCTTCATTGCAATATACCTGTCTGCTATGCTTCCCATGGAAATCACTGGCTTCTGTTTCAACGAACTTATGCCTCTTTTTACAATTGTTGCTTTGACAAAAAATGAAATGAAAATTCATATGGCAAATTAATAGAGACCTTTGCTCTACAGGGAAAAACTGTTCAAGTGGGATTTGCACATCCAGACTCAGGTGTGGAACTCAGAGAGCTGTAAGAGAGAATTTCTAATATAAAGAGTGCTACTGCAGAAGTAGAAGGAAGAGTGCAAATATTTACATCAAAATTCAGATTTAAACCAAAAAATCTGATTTGCTGTCAAATATTTATTAACTATTATCTTTCAGGCTTACAGCACAACAAATACACACAGCTTTAAAATAACAGAATAGCCCAAAGAGTTTACTGGACGTTAGAACATCAAAATAATTTTGGAGATGTTTGTTTCATGTCCATACATGACATAGTGCTAGATTTTGGAGGAATTAGCTACATTATAAATATTCTTGATATCAAGGAATATATGAGTTATTTACCTGTATAAGACGTATTAAATATTCGTTCAGAGAATTAATCGTATTAACACTTGAAGGAACCATTCCTTCTGGAAGATTCACTGTTTGGAAGACAATATTGGGACCTTCTGACTGATGCAGTAAGCAAATCTCATTTTTCAGTTGTGCAATCTAAAGAAAGGATACAAAAACAAAGTAGCTCTTTTGCTATTCAACTAGAAAAATGGAAAATATATGGCTTCCCTGTGCTACACCAGTTGTTATTAGCTACTTAATTAATTTCCACTTATATTCTAAAGCATTCTAAAACTCCTAAAAAAACCTTTTGAAAATGCTGTGATTTCGTAAGTCATTAAATGCATAATACCTTTATCCAAATTTAACAAATAACTCCAGCAATCAGGGCAACTAAAAATATCTCCACAGGTTTATTCCAAATTGTTTAAAACACAGTGCATTTCTGCTCCTTTAATAAGACTAAGTTTTGGAAATAATTATTGCAGTGGTTATTTGACAGCTTATTCTAAACAAATCTTTGCCTTTTCATTTTAATTAAAAGCTCTCTGGTTCTCTAATAGTACATAAAACACTATTCTACCGTATTAGATTCTGGCAAATCTTTTTGCATCACCAAAGCTATTATAAAAGGCAAATTTAAATCTGGCTTCTTTTAAGGTAATATTCCATTCCTCATTCCTTCCCTGGAAGAAGCATTCCACAGCATGAATTGTACAACTTAAAACAAGATATAGGATTTAAAATAATGATTCATTATTTCAAACACTTAATCTCTTTACTTATTTATAAATAACAGATGCAAGACTCCTGGCTTTTTTAAAGAAATAGATCTGTGAGCTTTTCTGGGCACAGTACTCCCCAAAAAGAGAGGCACGTGTGGTGTTTAACATGACAGAATATTCCAAGGATAAAGTAATATTAAGAAGAGGAAAATCTGAACTTAAAATGAATGGATAATTCTAATACATAAATTTCAGTAAGATTTGTACAATTACATTGTTTACATAAGATAAATTCAGTATCTTACAGATTGTGTGGTTCTAAATTATCAGAACAGCCACTTCTGAAGTACAATATAAATTATATAAAATAAAATATTTACCTTTTCATTTGCATTTGCCAGCTGATTAGACAAACTGGTTGCCTCCTTCTGAGTCTCTTTTAGCTCCTGTCTTAATTCCTCATTTCGCCCTGTAAGCTGGTCAACCTGAGCTTTCAAGTGCACACTAGCATCAAAGATTCCCTCTGAATTCTTTGACTCCATTGCCTAATGCAGTAAACATTTAATTAACACAATAGAAAAAGTGAAGAAAAGCTTTAATGTTTTCATAATAAACTGGAGCCCTCAAGTTTAGGCTACCTGAAATTAGAAAAAAGCATGACATTTTAATATTCTAAAATCTACTTATCAGTTCCCTGATGATATATTTGCCATATACTGTGATTTAAATGGTTAAACTTTTCTGTAAAAAAACATAAGTTTTGGAAAGATGTTTGAATAAAGAATTTTTAAAAAACATTTCCTGCAGGTCCCACAGTGATAAAAGACATGCAAATAAAGCTTAGTTAAAAGTTTATCACAGGCACAATAAATTTGACATCAGATAGTTTTATACTGTTTGGCTGAAGTTAGGATTTCTTTTTAAATTTTATTGGCGATTTCTCCTTTATATTTTTAGTTTACATTGTTAAAGAGGAATCATACTCTATACTCTTACTTTCAACTACGAAAGCATATATACAAGGAAACTACTATTAAATTATACAATAACCCAGTAACTGAGGAGACAAAGAATACCCTGTAAATTCTACAAAGCTAAATAATACTTTAGAAAGCAAACTTACATGAACTAAACGGTCCAGACTAGGGATTATTAAGGCTGTTTCTCCTCCCTTCATACTAGAATCCTTCTGCATTTCCTTGACAGCCTGCAATATTTCCTTCATTCCTTGTTCAAGTTGCTTATTCTCTTCTGATAACTCTTTTACTGTATTAAAAGTTGTAAATGTGTTTAAAAGCACAGGAAAAATGAGTTAAGGTTTCCTAGAACACTTCATTGTGATACTTGCTGATTTGATACATTAAAAGAATGTTCATACAATACATACACAGACATAACCAATTGGGAAATTAAAAGCAGAGCTGCTAGGAATATCTGAACAGTATACTTCACTGATGAAATATTAAAACAAAAATAATTAAATACTTAATGGGAACACAATTGAATTTATTGAACCTTCCAGTCTTCAGTGATTCCTTCCACTTTTCAAACCTCTTAAGTAGCCTATCAGACTTTCAAAAATCCAGAAACATGGCTATCTTGGAAATGTTTAGGTGTGGAGTACATAGGACAATGGATTATACGGGAATCGCCTGAATTCCTTCTGCAGACTGAGAAAAATGAGTATTTAAATTATGTGGCTATCAAAGACACTCAAGAAATACAAATTTCCTGCCACTAGTAGTTTCCCAGTGGAATTCCAGTTTCTAGCACAGAGCAAGAAGTCTGAAAACTTGAATAAAACCCAACAAATCTTGCAAGACATTCTCTGCATCCAAACAACATGCCTAAATGTCCTGAAGACCAGGAGTGAACTGCAAAATCTGTTTCATCAAGTCTATTTTGAAAAGTCAAAAGGAATTTTAAGAATTTACATTCTCTGGGAAAAAAAATTAAGATTCTTCTCCAGAGAAATTTGCATTATTTTTATTTCTGAGTTTGCAAACAGTACACTTCAGTTAACATACATATATAAGTAAGCAGCAAGTTGGTTTAATTTCCCAACATTGTCTTTGAGCCAGGAAAGCTCTACAATTACACAAGTAAATTCTGGGATTATTCACAGACTTAAAACCCTTATTAGGTGTGAATCAAGAAGAAAAAACATGAGAGAGCCCATTTTAATGAATTTAGTGTTAATAAACTATGTGTCATGTACAATCACTAATTTAGCAACACTATATGTGTATATATACACACACACAAAGATATACAGTAACATAAACACAAACATTTTTTTAAAGGGCAGAAATTTATGGTCAAAATTATAGAAATGGAACAACCAAATAAGCAAATTATCTACAGGTACCTGATAATATTCCCTAGTTTTAAACTAGGTTGCAACTTACATTTAGATTGAAATCTGGCTATTACAGTCCTGTTCTTCTCCAAATCTCTCTCTCTCTCACTTAATTCAGTTGCAAGATATTCATTCTAAAAAAACCAATCAAATACTCAAAAACTGTAATTTAGGAATTTTAGTATTATCATTTTCATTAAGACTGTGGTTAAATAAGAATAAATGCTTGAAAATACTGTTAATCCATTGATGCTCCATAGTGAAATTACACAGTATGTAAACCAAAATTAGGTGCTATATAAAAAGCAACAATCAAAGAAATAGGCTCATCTTCACAGCAATAAAATTAGCAGGAAAAAACTATTCAAACCATAAATAAACTTTACATAAAATATTTATCCTGTTTAGTTGTTTGCTGGTTTGGTTTTTTTACAAGCTTGTGCTACCTGCACTGCCTGGCTTCTGCAATTTTTTGTAACTATTTAGCATACGCTTAGCCAACAAATCTCTGGGTATCTATCTGTTCATTGTAAGAAAACCAAGCAGTAAGTTATAAGTATAGGATTCTACCTCCATTTACACATACACATGTGAAAAGAAAGTATTTCTAATAGGAACTTCCAAAATATAAAACCAAAAAAAAACAACTCCAAACCACTTTTTTTCTATTGCAAATGTAATTAGTAGGCATTATTAATTTCATGGCTTGGCTGATGCTATTTTAAGAGACACCACATCAGCAAAGCATAGTACTAATTACTTGGAAAATCTGTACAGCTGATAAAAGTCTGATGTGTACAGACATGTACTTTCCATTGATCAGTCACACAGTTCAACATCTTCAACAGAAATGGCATCAGTTTCAAAACATTTTGTTAAAGGTAAGAAAGACTTTGTGCATAATTTATGCATTGAAAACAGGTTTCCTCATCACATTATTAGACGGTTTCTCTCAGACCAAAAAACACACAGAATCTAATTTTAGCAATTTAATTTTAGTTGTAGACTTTTTCAAATTTGGAGTATGCATTCACATAAGTTTGCCAGTCCACATATGGATTTCTCGCCTGAAATGGCAACAGAAATGGATTCCCTGGAAGAATGACACAAGGTGTATCCTCATGTAACACTCGCTGGCCATAGGGAAACATGTATTCTTGGGTCATGCAGAAGTTGGAATAGTGGTATGGTACAGACCAGAAGTCTGTGGGACTGCATAATTTGTAGCTCTGGTGATATGAAAATATTAAGAGCTTCAGAATTACACTTGTGATTAACTAGCTGCCAGTCTATCATGTTTTGAACCTAAATGAACCAAAAAAGTATTTCTAATTTTTTCTAAGTGATCTGAATTCTCATGTATGCCAGAAGTTCTTCTAGGTAGATTTCCCACTGCCTTACTTCAGCTATATTTTAATCTGACTTCAGATGTTCAGCTGGGGCTACTCTATCTGCAAGCCTGTTTCACACTTACACTTTACATGAGCTGCTAGGCTGTTTTCACAAAAAATATACAATATTCACTAGTCTTCTAAAAATAATACAAATTATTTATTTTTGGATTTTTAAAAGGAGTTAATAAAAGCAGTGTAATAAATACTTGAACAGATATTTACAAAACACTGGGGTTTTTTAATTTTTGAAAGAGAAATACAATAAATGTTCATGAACCTTTTTTATGAACCCACCTTTGCTTTTATTTCAGCAATGTCATGTCTGGTCAAGAAATCCAATTTCCTCTTATTCATTCTCTTCTCTTCAGCAAAGCTATCAGTCACCCGCATATCATCAGCATCCAATTCTAATTGCAAGTAGATGTACAAGTAATAAATTATTATGAAAATTTAACTGGTCTCCAAGCAAAGGATTATATTACATTTATTATAGCTGAGTTCTAGTTTTATATCTGCAGAGTAAGAAGCTGTAAACCTTTCTGTCTGAGTACATTGTGCTACCCTGGGTGGCAGGGAATTGAAATTTTAGGATTTTTGAAACACGCATGTTAAGTACATTACTGGAAATTTTAGGGAGATCATCCTGCGTACAAGAACTGCAAGGCAATGACACAAGTCTCAGTGACACAATACAAGCCATCACAACTCAAGAAGATACTAGGCTGTAAGACTAAGGAAATCTAAAACCACTCACCTCTTCCTACAGATTCAATGAAATGCATTTAGCCTTTTAATTTAAACAGATAAGTAAATATAAAACAGCTACATTAATAAGTACAGATAGCATGTTTTTGAAAGGACAATTTATAATAAAAAGATCGTACCTATTGTTGCAACTCTTCTTCCTTTCTCCTGAGCCAACTTACGAATTTGCTTTTTCAGTTCAATTCTTTCCTCTTCTAGTCTTTCAATCTGCATATTATTATTCACAGCTTAGTATTCCACTTTGTTCAAATGCATTTTATTACGTAGCTCTTATGCAAAAATAAGATTTATCACTTACCTCTTGCAAAAGAATCTGGTTTTCAGCTCTATATTGCTGCTGCTTCAGCGCTTTGCTGTTTCTGAACTCACTTAAATCAATCATTGTCTTTGGCTCAAGACCTAAAACACAGTAGATAATTTACAGTTATTCATCATGGAGGAACACTAATGTTAGTTACTGCAGTTAATTGAAATAAGAACATAATTAGTCAAGTAGAATTAAGAAAATAATTTGTTGATAGTTGAATATATTTCAATTATCTATAAAAATATGTAACTATCTAAATAACACGCACACATACTCCATGTAATAACAGAAGAAAGCTTAATTTTACTTCAGTTACTCAGAACCCAAAATGCAACAAAGTGTCACCTAAAATTACCTTTATTTACATTTAAATTATTCTATTTAAAAATAAGTCTGTCTGAAGTTTTCTCTGTGTTTTTCCATCTAGCATTAAAACTTCAATATGTTATGATTTCCAAATACCATATGATGAAGTTTATTAAGCAGTGTGTGGTCAAAGAGGAATCAAACCCAAAAACAATAGAGAACCTACTATCTTCAGTCAAAGAAACCTGTAAACCACGTTTATTCATGCAGTTTATTCTAATTAAAACTACTTGCAAATACTAGCAGAATATAGCGAATTATTTCCAGTGACTTGGTACAGTAAAATCCATTATCAAATCTTATTTCAAATCTTACACAACAAATAATTGAAAATGTACTGTATGCAGCATACCTAAGCGCTCTCTGAGTTCTTCATTTTCATCAAGAAAGTCATTTATTTTAAGTTCAAGTTTATTGACTTCCTTAATTAACGATTCAATCTCATGTTCTCGTATTTTGACTTGCTTTTTTAAATCTTTGATTTCACCAACAGCTTCTTCCAAACCATATATTCCCTGTAAAAAACCCAAATGGGAAGTAAAAACAAAACAACCAAGAGAAGACTTACTAAATGAAATCATGAAACTTTCTTTTTTCATTACACATATAAGAAAAAATTTTTTTCAACCTGTACACTGCTTTACACTATGCTTATTGAAAAAAGTTACCGAAGAAAAAGCAGATCCTACAAATCTGTCTTTGACTACAGAGGAGTCTGCACATTTTAAGTGAGCCCTCTTCCTACATGCTTCTTTGCAGAATCATATCTTCAGTGTTCAATTGCGGTTCAATGGACAAAGAGGGAAGGGAAGGTTTGGGAAGGTTTGGAAAGGAAAGGACAAAGTGATCTCCTAAAAATATGATTAAAGACCCTGTCCTCTCTGAGTTTACCAGTTCATAGTCTCTCATTCGTTTCAAAGTCTCAACAAGCTCTTTGTCCTTTTCTCTAGCATCTGCTTCTGCTAATTCTGCTGATTTCTCAGCCTCCATAGTTCTCTCTTCCAGTCTTTTTAACTTTTCTTGCACATCCTCACTGTGATTCTGCTGAGCAAGAGATGAGTGACCTGGAAAGAAAAATTTTGGTATGTTTACAATTCAACTAGGAATTCTTGCTATCTGCCATTAAGCAAGACAGAAACACTTCAGAAAACATTAAACAGGACATCTTCATTTTCTGCTCTTTTTAATTAGGGAATTACAAGAGACTACATATGAGAGGTTGGTTTTGTTTCCCCTCATTGTTCCTTCAAACAATATTTATCATAAGTAAGTGCATGTAAGGGACATCAGAATTCATCCTGAATTGCATGCTATTATTTATTTTCAGTTCCTGATGGAGCTGAGATCTTATACGTTATTCTCTAACTTTTACAGACCAAGTATAGTTTTATTACCCATAAAACCCACTACAATAGTGTGGATAAATTCTTCATGAAAGTTTAATAACAGAAAATTAAGACAAAAAAATTAGAGACTAAAATCACTCAAATACCACAATTATTTTTTTCTGTATTTCTTGAGAATAAAGAATGCACAATAAATTTGAGGTTTCTTATTTTCCTTTCCAAAGACATTAATATGAAATAGTCATGTTACCTGTATCTTTTTGGAGATCACGTTTTAATTTCTCAATAACAAATGCATTTTTTTCCATTTCTTTGGTATACTGTTCAACTTGCTCAGTAAGCAATCTTATCTGAGCATCTCGCTCTTGCACACCCTACACATGAAAAAAACCAGAAACTCCATTAAAGGATCACTCTTTTCTGACAGGCAAACTACCAATATAGAACACCACACAGTAAATGAAGAAATTACATGTAGCTAACACAAAGCAACTTGTAGAACATCAAATATACTATACTTACAACAGAGAGTTCAGATATTATCTAGAAGTTTGGTATATAAATGCAAAGCAGGAAAAATAAAAGAAAAAGTAAAAATAAAGCAATCAAACACACAGAAAAAAAAGAGGCACTTTAACAATTTTAAATGGAAACAGTACTCTCAGATTTTGTCAATGTTAGTTGAAAAGTTTCAGATGATACAGGTTCCTTACAGCTTCCTCAGCAAACAACTGCCTTTGGGAACTGAGAGATATAAGTTCCAGATTGTGAGAAATAACAATCCATCATACACAACACCTGAATTGCAGACTGCCTGTCAGCAAGTAATCTAACTTTTAAAAACTGATCACACATTGTTTCGCATACGTTCATAAGTACATACAGACTGTGAAAGTGACTTCTATTCATATTATACCATTTCTGTGCTTGTACATGATCTTTAGAAACAACACAGAAAACTTAATGTTATTTTTTTCTGTCACGAATAAAAGAAATGGAGCAAGATAAAACAGAGACTTGAAAAAAAAGTTACAGGCAGTAATAGTAATGAAAATGTACAAATCTCAAGATTGCAGTCCTTTTTTTATACTAATGTTCTGAAAAAGAAAATCTAAAGCTTTCTTAGACGACAAATAACCACATTTTAAATCTAAAGGTACAGAGTTTAGCAAAGTTGTAAGGAGTTAAACACTGTCTTTTAGAGTATACACATATATTGAATGATAGCGAGCTCAGTCCATTTGAGTAAAACCACAGAGCAGTGCCTTGATTTAATTTTTAAGTGTCTGCGTATAAAACGTTTATTTCCCAGTTCAGAATGTCATGCTAATGATGGTCACCCAAAAAAGCAACCTCCACAGACATCTACTCAGCTAAAATCAAAATCTAAAACTGCTTATCCAGGTTACTTTCAGCTGCCTTCCTCTTCTGATCATCTAAGGCTGATTTGTAATTTAGGTTTCTTTCTCTTGAGAAGCTACCTTTGGAAGAATGAATAAATATATCTCACCACACTGCTCAGTATAAAAGAATCCAAAAATGTAACACAAATGTCATTAGACATTTATTTCAAAACCTTGAAGCAAGGCAGGAAATTATCCTGGAATCATAGGGTATGCTATCCATAATGAATATTTCAAGGTTCCTAATGGGCTGTGTTATTTTGCGGTTTCATATAGTTTTTAAGACAGTGGGGACTTTCAGAATCACAAGGAACTATGTAATTTTGCATGAATATGAGAGATATTCATATTCAGCTAGCTCTATCACAGACTGAACCACAGATTCAATAGTATGGCATCACATCATGATATCACAAAATACTCTGAGTTGGAAGGGACCTCCAAGGACAATCATGGAGTTCAACTCTTAAGTAAATGGCCCATACACAGATCAAACCCACTACCTTGATGTTATTAGCACCATGTTCTAACCAACTAAGCTAATCTCAGGGTATAAGACAAATGAACACAGAAAATTAAGCAATAGGTAAGACTCTTCCTTAACCAGCAAATTCAGGACAGAAACTAAGCTGTATTTTAGAAACATGACATAATAGTTTAAAAACATAAATATGAAAGTAACAGAACCAACTACCAAGAGTTCAGTTCATACATACATACACACAGAAAAGTTTCCTTTGTACATTGTCTATTATGCTAACTCTGCAATGGAATGAATCGACCTGTCTCATAATTCTCAAACATAAATAATGAACGTTTTGGTATTTGCAAACTATGGAAGACTAAATATATGTTTGGTATTTGCATGTTTAGTGAATGGTGATTTCTGTGTGTGCAATTTCTCACATGGACTGTACCTGCTGAAGGGTCAGTACGCTGTTTCTGTCAACATCAAGTTGAACCATTTTCATTTTCTCTTCTAAGTTAAACAAGATTTGCTGATATTCTAGGATTTCATCATCTTTTGAAGCTAAGATTTTCTGAAAAGAAGATAAAATACCATCAGAACCCTTGAATTCATTCCTAAAAAAATCAAAAAGAGAAGTATTAAAAAATACCTTCCATTCTTCAACTTTTGCATTTACAGCTGCCATGAGTGGATCGTCTTCCTCATTCTTTGCTTTCAGCTGGTCTGAAAGGTCCTGAACCTAGACATGACATCTGGATGAACATCTTATCACAAAAATATTTGGGCTTAACCACTGTACGTGTACAAACACAGTACACCGAACACATAAAATTTAACAGATTAGCATTACAGCAGCAAGAGAATGACTCTGAAGAACAGTGTAAACATTTTGTACAAAAAAATGTTTGTGATCTTTTGTGGTTTAAAATCTACATCAGATTCAAAGATCACAGTACTTTTAAAGAGCATTATTTCAGAGGAGTGGGTGTTTTTAACTGGATGGATTGACTGTTAAGCTAAAATCTGAAAATACAGTATAAACGTAAAACAAAAACGTTAACTAATGAGTCAGCTCTTACTTGAAATTTGTACTGATCTTTCTCTTTTCGTAACTGATCCATAATAATATCAGATTGTTGCACAATTAGTTTCATTTTGTTATATTCATCAGTCATCTTCTCCATTTCTTGCACTGATTCCTCAAGATTTTTCCTCATTTCTTGGTTCTGAATGTCTAACTTCTCATTAGCTTCAGTCAAATTCTGAAAAATTAAAGAAAAAGATGCTTTTAGGAAGTGCCCATCTTAATACCTGAATGAGAACTTCAAAGTCTTACATGAAACTAGCACAGAAGAGAGTATTTCACCAGTAGGTCACCAATTTCAACAAATCCTAACAGCAAATAAAAGACATCTCCCCTTGTCAGTAACTGCAACACCTCTGCCAGATTCATAGATGCAGAGAATATACATGACAGAACCCAACTACTTTACGAATTCCCTTACTCCATGTGACTCGATCTGTAAATTGACATAGTGTCATGAAAAACACTATTGTCAGTAAAAGTCTAATAGATACTCAATAGCATGCATAGATTTTTACCTGAATTTCATCCAAATACTGGACAAGCTCAGAGCTTCTTTTGGACAACTGTGACCTGTAATCAGAGTCCTGTCCTCTTCGTAATGGAATTGTTTCTTTTTGAGAATCTATTTGCCTCTGATAGTCAACTACATCCTGACGTAATTGTTCATTCTGCATAACAAGTAATCCAAACTTAATGATATTTCTAAGAGTTGAAGACAAAGTCATTGCGTTTCTATCAAGCTAACACAAAGAGCTAAGACATTCAAAACTCATCCAAATTCCTACAGTCTGCTTTTAAAAAGACTTAGAAGCCTCACCTTTTTCTTTATGCGCTTTTTCTTCATATTAAAAAGGAGAAAACAAGACCAAGAGAACAAAGCATGAAAAATATTAGAAACTAGCTTTGCTTTAGGAAGACTAAATATTAATCAACATAGACACAAAATAAAATGGCTTTCTATATACCTGTGCATGTATGTACATACATACACACATATACGTACAGGGGTATTTTGACATATGATTTACAAGGTTTTATGCCAGCACAATAATTAAACAAATCTACTTGGCAACAGTATTTAAGAAAAATACCAAAAATTCAAAACACGAAATCCAGACCAAATTAATGCATAGTAGGACTATGAAAATTTGAATGTAGACACCTCCTAACCTCAATTAACTAAGTTTCATCGGAGAACACACAGTATATATTTACTAAATTTAGTTAAATTTCTCTTTGTACCAGTAACCAGGAAATGTCCTAAAAAAGAACTAAACGTCATGCCACACCAACAATTATAAAGACAGGAAGATAGTAACATATCTATAAATAGAGTTAAAAATACAGTATATTGGCAATAATTTTTTGCTAACCTCTCTCCTAAATCTGATGTTTTCATTTTCGGCATCTTCAATTCGAAGAGCAAGCTACAAAAAGATGGAGAACCTTTACATGTATCATTAAACACTACAAAGAACTCCAGAAACAAAAAAGAAAATTAATGCAGCAGTCTTATTTCATCAGTGGTTTTTTTCTTATATTTCAGAGGCTCTTTTCAGAACATCAACTTTACAAAATATTTGACAGAACAGCTTTTAGAGATGTTAAGCTGAAGTCTTTCTTACCTGTTCATTCACTTTCTTCTCTTTTTCCAGCTCTTCTTCTATATCTGCTAACTGTCTCTCTTTTTGTTGTAATTGTTTTTCCAGTTGATGTATCTCATCACGCAAAAAACGAGTATCACGACCACTAGCAGATCTTTGAGCCTTCTTATGAGCATTAAAATAACATTATAAATACAGTACAGATATTCAAAACAGAAAAAAAATGAAAAAACAAAGCAGATGATAAGACTACAATATAAGGGACTTATTCGAGTATAAGAAAATACAATTAATTACTCATACAAGACTAGTGAATATTCAAAAATCCATTGATAGTATTTGCTGAAGTGTAGGGCTATTTCATCTCTTTACAAGATTAAAATACTAGTCTAAAAAAACTCATTTAAAAACGTCACCAAAGAGCACTCTATAAACTAACAAAATTTTGAAACATACCTCTAATTCATTTTGAAGTTTCATCATCTTTGTTTTAAAATTATTTTCTGTTAAAACAGAACAGATACAGTGAATTACCCAACAAGGGTAACAACAATGGTTAACGTTAGGCTTTAAAAAATTGACTTCATTGAAGAAATTGACTTCAGAGCAGCTGGTATTTTGTCCAGTTCCCTAAACATAAAGAGAAAGCCACCAAAAAAAACCCACGAAACCACAAAACAAACAAACAAACAAAACAAACAAACAAACAAAAAAACCTGCAAAAAAACAACAACAACAATACTAAGAAATACATTTAACAAATCATTTAGGAACAGCATATTAAAGCTTGTTTACCACATTTGGCTTGCTCTTCGCCTGCTTTTTCAACTTCTTCTAGTGCCAGTTCTACCTCTTGAGTTTTCATCTGAGAAAAGAAGTACAGGAAGCAAAGAAAAAATATTTACTACTAACATAAATTAAAACTGTTCTGTACATCAGATGTTTACAATAACGACAATATTTACAAAAGAATATAAACTTTCTCTCTTTAAATGAAATTACTCCCATTTTTCCTTATGCAGACAATTAAGAAGTTCAGATTCTTAAAGTATCTTCTTTAGTAATTTATTTTACAGGGACACCCAAACATTCAAAACATTTATACTGCTGAGAATTAAAAACAGTAAAACAGCCTCTCTAAAACCAATGTGCTACCCTATGCTGCTGTTATTTCTTCCTTTCAGTACATTTATGAATAAATACAAGAATGTATGACAGATTTATAGGATCAGTTTTAGAATGGTGGTATTTCTTCATTCATGGTGATAATTCTATTTGCTCTAAAACTTCAGTGTCCCTCAAAAAGTTCTATTAAATTAAAATCATTACCAATAACTTTCAACATCTAACCAATTTTTGAGAAATCCATTTGCATTTTCTATCTATATAACTATGTTAGCCCAATTCACTTCACTTCCCACTACAAAATGCCTACAGCTACATGCAGGTACTCTGGTGCTATCACAAATTTAGCATATAAGTTATCTTAGAGTAACCAGTGTTTTCAGGAAAAAAACAGAATAATAATGTTTTCATTTAAACAAAAAAAAAATCAAATGCATCCGCAGAAATGTAGAAATTGAGGATTAATACAAACCTTCAATAGAGACTGAGTAATTTTAAAAAGGTGTATCAGTTTTTCTGGAGTTTCAGTTTTTAAGTCTTTCCCATCAACCTAAGGAAAGAGACAACAGTGTTTTTATACTAATATCTATGAAATCCACAAAATAAATCTTTCGTGTATGCAAAGAACCAGAGACAATTTAGAGAACTCTTTTCTCTTTTTCTCTTGAGTACCTTGAACATGGTCTCCAGCAATCTGTCTGCTAGTTCCTCTTGACGAGGCAGACTATCCGGATCAACTTTCATAAGTTTCTTCCAATCTAAAATAGGCGCCATACTGACTTTACGATTTTTTTTCCTGAAACCAAACTAAAAACAACAGTTAACTTTTATCAGTGCAAATCAATTTTAGGCCAAATGATTAAATGGAGGCTGGCCACTGAACCACACAAGGTGATTCTAATAATTTTATCTATTTGTGACACTGATTAACACTCCATTCACATTTTGATCTACTGCTAACTAGGAGGTTATAGTAAAACCTTTTGTTCTTTAAGTTAAAAATTATACCATGCATTTCTTCATAAGCATCTCCTTACAGTCACAAAAATCGTTATTTCTAATATTTAAAACACAATCAACGCCACCTTTAGTTTGTACTGTGAGCACCCATTTCTTGACACTAATTTGTAAGATATTAAACTGTTGCAATTAAATATTGGGGGGGGTTATTAAAACACCTGAATGACAAAGGACATGAATCTACCTGGAAACTGACAAAAATCTGATCAGAAAGTGGTGGAAAGTTTTGGTTTACTGCTTACCTACTGATTATTGTGGGCCACGGTGACTTCTCACATGCCTGAAAGCCAATACAGTATCTGAAACAGGCAGAAGTGATTGAATATCTTGGATTATTCTATCCTCTGGAGCTATCTCTTCCTGTTATGATCAATATTTCAAACAATAAATTCTGCCAAATTTAAAACAGTATCTTTAATGTACTTATTCCCCTAAATTATTAACATGGTATAAATGCTCAAGAAATAATTTTCAATTATGAAATAAATAACACTATCTGGAATAATAAATTATTCAAAAAACTAATGTCAGAGCATTCTATTTTATAGAAAAAATTAAGCTCAATCAGTAACTTTAACGTTGACCATGGTATTTTGAGATCTCTTCTGTCATGCACCCTGGTCATCGTTCAGCAGTTGAAAGACTCAACTACTGAAAAATCCTCCCTTAATAAAAGGCTGAAACTGGTATTACTTTCAAAAAAAATATATGTAAGCATTCTGAAGACCTGTAGGCCCTTGAAATCCAGCTATATGCTTAAGGGATGATAAAAATCAACCTTTCCTCATCTTTTCTCAATATGTGAACTAGTCAAGACCTCGCCAATATTATCTATGTTTCTACAATGTTTGCTAAATATAAAGCATGCATTACATATAATCCATCACTGCATAAGGATGACATCATATATACATTTTTGTTTTTCTGCTTTGTTGTAGGTGGCAAAGGATAATACCAGAGGAATACTGATCTTGGCACTTCTTCAGTTAATTGAACACTATTTGATTTCAATAACATACTTGTTTAAGGATTGGAGGTTTTAAACATAGTCATTTTTTTTTAAACAATTAGATGTAGGGCTTACAAGCATGAAACACCCAACAATCAAAACTATTATGAAAGCAAATATACAACCTTACTACTGTCAGTCCTTTCCTACCTTCAATCTTTCAAATATCTTTTTCTCTTAACTTACAAAATAATATCTGAAGAAAATGTCAGTCCTAAAATTTTATCCAAAAGGAGACATATCTGTACATAAACAAAATAATCCAACTTGTTGGGAGACCACAGTAAGGTATAGGGGGCACAACCTATGCATACAGTATGTATATAGTGAAGGACAACTAGAGAGAATTTATTTAATTGAAGATTTTTCCATCATAAAATTTAGTTCATCCCTTGCCCTCAATTAAATCTGTTTTTAGAGGACAGATGATCTGTGTGATGAGACACTGAGATCATGGGTCTACAAAACGTGTGAAATAGATATGTATGTGACATTAGTTATCACAAGACTTTCTTGACTTACTCAAGGAATCAAACATACGTAAAAAGGGCAGATGTGGCAAAGTTCAGCATGGGCAGACACAAAAGGTCTGGTGAGTATGTTCAAGTACAATCAGACCAACAATTCCCATGCTGCCTACAGGAAACGACGTAAAGAGGCAGCTAAGGTGACATGATGATACCTTATCAACACAGTGAAATCAAGCACCAGTAGGGACAGCTGTTCTTTTTCTGCAAAGGTGTGTATAATGTCCAGCACAGAGTCACGTACACTTGAGCAAGACTAAATACCAAGAAGTATCACAGTCACAAGGGCAATGTGCTCTACTAACTCAGTCTTTACTATGGGCAACTCAGATTAGCCTACTTCTAGACTTTCAAATTACACTACCTAGCCTAGCTCTGCAAAGCACGAGATCTTAATCGCGAAACCCCAACCAAGAGGACTTTTTGCAGGGTTCCGATTTTCTCCCAACTGGTATATCCCAGCCCCGGGAACGATACACTGACAGCCCGCGATCCCTCCAAGATGCTGCCGGGAGACACTTTTGCCTCCGTTTCATCCAACACTGTTAAAAGTGTTTTATTCTCGGCCGCCTTCACCACGAGACACAGCTGAGGCATCAGCTGAGCGCAGCCCCAGCGGGATGCGCCTTTCCCGGGCTCCACACCGGGACACCACCCGGGCCCTGCGGCCGCCCCCGCTGCCCCCGGCCCGGCTGCCCGCGGCGCTCCCGGGACAGCGCGGGCCGCCCCCGCCGCCGGCAGGTCTGGCTCTCCTTCCCCGGAGCACCGCCCGCCCCTCGGCCTCACCGCTCCCCGGGGATGGCGGTGGCCGCTGCCAGGCGACGCCGTCAGACTCTCCCGCTAGCTCCGCTCCCGTACACCCGGGTACTTAGAGGTGCAGGGAAAGTCGGCACCCACACAGAGGCTCCGCGGTGCCAGGCGAGCACTCCCCGTCCCGAGGGGCGGGCGGGCGGGCAAGGCGCGATCCCGCCCGGGCGCGCCGCGCTGCTCCGCCGGGGCAACGATGCCGAGCGCCACCCGCGCCGCCGGGCGGCTCCCCGGGCCTACAACTCCCGGCAGGCCTCGGGGCCGCCCCCCGCCTCCTTCCCAGCAGCCTCCGCGGCCCGGAGGGCGGTGGCGGTACGCGTGCGCCGTGGGCTCCGGCGGCAGGAGCGGCCCCGGTGCGTCTCCGCGGCGTCAGGTGCGGCCCCAGGTAAGGCCGGCAGCGGGCGGGCTGGGGGGCGGCAGGGCGGGCCCGGCGCAGCTGCTGCCCGCGGTGGTTTCGGTCCTCTCCCCGCTGGCCGTGCCTGCCGGGCCCCAGGGGTGCGCCCTCCGCGCCGGCGGGGCTGCGGTGCGGCTTCGGCCCTTTGAGCAGAGCGCGGGCCCGCCCCGGCTCGGCCCCTCCACCGCCCAGCCCGGCCTGACGTTGTGCTCCTCGCCCCAGGGCTGCGGGCAGCCTGCTCGTTCCCGCTCGGCCGCTGGAGGGCTGCGGGACTGTGCGGGTGCCTTGTGTGTAAGTGTGGAATAGCGGGGGCCCAGGAGGTGTTTATTCTGCGGAGTGGAGTAGCGCACCGGACAGGTAACATCTATAAACTGCTGCAGTCCATTGGGTACTGGTGACCAGCAAGACAGTCCGAGCTTTGGTAGTGGTCTGATAGCCCCAGAAGTTAGGGATTCTGTGTCTTAGTTAAATGGGTATGAAGGCATCTTTTCCAATAAAAAAGGAAAGCCAGCAACCATTCGAGGCGTGTTTATCTCTTTGTTTATTCTGTAGTTGTGGTGAGTTGAAGGGGGTTTGTTGGTTGGTTTTGGTTTTTCTTTCTTAATGGAAAGGGGAAGATGATCGTAATGTTATCTTTGTGCTTTTGCTGTTTTTCTGGGTTATTCATTGTTTTAATTTTCTTTGCTCTTTATTCATTAGTGTTGATATTTAATGAAGGCTGACAAGATGCGAAATGCTTTGCACTCCTTATAGTTACGCAACTTGTTCCAGTCACAGCATAGCTCCTAAACCTTAGATTCAAATTGAAGACTTTTATATTTCATTTAGAGTTGGTTAATTGTAGTTGGCCGTAGTGGCTACAAAAAAACAAACTGTGTAGTTAGGGAAGGGAAAGAGACTAGATCATATTTCATGAATGGGTAACGTTACTAAAAATAAAATTCATTTTGGTTAAATGTCGAACGATGATTTCTTAGTAGTTGTGACTTTTATAGGTGGAAAAAGTGACACACAGAGAATAATAGTGCCTTGCTACGAAATAAGCTTTCAGGAAGTGGATCCTCCTGTAATAGGGAGAATAATCTGTTGGTGTTAGGATACTTTGCTATAGAAACTTCTTTTTTGCCCTTTTCATTAGGTTAACAAACTGTTAAGGCCCATATAGCTGTTTAATGTGCTTCAGGGTTTTTTAGTGTCCTGTTACACGGTCAACAGAAAACACACGATTACATATACTGGTAGTAAAACCATATCTAGGTTCTAATTGCATCTAGTAAGAAGATTCGTGCAGGATTTGGATTTCAGGTGGGCCTGGAAACTCCAAAAGTGAAAAAAGAGTGAAAAGAATGGAAGTATTAACCCCACAGAAAATGAGAAAACACTCAAAATACAGAATGGCTTAAACTGAGTGAATTAGTTTTTCATTTGTTCTGCATCACATCTAATCACCTGATGAACTTTGCATAAATGGATCTTCTTTTAGTGGGAATATATGCTTTGCTTGTAGTTCTGGAGCAAAAGTTATTCTAGGTCCGTAGCGCACAGTTTGGCCTACTCCGATTGACAGGAGAGTTCCGTGTTAAACTGCAGCTTTGGTAACAGTATGCTATTGCAAAGACCTCGTACAAAAACTGCAGTATGAAAGATCTAATGGAATGTTATTTAAGATACCACAAGAAATCATATACATGCCCAGCATACTAAATAAGGACACACTTAGCAAAGTCTAAAGGCTGTGTTTTCAGCTTATACCTCCCATATAGCTTTTGATTGTTTATTCTTTTCATTTAACAAACATGCAGTTTATGCTGTTGCATTTCTAGAACACTGAGAGTGGTGATTGGTGTTATTTCAGGGACACTATTTTTGCATCAGTGTCCTATGTGGAGGCAAACCAATTTTTATGTAGCTACTCAAGATAGAACAGTTATTATTTTTTTACTGTTTGAATGTAGCAAAAAAAAAAAAAGTAAACCCTAGAAAACCTGAAGGTATAACTTTGAAATGTGAGATTCTATTAATGATTTAAGTTATACCTTAAAATATAAACTGTGCCTGTGTGCTTTGTATTTCAGCTGGTTTGTACCAGTTGCACTGAACAAATTTAAGTTAACCATCAGCTAAATCAGTATCTTCATCTCACTCACTTTAAAGTTGCGTAATGTTTTGGTCCTTGTTGTACCAGAGTAACCTAAAATGTCCCCAGTGTTAGTTCAGCTGCTTGATTGCCAGCAAGCTCTCCAGTCTTCCCCTTGGGAAATCTTTCACCTGGCCTGCAACATGTTCTGACTTGGTATCAGAGCTGCCAGTCCTCTTCCTATTGATCCTTCAGAACTGTATGGAGAGAAGGCTGGATGGCGTTGTCTTCTGGGTAGTGAAGATTACTTCGTATTAGTCCCATCCCTCTTCATCTGGTAGTATTTGCAGAGGAAGGTTTTCACAATAAAACTTTTCTTGCTATACATAATCTGTTCTAGGATCTCAGCAGGATGAAAGGGAAATCCAGGCATGTTTTGTATTACTTCTCCTCCCATTTTCCCAAATACTGCTTGGCTTCTAGATCAGATTCAAACTCAATCATTTAAATCTCAGCTGTGCGCGTAAGTTGTTTCATACTTGAGTTGTATGTTAGAGTGACATTTTTAAAAGATAAATTTAATGGCTGTGTTGGAAAAGGACAACAGAAACAAAGTTACGGTTTCTCTCATTAAACACTTCTATCAAATCAGCAGAAGAATGTTCAATTTAGCTCAAAATAAAAATACACGAAGGTTAGCAAGTAGGCAAGACAAGTTAGGATATTAGCAGAGCCTTAGAAACTGAATTAAAATGCTGTTTTTGAGTGACTGCACTACTGGTTTGTATATATGTCTCTGCTGATATTCATCAGTTCAAGCCACCACCTCTTAGATGAACTTGTTGCTTAACTGTTTAAAAATAAAAAAAATTAAATTTAGGAGTGGCTCTTTGTTTTCTTCCACCTCTGATGGTTTTCTGTTTGAACTGTAAAAATGTTTAAACAGTTCAGGACCTTCAGTGGTTATCAAAGTTTCACTGTATAGTGAATAAATTTCCAGAAATGCCTGACTATTTTTTTAGCAAACAATCATAATGCACATTGTTATTAATGGCCTTCAGAGTGTGAAAAGTGCCATTACCCCCGAGAAGAAAAAACTTAAAGGTATGTTTTAAGTTTCTGAAGTAAGATAGTAAGGTGTGTCTTACTATCTAACTTACTTACACAAATATATTTGCTTCTGTGAGGGTCTGTTAATATAAGGTAGCATGGTTATTAGCTGATAGTTAATTATGGAGTGCTAAATAGCTGTTGCATGTTTAGGGATTGCAGCTCTATTCCTGTCAAAATAACACGTTTTCTATATTTTTCTGAATTGATATGGGCCGAAAATGTCTTCTGCACTCCTCAATTTCCCAACTGAGGATACTTTTAGAACATCATTATGCCTTTTTAAATTTGTATTGGAGTTTTTCTGTGCAGACTACTGTATTTTGCAGCATGTCATGCTGAACTGTCTGTAGTGTCATGGATTTAGTAGTGATTGTAGAGAAATATTTTGTTTTCCTACCTTTCTAAAAGTGGTTTGGCTTTTGGTTGTTGTTGGTTGGTTGGTTGTGGGTTTTTTGTGGTTTTTTTGTTGGTGTATTTTTTCAGTTTTGCAGGGTTTTCTTATGTCTTGCTTGTAATTCTTGGAGAAAAAGGACTGGATGAACTGTCAGAGGGATCTCAAGAAGTTGGAAGAGGAAAACTATATGCCTTAGAAGCTGAACCGTCTTGAGATTTCTGGTTCTCTTTGGTCCTTTCCACTTAATATCTCTGTACGAACATGGAAACACTGCAGTGCAAAATGCAGATTTCTGTGCCAAACAGCTTTAGAAATTTAGACCAACAATTGGGTGTTTTGCACAGCTTGGGTATTTTTTCTACAGTTGGGTTTCCTGACTCTGCAGTTTCTGACTCAAGGCTTATCTTGCTGTTTAGTGTTTTCAGCTGTGTATTCCTCATGACATAGTCAGATATTGTTGTAAATTAGAACATCCAGCAGAGGTCTTTGTAATAAAGTATGTGTCTGTCCTGATTTCATCCAGCCAAACGGTGGCTCTGTACTAGACCATGAACTGTCAGTCATACAGCCTAAAGGGTGGTTAAGGTGTCTGATGGGCAGCGTTAGAAGCTGTGAAAGTAGCAGGTAGGTAAGATGAAAAAATGACTTGAGGGATTGTCAGTCTGTTTACATGTGTAGGACCTTCAGTGGTTATCAAACAGTGATGCAGTTCTCCCTCACAGCAAGTCTCTTAAGACAGAAGTTGTTAGACAGTGTTTACAGGTGTTTATCAACACATCCATCACCTGTAGTGGTGAAATACTGGCACTTGCAAGACCATACTTGGGTTGATCAGCATGTCTATTGGGTAAGAGGGAATGTATCCAGTCACTTAAGGAGCCCAGTCATACCAAGGCTTCAGCAGTTCCGTGCACATCTCTGATTTATGAGGTTCTCAGTCTTGTGTACTCCTTACACGGTTTCTTACTTTCCAACATGTAAGTGATCACGAAGTAGTTGGCATGAGAAGAGTTTTGGTTGCCAAGTAGCAATTGCTGTTTTCTACTTGAGATTAATGGCAGGCATACTTTAGCCTGGCTTACCAAGTGCAGATGAGTGTTTACAAGCCTCCCTCTGCTTTAGTTTTGTATTCTCAACACATTAATGATGATTGCAGGTTTGAAGCTTGGAGTGTGATGGTGGACCCAGCTGATAAAAGTAGTAGTTCTACTACAAAAAGTTGAAGGAGCTAATAAAATCGGTTAAGCTTTTCCTTTTGATAGGAAGCAATACTTGGGAATCAGTCTTAGTTTTTTGCTAGTTGGGTAGCAGTAGCTGTTTCTGAAATAGTATTGCTAAAGAATTACCACAGTTTCTCTCTGATATGCAAAGCAGTAAATGCAAAGGCTTGATGCTTCAACCAATACCGTAAATTCATGTTGTTAATACCTCAGGTCACCAAAACCCTACTCATTTTACAATGCTATTTCTTAAAGGGTGAATTTAAATAAATCTTACAGTTGGTTCTGTATGGCAATGTTATCTTGTCACAGTATTTTAAAAAATAAAAGCTTTTATGTTGGAAAATCATTACATGTTTATTTTAGGTGCTTTTCAGATGTCACTGCTTTTCAGTAGAACTAGTGACCTCCAAGAATTAGAAAGTGTGCTATTCAGAAGCTGTTGCAAAAATTCTAGCAGAGAGAGAAACATCAGATTCTTATCCATGTCCTTTGAAAGGGGGGGAACTAAAAAACTTTGACTTGAAGTTCAAAAGTGGACCCTCTTTTCATGTATTCCTGCGGTATGCTTCATTTTCTTTTTTTTTAATAAGATTTCTCTGGCTGCCAAAAAGACTGTAAATATATTGAAGTGTAATCTTGGCTTAGTGTTTTAAAGTACTCTGATTGAGCCCATGGCAGCGTCATTGGAACTAGATGATCTTTCCGATCCCTTCCAACCCAAACCATTGTATGATTCTATGAAACAGATATAACATCATTTAACATTGCTTTGGGGGTTTTTTACTACAAAAGTAAAAAAAGCCCTTTACTGCCATTATGTGAGTAATATGGAATGGTTTGATTTGATTCCTCTTAAATTATCTGTGTCCTGGTTTTTACTTTAACTGCACCGGCATCTTGTTTTACATATATTCCTTCCTGTACCACTACTCCTTTGCCCCCTGTTGGGGTGGGTGATTGACATGCTCTCAGGTCCAGGCTGCAAACCACAACCAAAATCACCTATCTAGATGGGATCTCTGTAGCCTGTTCCTAGAGTTTAAGAAGGGTTTGGACAATGCTCTCAGGCACATGGTGTGATTCTTAGGGTTGTTCTGTGCAGGGCCAGGAGTTGGTCTCAGTGATCCTTGTGGGTCCCTTCCAACCCTGGATATTCTGTGATAAATCTCAATTAAAACAAACAAACAAAAAAACCCAACCAAAACCAAAAAAAACCTGCAAACCAAAGGAAAAAAAAATCACCAGGATTTCAGGGTTTAGGACAATAAAACAGACTATAGCTTCTGAAGAGCTTATCAGCTTTAATGTGTGAACCCTGATAAACATAAGGCCAGGGTTTTTGCGTACTTATGGCTCTGCATTATCTGGCTAATGTTAGCTGCTCTGTGTCCATATAGATGTTAACCCTCTAGAGTTTGGGGGAAAATATTTTTTGTTCAGTCATCTCTTCTTCTCAAAATGAGGTCATTGTTTAACTCTCTGTAGCTTTTCAGTATCTTCGGTCCCAACAGTTGGCAGTGATCCATTCTGTGTCAACCAGTGGTCAAAAAGAATGCCTTTGACCTGTAGTTACCTTCTTCCTAGGCAGAACAGTATTTTAAAATGACCCGATATACAGTAATGTCACCTTTTGATCAGTTCATCCCCACAGTATTTTGTAAATAATCATAATACTGCTGATTAATAATTTCTAGGGTTTAGGAAGTTTATGCAAGATGAGAGAAAATAATGTAAGCTGAAGTTCATTTGTAGTATCTTTTTTGTATCTGTTTTTTTTAGACAAGACTCTCATGAACAGATGCTTCTCTCTCAGTGACACCAGAGCAGTTGGCAGAGTTGAGGGAAAAAATGACTTTTCATGAACTTCTATGAAGAATTCAAATGAGCAAAGTGTGAGCTTCAATGGTAAGTTTAACTTTTTAATTGTTATTAATGTCCTTTACCTGTCGAACACCTACTTCTTGAAGTTTCCTGTTTGGTCTTTTGAATTTTTGAAATTTGTTTTTATTTTAATTACTTTTGAAATATTTTGAGAAACACCTTTAAACCGAAACCCCATCAATAATTAACACGCTAAGCCTCCAATGTCTTAAAGTTTTTTGTCATATTTTAAATTACTCAGGATTCTAGAGAACTTAATTTTCATAGTTCTTCGGTTTCCAGCAGTCACTTGAACTACATAGTTGCCTGCAAAAACTACATCACAATATATTATCAATATTTTTTTTTCTTTTTTTTGGAAAACATGAAAAGTAGCAGTGTATCTACCTCGTGCAAAGGCTTTTTAAGGGTGACACTTTTTAATAAAAGTACTTCTTTTAAACATTAAATTGTGTAACATGCAGGAGACTTGAGAAAACCTTTCCATCTCACTGATTTTTAGGTAGGTAGTGTCATTGATTTCCAAAATACTGTCTTAATTTCACTTTCTTTATCAAGTTTCGTTTTTAATCAGTAAAATACTTAAGTTTCTGTCTATGCATTTCAGCTTTTGTCCATGAAAACTCTTAGAGAAGATGGCTGATGTAAGCCTGAAGGAAGCAGCACTAATAGTTGGTGTAGTGGCAGCCTGCTACTGGAACAGTCTCTTTTGTGGCTTTGTTTTTGATGATGTTTCAGCGATTTTGGACAATAAAGATTTGCATCCTTCTACTCCATTAAAAAATCTTTTTCAGAATGACTTCTGGGGCACTCCAATGTCTGAGGTAAACTGTTTGTGAAACACTTTGAGGCTTTAGGAAATGAAAAAAAAAATGTTGCAGAGAGTTTTTTCACTTCTTTCCCTAATGTGGTTTTAACAGAATATTTTGGATTAGATGGAATTTGGTGGTGTTAGTGTTTTGTACTATAATATCAGGAACACATGTTGCTTATATTCTTTCTCTTTGTTCGCTAAAAGAACTGGTAAGAAAATGAAGTTGTTTAGACAGCACACAACTGCAAAATATTGAGTTCTGTCTAATTCCAGTATCAAAACTGAACGACTCGGACTGATTTCTCTTCCCTGCAAAAGTTATTTATTGACATACAGGGGTATTTATTTCTAAATGCCATCTGGAAGGAAAGATAACACTTAAACAACAAAGCTTGGAATTGGAGAACAGGTGGTGAATCCTTTAAATTTATTTGAATAAGTGTGTCTGTCTGAAATCAAAGTTTCTGCTTTGTAGCCCACATAGAGTGGCTGTGTTTTATCTGCAAAGCTGCATTGGCATTGAAGGTGTTGATAAGCATCATTACATGGCAGGGGCTAAAGGATTTAGATACAGTTTAAAAAGCTGCACATGGTGCCATTGCTGAGCAAATGAATAAAAATGCTCTGACAGTCACAGGTTTTTCTGCCTGTCAAGGTGTTCCACCTTATAATATTTTCTTATGTCAGTAACATACTTGTGAGCTACTAATTGCTAGCTCTACGAGTAGACTTTGATACATAATTTTCATATAACCCTTGAAGAAAAGCTTCCAGATTCTTTGTTATTTAGTCCTGTATTCAGTGAGGGTTAAGTGAGTTCCTCTAACTCTCTCAGTAAAGTTCCAAGTAGTATTTTCAAACATGTTTTTTCTCCAAAACAATCCCTAACTGTGTGTAGTAGAAAAAAGCCATCTCATTCAGTGTTGATTTTTGCACTTAAAACGAACTGAAAGTCATCTTAAATTAAATCAGATTAATTTGATTGTTCATGGCTTTTAGAATACTTTTTCTTATTTTGTGGTTTTGTCTGTCTGTTCAGTTTGGCTCTCTTTCCATTTGTTTTCCGTCCCATCTCACCTCCCATTTTTTCCTTAGATTTTCTTCCTTTGTTTTATGGACAAATTCATCAAAATATCAATAGGCTGTTTGTTAACAAATGCATTTTGGAACATGAAGGGGGTGTTAAATGTAGTATTTAAAAGGGCTTTTGGATGGAGTAAGTGGCAACATACACATATTGACTGTTAGATATATTGCAGATATGTAGATAATACATTTAGCTCAGTACACTGCATTTTTATTTTAAAAAATATTGATCTAAAACATGAAAAGGGAGAGGAATCAAAATACTTGAATAATACATGAAAACTGTATGAAAGTAGGAAAAACAGTCAGAATTAACTTTTCCTGTTTAACATTGTAGTTTTAAATCAAATTTCCATTGAATTAACTAGATTTTTTTTTTTTCCTGTTACTGATTTTCATACCTTTATTTTGAAGGTAAATGCCTGAGAAGAAGGGGGAGTCATGTATGCATGGGTTTTTAGAAAGGTATTTCGGAGTGAAAGTCACTTTGTAAGTTGGTGGTGACTGATTGATTTGTTTGTTTTCTTTTAGGAGAGGAGTCATAAATCTTATCGTCCCCTTACAGTTCTTACTTTTCGCTTAAACTACTTGTTCAGCGAATTAAACGCAGTTTCTTACCACTTTCTAAATCTGGTCTTTCATGTGGTGGTTTGCATAGTCTTCCTCAAAGTCTGTAAGCTCTTTCTGGACAACAGGAGCAGCGTAGTTGCATCCTTGCTCTTTGCAGTGCACCCAATACATACTGAAGCGGTAGGTATAGCTGTGATGGGCTTAATTTGTTCAAACTATGTTAATTAAACCTTTTGGGATTTGTATCTGTGTGTGTTTATATATATGTTGTAGCTCCAGAAAATGTGGTTTTATTCATACTTACCCTTTGCAATGACTGGTGGAAGTGACAAATTTTAATGCTCAAGGTTGTTTTATATCACATGCAGCTACTGAAAAATAAAGAAACATTTAGTTATTAAGTAACTTCGGTGTCTGCTATGAACACTGGCTTTTGTGATGATGACTGCTTTAGCTTACATAGACATGTTCTGGGATGATTCATCCAGTGTCCTATTTTCAAATACTCTGAATGCCTCCTAATTCATTTCCAGAATCAATAAGCACTCCCCTCTGGCTAATCACCAAGTTTATTCTGACTGCTTTCTTTTATGTCAATATCTCTATCTCAGTGTGACTTTCTCTGGGATTGTTGTTGCTACATTACATCCAGCTTAGGGCCATTCTGTTTAAGCCTTCTATCTTTTTAACGTATGTGATGGAAGGAAGAAGAAATGTGTTTCTCTCTTCTCATGTTTACATTTCCTTTGATTCTGAAGGAGTTTTTCACTGCTATGAAAAGCTTTATTTGTGCAAGCTGTCTGATTATATACTTTTGAATGGCCAAACAGGCTTGCAATGTTGTGGAGTAAATGAAGTCTTATGGTGGCCATTAATTAGATTTGTTTCCATTACAAACACTGATAAAGCGGATTTGTGACATTTTCTGCTGTTATTTCTGCACCACTTCAGTTGGCTTTCCTCGATTCCAGTACAGAGGTTTTGCAAAGCCCTTACTCAGTCTCTTTTTTCTTACAGTATTAACTGATTTTCAGAAAACTGAAAATGTTTGAATCTTTTGATTCTTTGAAGGTGTTGTCTTTTTTATGTGAAGGGTTTTTGGGGGGCAGGGAGGGAGAGAAGTGATGTCCTTTGATTTTAATAAAATGAGAGGTGTTTGCTCTTTACGTTGTAATTTTTTTGGGGTCCTGATTTGTTGGGTAAAGAGTTTGCATCTCTCTTTTAATCATTAACAATACAAGTCCCTGTCAGTTATAATTCAGAAGCCTGCATAGCAAATCTTTATAGGAACTGTGTTGATACAGTTTAAAATTGGATACTATTTGAGTGATTAATATGTCCTTGCTAGAAGTTAGTGGAATGTTTAAAAATGCAAAAATTAACCATCTAAAAATTTTTGCTTGTTCTGAAGCACAAACAGGTTAAAAAAATTGTTTATTTCTTTTGGTTTTCTCGTTCTTTGAAAAAACATGCTTTAAATTTCCATGTTTGGCTTTGCATCTGTGTAGTAAATGTGATAGTATCTTTACAGGAGCATTAGCAGTTTGCCAGTGTCTAACATTGGAGGCTCATGGCTTAGATATGACTATGTAATTTTGTTACTTTCATTCCAAATTCAGTGATTCCTTATCTTGCTTGAACTATCGTTTCTGTCTGAAATAACAAGTTAACAAAGCTGCTTCTATACTGTGCATCAGCGTTAGCAATAAGTATTGTACAAATTCTATAACACACTGTGTAACAAAAGCTACTTGTGTAAGGCGATGTATTACACAGTTACTGTGTAAACCCTGATATCAGCCACATGAGGGCACTGTAACACTAGAATTGGTGGAACTTGGCGGTGTGCTTGAAACATTTAGTGTGAGGTCTAAAGTGCAATTGTAGTTGAATTCCCTGGCTGTTGTACTTAAGTACTCAGTGAAGAATCAGTTAGGGGAGTTTCTTCTTCCTACCCTCACGTTTTTCAATTTAAGCTCTCTGCTTCTGAGAAATAGACCATTTTATCCTTTCATATGTTTTATTGAGAATTCTGCTTAATATGCAACCAAGAATTTGTAGAGTTGGCAGCTGAGACTTGTACAGATGTATAAAAGGCAAGGATAAGTGACAGTTTCCATACCTGGAAGAGAGGAGGTAATAATGAGACTTACGTTAGGGCTGGGGATTTGGGTCCTGACTGACTTACTCAGGTTTTAGTGAAAACTCCAAAACAGATCTCACTTCCACATTTTATGTCATTTGATGGCACCTTTTGTATCTTTTATAATTGAAATGTGTCTGATTTAAATGCCTTCAAATTAATTTCCTACTTATTAGTCACCTGCACAAGAGTTTGAAACAGCAAATGCAATACCTAAATATTTCAACACTGTTTGCCTATCTTAGGATAAACATGTTTTTCCTGGAAAAGTTAGCAGAGCGGATAGATAGATAGAAAGTAATGTTTTGTTTGACTTCAGGGAGTAGTAGGCTCTTGCAGTGGTAATATCGATTTTTCTGAGGAAGAAGTTTTCATGAAATAGGTTGAATAACAGCACTGTAGTTTCATTTGTCCTTGTCTTTACAATTCTAGTTAGTCTCTCTAGCTACTTTGCTGCTGTTCTGGCCAGAAGTATGTGATCACCTTTATAGCTACAGGATGTCAACTAACCTTGTGAATGCTGGGAATTTTCTCTCATAAGTCACCTTTGTATCCAGAAATAGAATCTCTTTTGTTGGCAGGAGACTCTGAAGTCACACCAGCACACTTGCTTTACTAATGATCTCTTCCAACTGATCTACAGATTAGGTTTTCCTTAATGTCTGTCTTAATACTGGACAATTTTGAGATCCAGACCAGGAATCCTTGAAACATCTTAAGATATTTTGGAAACAAACACCTACATACTATTCAAAATGTTAACACAAACTGTGGTGTCTTATCAGTGTTTGTGCATGATTCGGTGTCATTTGGTAAACATACTCCTAAAAGAAGCACTGGTGTATGATTTCAGGTTCAGATTTGAATGCTGTCTTCCATCTCTGGTTGGTTTCACTTCAGTGTTTTTTGAAAACAGTTCCTGAAATGGAAATTAATCTGTATTTCATTGGGAATTCTGAAACAACCTTCTGCCCTATGTGGTTTAGTGCTTCTTCAGATTTTTGTAAAATCCATTCCTGTCTCATTATCAAGGGGGCATGGCACTATCTGTAATTTTTTTATTGCCAGGTAATTTTAATTCAGAAAATTGCCAGACCTGTAGTAAAGCCTGAGTTGTTCTTTAACATTATTGCACTTGGCTTGCCATCAGTTTGTTGACTGCTCACCTGAGAGCTGCCATAGCACCGGTAGAGGGAATGCTTCTTTCAGATTCAGATCTGTTCAATCAGTCATAAAAGCTCCAAACAAAAATAACACAGCTTCTGTGAGTTATGGTGAGGCTTCTCTTAGAACTCCTATTGATGAAAGCTAATTTCTGCCAGGTATCACAAAATCAACAATTGTTATCATGGCCAAATTCTGCCTCTGTGCTGGTTTAAAAGTTAACCAGCAGGGGGAATGAACTCAACTCAAAAGAGAGATTATAAGTCAGAATAACAAT
>JAWMRA010000041.1:41282424-41424545 GCA_035584735.1 Pseudotriccus pelzelni
GGAAGGCTATAGAATACACAGGTTTGGGTTACACCCATCCAGTGATGAATTGGTCCCAGCTGTTCTAACTAGGACAGCCTCAAATGCTGTTTGTGGCAGAAGTTAAGAGAAAGTACAGCATTTCTCAGTTGTATTGTTAATGGCTGTACTTAAAGGAGTATCAGCCACAGTTGGCCACCAGCCTCTTGTATGATTCTTGTTCTTGAATTCAAAATTGAATTCTTGATTGAACTGAAAGCAGCTTTACTCTTCTGAGCCTTTTTTTGCTTGCTTTACAGATCTTGTTTCTGCATATCCTGATAGTATATTAGTCATAATACTGTCTTCACTAGAAGAATAGAAACATAGAATGGTTTGAGTTGGAAGGGACCTTAAAGACGGTGTAGTTCCAACGCCCCTGCCTTGGGCAGGGACACCTTCCACTAGGCCAGGTTGCTCCAAGCCTGGCCTTGAACACTTCCAGGGGTGGGGCATCCACAGCTTCTCTGGGCAGCTTGCTCCGATACCTCACCATGCTCACAGTAAAGATTTTTTTTTAATACCTAATATAAACCTACTTTCTTTGAGTTTGAAGCCATTCTCTCTTGTCCTGTCATTATGTGCTCTTGTAAATAGTCTCTCTGTCTTACTTGTGGACTCCCTTATGATACTGGAATGCCATAGTTAGGTCAGCTCAAAGCCTTCCTCGTCTCCAGAACAATCCTAGTTCTCTCAGCCTTTACTTGTAGGAGAGGTCCTTCATCCCTTCAGTCAATTTGGTGGCCCTCCTCTGGACTTTTTCCAACAGATCAATGTTATTCCTGTGCTGGGGATCCCGAGCTGGGTGCAGCACTCTAGGTGTGGTCTCACTAGAGCAGAGTAGAAGGGCAGAATCTCCTCCCTTGACCTGCTGGTAATGGTGCTTTTAATACAGCCCAGGATACAATTGGCTTTCTGGGCTGCAAGTGCACATTGCTGAGTCATGTCCAGCCTCTCATCCAACAGCACTCCCAAGTCCTTCTTGGCAGGGCTGGTTTCAATCTGTTCATCCCCCAGCCTGGATTGAGACTGGGAGTTGGCCCAACCCAGATGCAACACTTTGCACTTGGTCTTGTTAAACTGCATGAGATTCCCATGGGCCGACTTCTCAAGCTTATCCAGATCCCTCTGGATGGCATTCCGTCCTTCACATGTGTCAGCTGCACCACTCAGCTTGGTGTCATCTGCAAATCTGCTGAGGGTGCACTTGATCCTTCTATTAGTGAAGGTATTAAATAACACTGGTCACAGTACAGATGCCCAAGGGACACCACTTGTCACTGATGTCCATCAGGACTCTGAGCTACTAACCACTACCCTCTGGATGCAGCCATCCAACTAATTCCTTATCCATCCAACAGTCCACCCATCAAATCTCTCTCTCTTCATGTTGTGGGGGACTGTGTCAAAGACTTTACAGAAATTGAAATAAATGGCATCTTTAGCCCTTCCCTTTGTCCACTGCTGTGGTCACTCATAGAAGGTTGCTAAGTTGGTCCAGCCAGACTTGGTGAAGCTGTGCTGGGTTTCTCAAATTTCTTTCCTGTTCTCCATGCACGTTAGCATAGCTTCTAGGAGGATTTGTTCCATGATCATCCCAGGCACAGAGGTTTCACAAGTCAGTAGTTCCCACTGGATTAGTTCCCAATGGAGTAGGTCTTCCATTCTACACTTTTTAAAGATAGATACAATATTTCCCTTTTTCCAGTCACACAGACTTTGTCTTGCTGCCATGACTTTTGAAATACTTAGAGCAGGAAGCATTTTTCTCTCTTAGTCCCTATCCCACTGTCTGTCTACTCAAGAGATGTGGCAAGAGAGGTTGTCACTGAAGACTGAGGCAAAAAAGTTGAGTACCTCAGCCTTCTCCTCGTTCATTGTTACCAGTTTTCCAGCATTGTGGGGGTACACCTTCTTTGACCTTCGTTTTCTGATTAACGTAGCTGTAGAAACCCTTCTTGTTATTCTTTGTCCCTTCTTAAGTTCAATTCCAGCTTTGCTTTGGCCTTTCTCACTCCATCCCAACACAACTGAACTTTGTCCCTATACTCTTCCCAAGTTACCTGTCCTTTTTTTCCACTGCCTGTGCATTTGTTTCTTTCACTTTTGTTTGACTAGAAGTTCCCTACTCAGATGTGCTGGCCTCTTGCTTTCCTTGCCGACTTGTTCCTGGTGATTCCTACCTCCTGTGCTCTGTGAAACTCTTCCTTAAAGATCTGATAGCTCTATGTAATATAATATCTATAAATACATAAATATCTAACAATTTAAAAATAACTTATTATTACTAGTAATATCTAGTCAAATACTATCTTAAAATATAATAATAAATATAATAATTATGGTTTTTCTTCTTTTCAGGTAACTGGAGTTGTGGGCAGAGCAGAGCTGTTATCATCTATTTTTTTCCTAGCTGCTTTTTTGTCATATACAAAATCTAAAGGGCCGGATAATACCATAGGTAAATGATTGACAAATAGATACATAACTTAATTTTTTTAATCACTGATAACAGAGCTCTTATAACGGTAATAGAGGTGTACTGGTTATTCAGCAAGTGTCTACAAAAACCCCTTCAGCCCCAAGATACCCATGTAATACTGCTTTCCTTTTGTTTTTAATTCAAGACTTAGGTTTTTCTTCATCAGTTTTGTAACATCTGCAGTAGGGGACACTGACTTTTATTATTGCAAGTTAAGTGGAAGTATGCTGAGGTGCTTCAGATGTTTAGTCATAAGTAAGCTGCAAACTTTCAGTGTAAATGAAGGAGGCTTTCTTCTTTTCCAGAGTTAAATTGTCCCTGTGAAAAGACTCCCTATAAAGTATTCCATTTCTAAAAGTGCTCTGATGATTTAAGAAAGATGGAGCGTTTTTTGTTTTCCTTATTATAGCTTAGTCTTTTACCTTTCATTTAGTTCTTTCAATTTAAGAAAGGCAGTTTTAAAACTGATACGTATGTATTATTATCTGTAGAGTAAAATTGGTAATCTTTCCTTTACTAAGAAATTATGCACTGAACAATTTTATAAAACCTGGCATATTCAAACACGAAGAGCCAAAGTCTTCACTTTTTAGGTTTTCTTTGTTGTATGTTTTTGTTTTTTGGAAGATGGAACATTTTCGGTAATGTCTTCTTTGTTTGCAGTGTGGACTCCAATTGCAGTGACTGTGTTTCTAGTAGCTGTTGCAACGTTGTGTAAAGAACAAGGAATAACAGTGGTGGGGATATGCTGTGTGTATGAAGTATTTATTGCTCAAGGGGTAAGCTGTTGAAAAATAAAGTGGATTTCATCTCAGGAATTCTGTTACGAGGCATAAAGTACTTTGAAGCGTCATATTTCAATGCTGATTTTTCTCAGTTCAGGTGAACTCAATAGTTCTTTTACATTTTTCAGATTTTTTCCAAGCCAGTTAATGTTTGACAGAAATGATTCGTGGTGAGGGAATCAAATGACTTCCAAGTTATCCTTTACATGCCATGCAGAGGTGTTAGCAAATATACCCAATAAAGACTTGATAGGTGTTAATGGAAACCTAAGGTTTTAGTTCATGTAACAGTCTTGATTAAAGTCTGAGGTGTGTAAAGATGGGGGGTTATTTGTTTTAATCCCTCTAGTAAAAACAAAGAACATATTAAATACAACAACCAGATGTTTCGGAGTAGTACTATTTAATAAGTAATATTCTTTCAAAATTTGTTGTTCTAAGGATACTGATATCTGATAGGTTTCATTTTAAGCATTGATAAGCCTTTAATAGTAAATTTGCTTAAAAGAACAAATTGTTCCTGCAATTAAATAATTATTGGATTTTAATGGTCAAAACAAATGCAATAAAAAATGTATGACTGTATATTAGAAGAAAATTTTGTATTTAAGTTAATAATTTGATGGAATATTTTGAAAAAAAATGCACTGAATAAAAGCTGAAAGATTGTCTGTTTGGGGGATACGTGTTCAAGGCCAAAATACTAGAATCACATAGATGTCTTTGTAACTATTGCCTTTACAAGTCCAGTGAATAAACATACAGTTTTCAAACTGGATTTCGAAGGAAATCGTCAGTATGTGACTGGTTTTAAATCCACTCTTCTCTTCTTTTAGTATCTTGTGATCTGATCTCAATTTCATGAAAGTTTAGTTTGTGTAAGTCAACTAAATAGGAAAGATAGAATCCAAGATGAGGCTTCTTCTGAATGCACGTGTTGCATGAACTTAGAATTCGACCAGTTCTCAGAAACCACTCAGTTTCTGTAGCTTAGCGAACAAGTGTATGTGAAGCAATAAATCATCTCCAGCAGAAAATATGAAGACTTGGGGAAAGAGGTACACAGCGAAGAAATTAATCCATGTAAAGGGGAACAGTGAAAGACCATGATGTTATATAAACTATAACATTATTTAATATAAAATATATAATATATATCATATGAAATAGAAAGCCAGAGGTAATCAGGAAGTAAATAGCATTTCTACCATTTGTAAAGGATTTTTTTTATAGGACAAGTTTTCAGAAGAGCTGATAATTCTAAAAATGATGATTTTTCTTCTTGAAAGTTTATTTCATGGTTATGATTCATTTGTTGAAGTCTCCGAAGTTGGTACAGTATTTTTGAATCTGTCAGTGTAAAATACAGAGCTCCAGGCATACAGGTTCAAATGTGGTACTGTTAGCAAGAATACTTGAATAGAGATTATTAGAATGGTGGACTTGTTTTCAGAGCTTGTTGTGAAAACACTAAGAATAAATTAAGTAACTCTTGGGAGCAGACATTTAGAGAAAACCAAGGAAAAAAAAAGTATTAGGTAGCTCATATATAAGGAAGTAATTAGTACACTGATCATAAACACTTTTTTGCTTTGCAGTACACTTTGCCAACATTGTTGGACACAGCTGTACAGATTCTTCGAGGGAAGGGCAGTATTCCTTTCTCTATGCTCCAAACACTGTTGAAGCTCATAGTCCTAATGTTCAGTACACTGCTGCTTGTAGTTGTCAGAGTCCAGGTTATCCAGTCTCAACTTCCAGTGTTTACAAGGTAATAGTGTCTCTTTTTTACAGATGCCAATAAATAAGATATGACTTAACGAGGTCTAAATGAAATGGCCAAAATACATCAACTTCAGTGCTATGAACTAATTTTAATATTGGTAATCAATGTCTGTACAATACTACTTTTTTTGTGAAATTGATGATATATTTCAGCACCTGTTGACAAGAATGTCCAAAGTATTGAGGTATCTGAGCAGGCAGCCTTTTTTAAAAACTTACAGTTGTAAGACTATGTCTCAGTAATTCAGAAATTCAATATCTTATTGCTTACGTATTTTTTATTGTCTCTGTATGTGGACCTTTGCTGAATACTCTAAACCTCTTCAGTCTTTCCTCTTCTACATACAAAATATTTTTTTCATTTTAGGTATGTACGATGCGGAAAACATCGTTGTCTTCAGATACAGTGCTTGAAGATAAGTGTATATGAATGGCATTAGAACTGAAATACTAAATTTATCTTAAGTTTGAGCAATGTAGAAATGCAAGAATCTGTTACTGTCCCTGAAAAAATAAGGCAAACTATTAAAAACATGAACAAGGACAACTGAATTCAATTTTAGATGTAAATCATTCTGTTTCTTCAAACTTAAGTTGAATATATCCCAGACCAGTTTCATGAACTTGGAGGCTCTGTCCTGCTCTGCAGTGAATCATTGTACATGGTTTCAAAATCCCACACCTGACAAATGCAGAAAGATTAGGGTATTGTTCATGTCTGTGATTGGTAGTTGTAGCTGTGAATCTGAAGTTTGCCACGAAGTGAATCAAGACCACGTCTTTTTTCATTAAAAGCTCCTTTTTCTCCTTTCTTTTGATTAAGGTTTGATAACCCAGCTGCTGTTAGTCCATCCCCAGCAAGACAGCTGACTTTCAACTACCTCCTCCCTGTAAATGCTTGGCTTCTTCTCAACCCCTCAGAACTATGTTGTGACTGGACAATGGGAACTATTCCTCTTGTGGAGTCTTTGTTAGATGTTAGAAATGTTGCCACCCTTACCTTCTTTTGCTTTCTGGGAGCTCTGATTGTCTTCAGCCTCCGATATCCTGGTGATTCCTCCAAGACAGTATTGATGGTATGAATTCAAGTTTTGCTTAAAACTATCAGCCAGTTGAACTGAAAATTTCTAGAAAATTCTTCTTCAAGGAAACATTCCATTTCTGCAAGTTTGCTTTTGTTAGTTTTTTTGTAACTTGGATGCCAGATATTTTGGAATAATTATTCGTGTCTTTTTTTTGGACCAGAGATTGGAAAGCTGCTATTTAACAGTGACCCAGGACATAAAGGAAAGGGTCACGTCCACTTTCTTTGCAGTGGATGGATTTCTCTGCTTTTTAATAGACACGCTTTTTGATAAGAAGTCTGTCATCAACCCAAGACCTGCAGTTACCCAGTTCTTAAGATCATGGTCGCTTTAGATATTCTAGGGTGCTGTTAGCACACTGTCTAAACACTGATGTTTATTCAGTGACTGATTATGGTTTTTGTTATTTCTTCTCATTGCTTACAGAAACCTATAACAGACTCTATTGTAATGTAAAAATAGCTGCTTTGGGCATCAAAATGATAGATACAAATTTTTAATTGTTATAAAACACAATGTCCAAGGTTCTTAGGCTGTCTTATTTTTGTATCTGGAACTCTTATTAAAACATTATTTTGGAATTAATCTTTTGATCCTAGCGATTTGTCATACAGCTGTTCTTTTCTACAGTATAGAAAAGTGAATAGACTTGTAAGCCCCTAAATAAGGAGTAGAACCCTTTGCAGTTTACTACTTGCCATGTTCAGTGAGGTCTCCACGTAAAACAGACCTTAATGTTGAAAAGAAAAACAGCCAAATGTCTACTATGTATGTTTGTTTTTCTAGGATTATTTTTATAGTTAGTGTGTAATTTGTTTCCTGGGTACAGTTTGTCACTGCCTGATCTTGATTACTAATGCCATTTGCATTTCTTTCCTAGGCACTCTGCTTAATAGTGCTACCATTCATCCCTGCATCAAACTTGTTTTTTCCTGTTGGATTCGTAGTAGCAGAACGAGTGTTGTATGTTCCTAGCATGGGATTCTGCATTTTAGTAGCACATGGATGGAAGAAATTATCAAATAAAAGGTAAGATGGTGTTACCTAAAACTGGTTTAATTCATCTTTTACTTTTGTAGAAGATAAGCATCTATGACTGCAAGCTTTCCTATTAGAGCTTTTATCAGTATGAATTCATTACATTATAGCTCTTACTCAGTTTCAGGTTCTTAATGACCACAGAGTAATGACCAAGAAACCATTTCACAGTCGTGAAAAAATGACAACAAGTTCTTAGGTGACTGGTGGATTATCCTGACAGGGTTATAAAATTTATTTAAAATATATACAAATATATCTATATACACACACAAGTGCATAATAAATTTTTTATTTTCTATATAAGCATGCATGTATACATAGAAAAAGCCTCAGCCTGCACCAAACCTTTTTAGAATACAGTGTACCTTATATTACATATTGCTACAGAATAGACTTTACCCATGATCCTAGTAGTATAACGCATCTCTTTTCTATAAAAGAAAACATTTTCTATTTAAGTCCTAGATTTTTTTAAGGACTAGGCAAAAAAATATTTCTTGGCCGAGTTTGATTTATACTCTATTCCAGTGATTACTGACTGAAGTTTATATAATGTGTGTGCATCAGCAAGTTAAAATATCTTTTGCTGATTAAATTTTCAGATATACCATGTTAGGAATGGATATCAAGCCATTCAGTATTTGCTAAACTAGAGAATTCTTTGGCTAACAATTTCTCTTTAGGAAATTCTGCTCTAAAAGCATTTTTTGCACGCGCTTGTTTTTTTGTCTAGTATCTTCTACATTGATGTGCACAAGGCTCCCACTGACCTGGATGTTTTACCCTTGTGGCATCGTAATGCTAGTTCAGACAAATGGAAAAGCAGCAATTCACAGTCCTGTGTTGTCTGCTATCATAAGAGCTGAGGCCTGGCAGTATCACTTATGCCAACGGGTGCTGCTGAAGCTGACAGCACCTGCATAATGAGAAATTAGTGATACCTTGTGGGAGTGAGGAGAAAGTATTCTCACAAATCCCACTACAAGGCAGTAAAAATAGAAGTGATGTGAAAGAAAGCAAGGAACCAGGAGAGGATGGGTAGCGAGAAAAATCAGGCAGCAGCGTCGTTGACTACAGAAATACTGGGGATCAGCACTCTAAAAAGTCTTACGGAAGAGAGAAGGCTCCTTGCTTTAGAAATATGTGGAAAGAAGAAGCTTTCTTATAAGGCTGATGGGCATATAGATTACTGTATCTTCCAGTTCTCATTGATGGCTTTGCTAGTGTTTAAGAATTTCTCTCCTATAATTTTACAGTTACACTTTTTTAGTATTTTTAAAACCAGTCACGGTTGTCTAAGTCTGCACAGCATTTTGTACATCTTAAAAAGTGGAGGGGAAAAAAACTGTTCCGTTTTTAGCAAAACCCTGTGAAGTAGGTAGTGGTGTGAACAACTGTTGCATAAGTCAAGTATAAGAAATAGCTGTTCATGCTGAATAGCTGTATGTCCTCTCAAGATTTACGTGTTTTTAAAACAAAATTATATTCATAATTGTAGGAAGACTACTGAGTGTTTGAAATGTTTTTTCATAATGAAGTCAGAATTCAGAAACATAATGATCAGCCTGTTAAGGCGTATGTTTTATATGTCATGTTTAAACTCCAGAAAAATAACCTGCACAAAATCAAGATTATTCCTGACAAGCTTGCCACAGAAGGTGACTTCTGCCCCAATTTGCAACTTAAAAAATAAAATTGCTAGAAAGACATTAAACCTTTCTCCTATTTGGATGTTACAGTAGCACTAGGATTATATTTGTTTATGGAAGGTTGCATAGTCTCCACATACCTCTTTGTTATGATATATTCTGCGGTGTGGGAAAATTGGCAGTGTGTGCAGTAAAGAGCCTGTGTAGAATTGTCTGATATGAAACAATGGGATGGAATGATATTTTAGTTGCTTTTTTTATTTTTTAACATTTTGTATAGTGTTTTGGAGAGCATCATGTTTTGCCATTATGTTTATTATTTTAAATTACAGCTAAGTTTTAACAGATGTATAATTTTTGTATATTTTTGTTTACATTCTATTATGTGAATTACATTTGTTCTTAAGAGAATTCCATAGTCATAACAAAAACATCAGGTAAAAACCAAAATTAATTTGAAATTAGATGTTATTTCCTTTCATACTCTAGAGTGCGCCATTCACAAATGTGGTCCTTGATTTGCCTCAGCATATGACATACTTACTCTAATTAAGATTAGAATTGTTTGTGTGCTTACAACAAATCTTTGTTTTATTTAATAGTGTGCTAAGAAAAATTTCTTGGGTTTGTTTGGCTGCGGTACTATTCACTCATGCCTTAAAAACACTGCACAGGAACTGGGATTGGGAGTCGGAGTACACGTTATTTATGTCAGCTTTAAAGGTACGGTGTCCTATTTGGAAAGGATAATGGAAAGTTTGTTGCTGTTCTTTTAAAGCTGCGGTGGAGCATGATAAAATGGAGAAAAATTATGCTTGTTTTGGCACATTAATTTCTATATTGACAGTATTGACATAATTAGTTGCTTTGGGGAATGCTGTAAAAGCGTTGTGATGTGCACGTGGGAATTCACGTGCAAGAAATAGATAGTAATTTTTTTTGTCTGGATCAAAGCAAGATATGTTTCAGTACAAAAATCTGCTAAAACACTGATTCATAGAATAATGTCTTTAAAGTTTACATGGCATGATAAGACAGTTTGTAAAAGATCCATAACAATTACAATGAATTTTAAAGTATTTGATATTTCTAGGGGCAAATAACTAAAATAAATTGATGTTGAGCATCAAGTTGAATGGAATCATTCTGTATGCAGTGTTTTGTTATCCTTTACGTATAGAAGGTTCATGAAATCAGTCATTTGCTGGGCATTTTTTTGTCTTAAGACATAGATAAGAGAAAATTAATTGCCAGGTATTAATTTCTGCTTAATACCTTATGCATTGATATCTTTTTTGTGGTTTTAGGTAAATAAGAATAATGCAAAACTGTGGAACAATGTGGGGCATGCATTAGAAAATGAAAAGAACTTTGAAAGAGCCTTGCAGTTTTTCATACAGGCCACACAAGTGCAACCAGGTAAAAACTTTAACTAAGTGCCATTGAATGGCATCTCTGCACTCCTAGTATTTTAATATGCTTAGCTTAATTAACATCTTCTCAATGATCTGTTTTTCTTTAACTGAACATCAAAGAATGTCATGTAATAAATTAATTGATCCATAGTTTTTGAAAATAATTTCAAAAAGTCTTCCGGAAAACGTTTTTATCTATTAAAAGATGCAAAAACTTTTGATTAAATGTTATTATTTGTATAACATTATTTCTGAACTTACCTAAACTGTAATTTCTTATGGAGCATAAGTATTACTTCATTTTCTTATTTAAAACTAAAGAGGTGTGTAAGAAAGTGAAAAAATTTAGATAATATCAAAGTGCACATTTAATCTGTTTTATGTATTGTTGCAAAAGAAGTTCTAGATAGTACTAGACCATGTGTCCTTTTTCCTTTTAGAAGTCTAATAAATAACCTTCAATTTATGTGCCTCTAATATACCAAGAAATTAAAGATAGATACATGGAAGTAAGTTATGACCTCAAACTTTTTACAGTTTCCTGAGTAACTTTATAATCCCTCCTTAGTTCATGGCTAAACTATTAGCTTCATAATTAAGACGAAAAATTATATAGAATTGGCCTTTTTTTTTTGTGATGGTTGTCTGTGCAGAGTACCTGTACTTCACAGTACTCTGAAGGCTGAGGTGTTTATTTTCACAATCCGAGATGCATGGAAGTATTTTAGTTTTCATTCTTTTCTTTATTAAGATGATATTGGTGCCCACATGAATGTAGGAAGAACTTACAAGAACCTAAACAAAACTAAAGAAGCTGAAGAATCATATATGATTGCTAAATCATTGATGCCACAGGTAAGTATAACTTCATCTACCACTACAAGAGAGAACCTATATTCATTATACATTTTTTCTATTTTTCCTCTAACTCTGTGTGGCCGTAGACTTTAAAGTTTGTGTAGGGTTTTTTTAGAACTGATCTATGAAAAGAATACAATCATGGCTGTTAAAAAATGCCAACTTGGAATTCTGTTAAAATTGTTTTGATTTACTTTTTATACTACAGTGTTCTGGGATTTTTTCCTGAAATTGAGGATGTTAAAGAAAGCAGCAGCTAAAAATGTACACATATGGTTTCTGGTGACCATAGGTTCATTTTCAGTTACAGCTAATACATTGGTGGTGACTGAGTTTGAGCCCTCAAGACAAGGCTTAAATACATTATTGGGGGTTGGAGAAAGTAACCAAAGCAGCAACAAAAAAATTGTTGCCTAAACGTGCTTTTATAAACATGTGTTTTGTTACCTTTACCATTTGTTAACTTATATTTATAGCTAGCAAATGTTACTTGTTCAGGCTCTTCAGGAGAAAAACAGAGGAGTATTTTGGAGAATGTATGAACGTAATAAAAGCTGTGGTTACAATGAGACTGACAAGAAAAATCAGCAGCCCTTGAGTAGAAGCATGGCATTAAGAGGTTTACATTGCGAGCCATTATGAAGACTCTAAATGAATGAAGTCTAAACACTATAACAGTTGCAATATCATAGCATTTTTACCTTTCCTGACTATTTTTTATTTGCTATCAGTGTCTGGTAAAACCTTACTTAAACACTTATTTGAGGCTGAAGGGTTATTAAAAGGAATGCAAATGTTTGATAGAACATCAGTTTAGGCATTAGGAAATATTTTTGTCTGAATAGGAAAAGTTTTGCAAGGTCTGATTAGTTTCCAATGGCTATCTGCATGAGCCCAATTTGGTAGTAGCAGAGCTTAGTTACCTGATATCTTAAATGTGGTCATCTATGTCATCATACAAAAAAAGAATTAAAAATACTCTGTTTATATTTTGGTATGATTTTCTGGGAAAGAAGAATTGCTTTTTGTAATCGTTGAGGGCCTGCCTGCACACTAATGTCCAGTAGTACCCTAAAACAAATGTGGCAGAGTGAAGGGGAGTTCTATACTGATTGTATTTCATATTTTTACCCATCTGTGCTTGGTACATACATTCTCTTTGACAGATTATTCCAGGTAAAAAGTATGCAGCAAGAGTTGCTCCTAACCACCTGAATGTTTATATCAATCTTGCAAACTTAATTCGAGCAAACGAATCTCGCCTTGAAGAAGCAGATCAGTTGTATCGACAGGCAATTAGTATGAGGCCGGATTTCAAGCAGGCCTACATCAGCAGGTATGTTTTCTAATTTTAGAGATATGTATTCTTGAATAAACATTTTTGTATTTACAGTGCTGGGCAGTATTTAGTTCATACAGTTGAATTAGCTGCTGGAATTGCTTAATTTTCAAATGAGATGATGATGATTTAGGACAGTTATCAATTATTCATTACAGGCCGTGTTCTTTCAATTCCTGCTTCAAATGGCACGTTTCCACATAAGTTTTGTATTCAAACATTGTATAGCAAGACACTTCCATTAGCTTTCTTCATGAATCTCTAATTCAAATTTCCAGTCTTGGAAATTTCAGTTTTGAACTAAAAAGCTTTTGGTTAGTCTGAATCATGGAACTTCCTTTATGCTTCTTTGTTAAAGATGGTCCAGAATATGCAAGAATTAACTATTTAGCTGACTTTAGTGTACTTTTTGGTTAAGAGTAATGTGAATATGGTTACCGAGGCTTCTGTTCACTTTTTAGTTTGTTGTGATCCCATTGGGACTTAGGATGGTGAAAAATGGCTAAACTGTAGCTGTTACAGTGTAATTAAAGAGCTGTATCAGGAACCCTTGATCACTTTTTTTTGGTTTTGTCCTGCTTATGCATTTGTTGTATGCAGACTTCAGAGACCTGAAAGCTTTAGCGATGTTATATAAATAGGGTCTTGTATTGTTTTGTGTTTAAAACAAACAAAATAGAAAATCGCCATTATCTCACATCTACTGTCTGTAGGAAGGCAAACATTTTAAAAAACATGTCAATTACTTTCATATGGCTACGAATAAAAGCTGAAAGTTAAATCTGGTTCTTCCACAGGGGAGAATTACTTTTAAAAATGAACAAACCTCTGAAAGCTAAGGAAGCTTACCTTAGAGCTCTAGAACTAGACAGAACCAATGCAGACCTGTGGTACAACTTGGCAATTGTTTACATTGAACTGAAAGATCCAACGGAAGCCCTGAAGAATTTCAACCGAGCACTAGAACTCAACCCAACGCATAAACTGGCATTATTCAATTCAGCACTGCTAATGCAGGAATCTGGTATGTTGATTGTCCCTTCTCTGATTTTTGCATAACTGCATTTATAGGATCCATACTATTTAATTTTTTTGAATTAAATTTTTTATTTTTGGAGAGGAGAAGTACATGGCGTCATCAAAAAAGAAACTGTTTATTTATAACAGCTTTGTAGTTTGTAGTGTATAGAATTTGTCCAACATCTACATACACCTTAGCTGATCAGTGTCTTTAATACAAGTGCTATTTTACAATATAACATCTTATACATATAAAGAGTAGTGTCACACAAACATCTTCAAAATTGTGCCTATAATCTTAAAAAATAATAGTTAGTAAAATGTGTAATAACTATGTTGTGCATTTATAGTGATTGATTTAATTATTGACTCAGAAATAGATCTGACTTCTGTGGGCTTAAGTCTAGCTCTAGAACAGTGAATGCATTTGTAGGTTCCTCTGTGCTACTGCTAATTAAGATAATTCAGTTGGATTTTCATGAGTTTATTTTTTTCATATGTGTAGCTTCTAGCTCTGTGGGTAAGGGGTAAGTGTGAGCCTTTGATGAATTAAGGCTGTTCCAAAGAGTATTTGACAAGTGAACTGGTAAGATTTGTTTTCCCTTTTGCTGGGATGGTAAACTGCCCCTAAGAAACATAAAACAGATTTTGGAGCAGAGGCCAATTGATAATTTTTCATCTCTTTGCACATTGTAAGTTCAAGACGTTCCTTGTTCCTTGTTTGTAGAAGCACAGGTTGCTTCGAACAAGCAGAAGCATTAACAATCTAGTATTCCATTTTTCATACTGAAGGGTGCAGCACTGTTTCAGGAGTTTGAAAAAGGGCAGTTGAAAGCAGCTCCCGATCCTTCAGTAAGTCCAGGTCTGGAATTCTTTACTAAAATATGTTCACTGGATTATTCAGTAAAATAGTGCAGGCCACAAGCTCGTCCAGCTAATCTTGGTGTATTCAGATAAAATTGTTTTACTGTATCTTTTTCAAACTTTGATGCAAATTGAAATACGGGGGTTACAGATTTTATTGTTTTGGGTTTAGAAGATATTTTAGCCTGGTTACATTAAAAGTCACCCTATGTGATCTCTGTCTAAATTTTTTCAGTCTGTCTTTAATAAAAGTAGATCTTCTGATCAAAGTTTGGCTCTGTTAAGAGCTGGTTTGTCAGAACTGACGTCTGCTGTGCATTCCATTTGCTAAACTATGCATGAAAATAACTTCTCTTAAACTTGTAGAGACACCTTTTGTGTCTATTATACCAAACCCAAATACCATTCAACAGCTAATAATGATGCTGACTTTGGCTACAAATCAACTGTATGTAGTTTCATTCTGTAAAGAAGGTAGATGTCATTTATTTTTGCTGTTACACACCAATGATAAAAAGTAGCATTTTAAACCCTTTCCCTTTTACAGTTGCATTTTATATTGTATAAAGATTAGCCTTTCACAGGCCTGGTCTAAAAATCCTTCAGAGTAAATCAAGAATTAAATGCCTTTTTCATCATTTAGGTGATGCTCGGCTTAGACCTGAAGCTAAACAAAGACTGTTACATTATGTGAAAGAAGAACCACAGGATGCAAATGGATACTTCAATTTGGGTATGCTGGCAATGGATGATAAAAAAGATATGGAAGCAGAGGCATGGATGAAGAAAGCCATAAGGTTACAGCCAAACTTCCGAAGTGCTTTGTTCAATTTGGCACTGCTTTATTCTCAGACAGCGAAAGAGTTGATGGCTTTGCCTGTCCTGGAAGACCTGCTAAGATACTACCCTGATCACACAAAAGGTCTAATTTTGAAAGGAGATATCCTTATGAACCAAAAGAAGGATATTGTTGGAGCAAAAATGTGTTTTGAAAAAATTTTGGAATTGGATCCGAACAATGTACAAGGAAAACATAATCTTTGTGTGGTTTACTTCGAAGAACGAGACTTAATAAAGGCAGAAAAATGTCTGGTTGAAACACTAGCACTGGCACCTCATGAAGAGTATATTCAGCGTCATCTAAACATAGTTAGAAGTAAAATTGCATCACTCGGTGCTATGGAACAGTCATCACTTCCATCAGAGGGAACTACAACTGCAGAAGAAAAAAAAAAATCATTTCAGAATTTGAAAGAAGTGAAAAATGAGAAGACAACCACTCAATCAACAGTTGATAACGATAAAGAACACTCAAAAAATAAGAAACTAACAGAGAAAAAGAGTGTGGAGAAAGAGACTCCCAAAAAATCGACGAAAGAAATCAAAGACATTGAGAAAAAGAGAGTTGCTGCTTTGAAAAGACTCGAAGAGATTGAACGTATATTAAATGGTGAATAGACTTTATCATGTCACAAAAGAATAAGGGGAGAATACTATTTTTAATTATTGTTTAATTTGTAAGCCAATTGGAAAGTGTTCTCAGTGCTTTGAAAATAGAAATAATGTTGACTGCATATCAGTTATCAAGCAGCAAAAGACATTACAATGCTCTAGGTGAGAAAACCTTTTAAATATGATTGAAGGATGGGTGGGAATCAAAGCAGAAAGGGTTGAGAATAATCTTCAATGCAGAACCCTAAAAGTGAGGAAATAACGCTCAGAAAAATCTTTGGTAGTCAGGGATATTAAGTAATTCTACTTCAAAGGATCAGTGAAAGAGCTGAATGGAGAATTAACAGGATAAGCCAGACACTGCTTCTTTCTCCCATACAAATCTATTTGTATTAACATTATCTACATTTACACATCATCAGTTGAAATTTTTCTGGACCTCTGCTATACAAGAAAAAAAGTTTTTCTTTGCATTATTTCTTTCGAGAACTTAACAAAAAGTCATCAAAATGCCACTGGCTGTAGTATAGGAAGATGCAACAACACACTAAAACTTTCAGTTGCATTCTAAATATGGAATGATATAATAACTTTTTAGATGTTCTTTACTTAAAATGCTAATTGTTTTTACTCTGTTACCTGATAAGAAGTCTTATGGTGCTCTTAACATCCTTGGACTATGTTTTTTCTTTTTAAAGAAATGTTTGTTTTTTCTTCAACTGTCAATCATCTGAAATTATACTAAAATGGATGGGTTTGACACTTTTTCCCCAGTTCATTGAATTCTGATAAATGCACTTTGGTACAGTAACCAGTATGCTATGCAGTAGTCCTTGTTGACTTTGTATCAATGGCTGTGGATTGACTCCTTGGTGTAGTAAATTTTTCCTTGTTTTATCTGGTTTTACTATTTCTGTCATTGGAACAATATTTCTATTCTCATGACTTTTTACAACACTAATATAAGCAATGATTGCTGAAGGAAGTGTGATAATAATTAAGCCACTGAATTTAGCAATGTTTAACACAAGGCAATGTATGTAGTGTCCTTTCAAATACTAAGTTCTATTGTTTTGATACTTTGTCTTGGGTGTGTGGTTTTTATTAAATATTTATTTTGACTACTAAAATATTCCCATTTACACTTTTTCATTAATGCATCATTTTAATTTCTTACATGGAATGAAAATTTTTGCAATTTCAGTGTTGCTACTATCCTTGTTCAATGCATAGTTTTGTTCAAATATACTACCGATTACCTAAACCCAATGTTTTCTTAATTCTGAGAAAGAAAAGAGATGTAAGAGCTGCATTCAGTAATAGTTTCATTAATCATTAAATCTAACTTACTCTTTATGTTTTGTCTTATTTCACAATGTGCAAATATTCCTTAACTGTACTCCTGAAACTTAATCCTTTGCATACCTGCTCAGCTTTCTGCTTCAGGCAGTAATCCAGCTGTAAGATGTAAGATCCCTCTGTGGGATGGATCTGAAATGGTTAAAATCCTTCTTTGCATGTACTTTTTTCTTTGTTATGTATCATTCATAATGTTAGCACAACAATTGCTTGCATGGTAATAACTGGGGGAAAAGGTGGGGTTTACAAAACATAATTTACAAGCAGCTGACCGGAGCAAGTGCATGGTGTGCAACTGTTCATCATACAAAAAATTTACGTGCTACTTGTAGTGAAGCAATCACAGGAATCTGTTGACCACACCTTGAAAATCACTTGTCTGCGAATAACTCAAATACTTGTACCTAATATAGCTGCTATGTTGACCTTTAGAGAAACTTCAACTTGCATATTAAGTCTTCCTCCAAACCTTTGTTTTGCAAAAGGATTAGTCATTGTTCTGCACAATATGAAGGAATGTTCATTTGAAAGTGGTAGGAACTAAGTAGTATGAAAAGGTACTTCTGATAGAGGAGGTTAGGATTCTTCCCTCTTCCATATTAAGAGCTCCTAGAATCCCACTGGCACACCATTTTTGTTTGGTCTGTAAATTGAAGGGGGGGGGGGGGGAAGACACATTCTTGATTTCTGCATCTGAGCCTCTGTCATGCTGCTTCCCCTTGACCATCCAAGTATCTCTTCAGGGACTAGCCAGAAATGTTACATTTATTGATGCTAAGAAGTGCCATCAGGTTTAAGTAAAATCACCAGGTGAATGTAAATGGAAGGATGTTGGATGTCTTTCAGTCTGTTACCAGGTACTATTTATTCCCTCTTTGTCTCTGTTAGAGAAATTTTAGTAAAAACAAGTATTTTTACTAATATCAATGTGCTGAATTGTATTTAGCCTGTTAGGATGTGTCAGCCATTTTAAAATTAAGCTCTCCTGAGAAAAACTCTTTGGTAAATGGAAGTGTCATAACTTGTGAAAAATAATCCAAGTAGCATTTGTGCATAGGAGAATTATCAAAGAGAGAATAAATTCAATTTTGTCTGCTTGCAAGTAGAACAGAATAATCAAGAGATGTTTCTCCCCTTCCAATTCAACTTATCCTTTCTCCTTTCCCTGCCATCGTTGTGTGCAAGATCACCATAAATGTCATTCTATTTCAGAACTCCCAATTTCACAAATACTCAAGAATTAAGAATTTCTGAGAGCGGGACAGGCATACAAAAATACTTGTACCCCTGTTACCATAAAATGCAATTGCTGTGGTTGCTGAAAAAACCTGTAGACATGTCTTTCATCATCTTTGCATGCATACATAAAGTTATTCAATCTTACCTATACAGCTGCACTAAGCATTTTAAGTGTTACACATGTTTGTGCATGCAATTTCAGTACAAGACTCATGCATTTGTCATATTAGGTATTGGATCTTTTGCAGGTGAGTATATGCATTAAGAGAGAGAAACGCATATAAACATATGGATAATTTGATATGCATGCTTATATTTGGGACACTTCAATACTTACAGGTAGTGCAGTTGCAGAGGGACGACATGCAAGTGTAGATTAACCTTTGAGTATAGAATATTTTTTTGTCTCTGTTGCCCATGAAACTTCCTAGGAATTAATTTTCTAAGTATTGCAAGTATTCTTTATTTTCAAAATATTATCCTTTGCATTACAAATGGTTAAAAACATGATTGATGAGATCTCATTTCTTTTTATTGTCTGTTGTTTTTTATGAGCTGCCAGTGAAGTAGTCTTGTCTTGTGAAGATTGAGAAATATTTCCTACAAAAAGGCATGTACAAAGTGTTGGAGATTGAAGTCACAAAGGATTAAGTAGCACAGAAATCTCTTGTGTTGTGCAGTGCAGTCTGTACCTTGATAAGGCAATGCTAGAAGAGATAAAGTCAAGCTAGGAGTAAGCATAAAGATTGCTGCGAGTGGAGGGTTTCATATAAAGAAAAGAAAGCATGCAACACCTGTGCTGCCAGAGCCTTTAGCTGAAAGAAATAGGAAGTTTTAGATTTACACTCAGCTGTGGAGACTTCCTGAACTGCACCTTATTCTTGGAACCTAACAGTAATTTTCGTATATTTAAAAGGAAAAGTACATGTTAAAATCTTAGGTAAGTGGGTCTTGGCTTCAATCTGTGAGGTAATACTTGCATAGCTGTAAAACCCACAGAGACTTCTCATCCAGCTTGTCATTTCCCACTGGCTCTCTGGCATGAAGCAGACAAGTTTGGAAGATCCCACTCTGAAGGGGACAAAGCTTTATTCTGTGCCCATGGGATGCAAAAGATGCACATATTCTTTGTTTTCCAGGAGGTACAAGAGTATGGTTACTGAGTTCCCCCTAAATGGATTTAAATTGATGACAACAGTAAGGTGTGTTACTTAGCCTTCATTTAGCACAGCTGGCTGAACCGTAGGCTTGGGGGATATGCAACCTCGTGTTTAATGGGATTTCAAAGCAAAGCACTGACCTGTGAGAAAAGTCAGATTGCTGAAAGTAAGCACTCACAAAGCAAAAGCTCCTGAACCATTTTGGCACTATGCACGTAAGTTGTTCAGCGGAACATCTCAGCAGCTTTCATTTTCTTGCAGCTGTTAGTCAATTCAAGACCAAGGGGCACTGAGACCAGCTCTTCAGGCGCAGTTGTTCAGCCATCTGCCTCTCTGTTGTCAGTTGAGGTTTTTGCAAGACCTAGCTGTGCCTTGGAGATTTAAAGCTGCTCACATACCTTCTTCCAGGGTATGGAACTTTGTGCTGAACATGCAGGCATCTGTTCCTTCCTGAAGTTTCTTTTGGAAAGACTCAATGAAGATCAAAACAATTCTGGGAAGTTAGCAGCCCGCCCCAGGCTCTTGCAAACTTTGGATTGCACAAAAACTCCAGGAAAGGTCCCAGTTTGGGTAAGTGTACATGGCTGGGCTTTTCCTTGCAACCTCTCTAATGCACGTCTTCCTGGCACAATGTCTGAAACTGCAGCAGAATCTGCTACTCCTGTAAAGTACTGCTTTGGCTGCTGCTGTGTAACCAAAACTATTCTTTGGCTTTCAGTCTAGGAATCCTGTTTTGCTTAGATAGAAAGCTTGAGAATGGAAAGGCTGGAAAACACCTTTCACCCATTCTTCACCTCACTTCCTCTCCCTTCAAACATGTAACACTCTGTGTAGTGTTCCAACTGAGCAAGAAGAACCTGACCCCCAAACCTTCAACCTAGCTTACGAAAAGGTAAGACATTCCTGCTTGAAATCAAAATAACATAGCTTACTATGTTTAAATAATTCTAGATGGATATGATATTATTTTTATAGCGTTGAATAAGTGGTAATACAGCTAATATTCTTTAGAAATACGTAAGAACTGCTCTCTTCAGTCTGCTGCCTGTCTACAAACTAGTGATTCTGCATGTGCGTTATATGTCTCTCATGAACAGCAAGAAGTCACATACATGCATCAACTAACAAAAAACGAGTAACAAAACCAAACCAAAACTGAAAAAAACAAGAACAACAAAAAAAAACCCAATCACAGAACTTTCTGCATAATTATCCGGGTATGGGAACAACATAACAAGTTATCTATTTCTTGGCCTAGGAAATCATCCTGGAAAAACACATTTAACCTTCGCTGTATGGCACCTTAAAGTATGGCACAGTCATACTTTAAAAGATTGCTGGAAAGAGAATTGAACTTTGTGGATACCATTTACTCTGAACTAAGAAGTTCTCTTTAAAATAGTAATATAATGTTATTACTCCAGCATAATGCAAACTGTTAGCTGCTACATCTTTACCAGTATAAGAAAGTTACAATAAAAATAAGTAAAAAGTCCCTGTTCAGCTTGTGTCCTCACCTGTGCTTACAGAATTGTAAATGTTTTTTGCTACATATTCATACAGAAGCACTAATTTTGTTTACAGTGAGTTTAGAGGTTGCCTATTTACTTGGGTGAACTCAGCCTTTTGCAAATGTGGACAGAAACAGAAAAATTGAAACACTTGGGGTTGTTGGGGCTTTGCATGCCAGACTAGACCTTGGCATTGTGGAAAAATATATATATATTTGGCAAAATTTTAGTTACTGGTGGGTCAATATAGCAGGCAAATTGGTACATTTGATATAGTTTTGGAGGGTGATACAACTCACAAGCTTTATAATGTGGCTATAAATTCTTGGCCTTTTCTACAGTGTAACTGTTGGGAATGTGAAGCCATGAAGAAGTCCACATAAAACAGAAGTGAGCACTGCAATAAAGCACACTGTGCAGATACCCTACACCTATTTAGCATATATGTTTGTTCCTTGCATGTAATTATCAGGGTATTGTCTTTTTAAATAGACATAGCAAGGTATTTTTAATTACATGTGTATTCATCTACGCACAATGAGAGTAGGTGGAGGAGGAAAGTACAACAATTACAGGATGTCTTACCAAAAGTAGAAGTCATAAATCTTGATTTTTAAAATACCATCTTGAACATGCACTCACCTTTACAATTTTTAACCCAGTCCTACACTTTTGTGATACATGACCATCAATCTATAGCACCGACTCCCCAGTACCAAGAGCTCGAAGGAGATTTTGACAGCTGGTGCTTACAGAGTGGGGAATTAGTTATTGCTTTTCAGCCTCAAGCTGAATAATCTAGGCTTGCTTGTTTGTTTGGGAGGACTGCTCACTTCATCTATGAGAATATCAGTCATTATGGATGATTATGTCAGCTTGCAAGATACAGTACTTTCTCTGTTGATAAAAGAAGTTTAAAGGGAGCTTCTGAATACCCTTCCTGCCCCCTTGAGTAAGTTTTAAACAGATCTGGAATGCTGGGCTTTCTTCAACTCCAAACATTTGTCAGTTTTCCACAATAAATAGCTGCAAACAAATACATAAAGACAGTGCAAAGGTACGTGAAAGCTTAAATCTCATTAAATGCAAATACTGTGCAAAAACATAAAAGATGCTGAATTCTGTAGTACTTCTTTAGATGTATTTATATGGAAGGGTTTTCATGAAGTTACAGTATGATCTGTAATGCTGAGTATTATCTATATAAGTCACACTGTATTTCTGCCCCTTACTTAGGTGAATATAGTCAAGGTTTTAGTACAAATATTTAGGTTTAAATTTGTCTTTTCAGGAATAATCCTTCAAATGTTTTAACAGATAATGCAGAACAGCTTATTGGGTAGAATATTCATGAAAGGCAAAAATAGGAAGCAGGATTAAGTTTTAGGATTTTTTTTTTCTTTTGATCAACATACATGAAAAATAGATTGGAACAAAAAGTATAAACATTGCACAATGACAAAAGCACCACTGAAATTATAAAGATTCAAAAATTAAAATGCAAAATTTTCTAATTATCTGCACTGTTTTGTCTTGTGATAAAAAGGAACCCTCGTTCCATTGACTTCCTTTTATCTTTAGATTTTTTTTGTTGACTGTAAGACCTTTTCCCCTAAATAACAGCTTTTTCAAAAATTCTGAGTTCAAAATTGACAGATAATCCTTGAGCTTAGAAACACAATACACACAGTGACTGTAGAGAAAGAAAAAAATACATAAAGCAGAAAGCAACTGAAATGCAAGAAGGAATCTAGGGGGGTTTGTTTTAAAAAGTTAATAACAAAATAACAAATACTGTTATCTTAGGCTGTTTCATATCTGAGTGTCCTAAGCCTTCTGGCTGATGAGGAAATAAAGCAAGCTTTAACTCGTTAATTGCTGACCATCTCAACTTCAGAGTCTAAAAAGCATGCCACATGGTTGTTTTTACTACTATACTGCTCCTTGTTCAGCACTAAATAAAATTATATAAAGGGATTGAAGGTGAGATTGAATTTCAGTAGCACAGTCTCTGTATTTTTTTTAAATATCTTTAGGTTGTCTTTTCTTTGTTCTCTTTTTTTGTTTCTGTGGCAGTGATACTTTCTCACACTGTGAGTGTTCCAGGACAGAAGGGTGAAAAGAGGAGCTAATTGAAGGATTTAAAGTCTTTATATATAACTAATAAGCATCTTCAGTGTTCTGCTCTTTGCCTTTGATTAAAATACATATGAATAATATACATAAGTATATAAATTGCAAATGTAAGTCTTTGCTAAAGAACTGGAACACAATTATTTCAACATTCACTATGGAAAGTGCTTGTTGTCGTTTATTATTCAAAACTATTGTTATTTGGAACAGCAATGCAAAAAAATTCATGCAGGCAGTGATGACCAAGCTACTGCTTCAGGTTATTATCTATTGTGGACCAGTTGCATAAATCACATGAATGATCAGCTAAGAGTAGAGACTTACATAAATAAATCAATATAGTTGTATAATATAGAGAGCATAACACCATGTGTGACTGAATTTTGCTGTTGTGTCTTAACACTGAATTTCTTTATTGCTCATGATCTGGCAGGATGTTGAAAAGGTAGGAGTTTCTGCTTCCAGGGGCAGCAACTGTACGGTCTGTTGTTCATCTGCTGTCCAGTAGCACTTCAGAGGTGAAGGCTGTTATCGTTGCACTTGATCTCTTGGTAACTCTTGTTATAAGAAGAAGGAGAGCATTCAGTCAACAGGCTAAACTAGAACAAGATTTCCAAATCATGTTTATATCACTCTACAGATAAGGATGAAATTAGCTGCCATTGTTCTGTATTTCTATCCTGCATTCAGCAATTTACGGAATGTCATCATCATAGTCCTAGTAGCAGCTTTGGCACAGTCTAGGCAAGTAACTATAAATCTTAAGGAGCAATCCAAGCCCTGTTCTATATATGACAGGATAAATTGCAATGCTTTCAATAATGGCACTGGAGGATGTGACCTTTGGCCTGAGAAATTTATCATCATAGAAGAATGTGATGATCTAAACTAGGAAATAAATAAAAATGGCATTTTCATTGTATGTTTGGAACTATCAATAAAGCATCTGGAGTCTTAGAAAGCTGCTTAATTCTGCTGAAATATGATGATCTTCATGATATTGCTTGTTAACAGTCCTCCAGGCCTGTGACTTTCTTCTTAAGGATTTATTGCTTTTCTGCAACTGCATAATTAAAGGAAAAATAGTACTTTGCTTTTAAATGTTACTGTCCATTCTCATACTCAAAAATTTTTAGATTTAATTCAGCATGACTGTGCATAAATCCTGAAGCACCTGTACATAGAATTGCACCAAATAGTTAAAGTGCTGTAAAGACTGTGTTTGGAATATTGCAGGTACAACATGACTGGAAAGTGTTAAGAGAAATAAAAAACATAAATCCAAGACTTTTGGGTATAACGGTAAAATCAGTGTGTCAAGACAAGTTTATTCCACAGATTACTGGGTGCTTCAGTATATGGTGGATCAGTGTCACTTCAACTTGCTTTTCACTTTTTCTAAGCACTCACCTTCAGTATCTGAAAGTGGGTTACATAGACTATAGTTTCGTTTGGTGTGGTTGATCTTAGAAGGAATTCTGTTGTGTACCCAAGGTGTTTGGGGGCTGTACCCAAGGTGGAGCGTATGAGGTGTGAAGAGAGGCTGAAGCAGCTCATTCTATTTTGCCTGAAGAGACAGGGTTATAGGGGCTTCTTGCTGCCATCTTCAACTCTATGGAGGTATTTGCACGGAAGCAAATAATACTAAAGATAATGAGCACAAGCTGCAGCAGGGGAAATTCTAACTAAATGCAAGAAAATAATTGTTCTCAGCATTCCCATTTGCAGATGATCATACTATTCAGAGGCACATCACCCTTTTGACATATTGCCTGCTTCAGACTCTTCAGCAGTCATGTCCCAGTGAGAACAGGACTGCTGGCCAACCACTTCAGCAGAACCAGAGGGAGACATTTTGCCGTGACAAATACCTCTGCAGCTAACACCAGGCATACATGTTAGAATTCAAAAAGGTACAGAAAAAGATAGCAGCAACCAAATTAATGTGAAGGCATCACAAAGGTCATGCATTGCTTATGCAAGGATTTTCCAGGGAAGAATCATGCAATTTACAGTAAAAGTGAACAGGAAGTGACATTTCTTTATTTCTCATAGTACTAGTCTGGGTGACTTAAATGGATGAAAATTTTGTTGGTAAAAATAAGATCTTCACAGAGCATGTAATTAAATTGTTGTTCTTTGCAAGATGCTTTTGTTGCTGAGGTATAGAAGATCCCAAGAACCAAATAGCTACATTCATGAAAGTGAAGATCTATAAAATACCGTGCAACTTTTGATTTAGGAAGATACTCATGTGCAAATTCCCAAAACCTTGTAGGATGCACCAAGAGAAAAACTACCATGTTTTTTCCGTGATTCCTAAACTCTCCCCTAACCATTTGGCAGTAGGAACAGTCAGAGACTCCACAGCAAGCTAAATTGACTTTTGGTCTGACCCATGCCATAAAACATATTATTCTTAACTTTAAAATCATCAGAGAAAAAAAGTAGAGAAGTTTTTTTTGGAGTAACATAGAATAAACAATTATCTATTGCAGCTCCAGTTTTGGTTGTGTAAATATAGATTAAGATTTTGTCTGTAATGTTTTTCGACAGAGAAATGCTTGGGAAACTTTGACTTTGCAGATACAGACTAGAGGACAAATGCTAAGGATATGATAGGACCTGGATATTTGTGTGCATGCTGAACAGACAATTTTTAGGTAGATAGGCTGTGAACCTGCAGTGGGTGGTATTCATTAAAATGAGTTTTGATAAACAGTGGAGTATTTGAGAGGTTATGGCTGTAAAAATAATGACACAAAAAAAAACAAACCAAAACTAGTTTTCATTAAAAAAAAAGAACAAACCCACAAACCCCAAAACAACAAACCCAGATTGATTTATTTTGAATTAAGTGGAATTAAGTGGCTGTTATCCATGTCTCATTCTGCAAAAGGCAGATTTTATACACAAATATACTAAGACAATTAAAAGGATAAATTAAATATAGAGAAACGTGGAAATAAAATACCATAACATTCTCAATCTATGTAGATTGAGATGCTATTTTATAGTTGATTTAACAGATGAAGAAAACATATCATCTTTTGAAATTCAGCTCGAGAAACTAATAGTTAAAGTACGAATGACAAGAATTGGTGGAGTTACTGGTGGATGGATGAAAGCTTTGCAAAAGGGAAAGAGCAACAGATGGTTCTGCAATATCTGATAGCACAATAGTTACTAGTGATGTTCCTAAAATAACTTAGCACTGAACTTCTTTAATAATGTCAGTCATGGCTCTGGTAGAAATACGCTGAAAACGCCGATTGTATTTTTGACAATATAAATACATAAGCGTTGTCAATACAGGTTAGGGTATTGTATAAAAATCTCTTGTTACAACTGGATTAGTAGAAATGAGATGAAATTCAATAATAGATAATATAAAGTGATGCACACTTCCCCTTAAGGGTGGGTCATCACACCCTTGCTACTGGTATCAACACTCCTGTTGAAAGCTAGAATTTTGCAAAGAAATATGGTGGAAATGTACTGGCTGTCCTACATAACAGCATGATTATAAATTAGTGAGTTCATTTAGCCAGAAAATGAGATAACTTTTCAACAGTTAACTCCAGTAGAAATACTCTGGTCATGTTTATCTGGAATACTTACTTATTTTTACTGCTTATGTCCAAGGTCAATAAATTCAAACTACAACAGTTATGTGAAATCTCTGCTGAGTGAATAAGTAAAGCAGGAGAAATGTCTTCTGCTGAGAGCTAGAGCTTGTTATCTGAGGCTAAACAAGTCAGAAGGGCATGTCTTTGTTAAGATATTCAGTAGGAGGATAAAAACTGGCAGAAATATTACCCTTTAGGCTAAAAGCCAATGTTTGTACAAGAGCAAAAAGAGAGAAAACAGTTATAAATATACTCGAACTGGAAATGAGGCAAAAGGCCCAGTCTACTGGAACAATATATTCTGATACTATCTCTAAAGGAGACTGGTAAAGGGAGGGGAAAAAAAAGATATTTTAAGCTAAGGCTATGAACGGTTTTGAAAGTGAATGCATGAAATGCTACCTGTAATAATAAAGAACTACATTTTGTGATCCAAGAATTCATTCTAATTTTGTGCTTCCTTAAAGCACTCTCAGCAATGAAATGATAGGAGTTTGCATCCCATCTTCTGTTTATTTCAGAGCATATGTTTAAACTGGAGGTACTCTTGCGAAACCAACAATGACTATTGCAAACTGATGTATTTGACACGTGAAATCTTTCTGCACGCAACAATACAGAACTAAATAACATTAAGATTGCCTGTTTTCAGTGGTTATAATTTTACTGAAATCTGAATGCAACAGTGAAAAGTTGTCTCAACTTGCTCATTTATTGTCTTCCTGAATTATTTTGCCATCTTACTCTTTCGTATCAGGAAACTTCTATTTTAGGTTAAATAAAGGACCTTTTAAAAAGCCGACTCGATGTTAAGACAAATCCTTTGATATGAAAGTTCCACACAGTTGTGTGTACCAAGTTCATGCGGGAATATATGAAGTTAACTGAAAATTTGCAGTAGAATTCAGTTTTTATGAAGGTGGAAATAATTGCTGTTTTATATCTCATGGAGGTGGTAGTGAAAGCCTTACAAAACATTGGAGTGAATTGTTATTGGGGGTAATATGAAGTTAGAGAAGAACATGCAGATCATTCCCTTTCTTTTCTTGCTTCCATGCCCTCTACCTGGTAGGCCAGTTTGCTACAAATATTTATATAATAAAAATATTTATTCTACATAATAATAATAATAGTAATAGTCAAAATGAAAAACTGATTCTAAATGAAAAACTTGAACATGTATTATTTTAATTGGATTATGATAATTATTATTATTGATTTTTAATATTATACATAGTTCTGACTTTATATGTATACAAAAAGTAAATCATAGGTCACAAAATTCTTTCCTAGAAACATTTTAACCAGTTCAGGTAATAAAAAATTACAATGCGACAGTGGAATAGTATTCTGCTATTCAGGAAATATGGGGGGGAATCGTTGTTGAAGTAGTTAGCTAAATTTCAATTTAAACAAAAATTATTTCCGCTACATCTTTTGTATGTTTAAAAGAAAAAAAAGAGCAGTCAAAGGGAATCTGAATTCACAACTCAGGAATGATAATCCCAAAGAGAACGTACACTTAAAAATAAAATGATGTGCCTAATTTAAGGTATTCTTCCTGAGCAGCAAAGGTTTAATCCAAAACCTTTAGCATGTGCTTATATTCATCCCTCAGTGCCTTCTCAGTGTAGAAACACCTCTTTTCCAAATCTGATTCGCTCTGGGGACAGGTGCCTCTACTTACTGTGCTGTAGCCAAACCCTAACATGTCTGTATTTGAAAAAAGAAAGGATACAGGCAGTTTGTCATCCATTTCTATTCAGCAAATCCTTAAATGTAAATATAGTTCTTTCTCAGATTTATCTTACACACAGCCAGTGTAGACAGTTAATTTAACAATCACAAGAGAATTTTTTTCTGTTTACTATGATATTGTAGCTTTTCCCACTTTTTTCCTTAAGGATCATGCTATTTATTCTTCTCTTACCTGTAGTCTTTCCAGAAAGTCTTAGCAGCCTTCAAAACTTTTATTTCCTAGAAGATGTATGGTTTCACCTGTTTCTGAACAGTTCTGTAAATTCATGTGCTAGACCCATGAGGTTCTTAAATTCTGACTGCCACATGAGGGATGCAAGGCTGAAGTGCAGGTCCTCAGTAACCCTGCTCAGCTGTCATATCATGATGAGGCTTTCCTTGTGCATACAGGACTCACTTCAACAGCACTCTAAGCTTCTGCTTGTCAAGATCTTGTGAGGTATATATGTGTGTTCCTAAGCCATTAAGGCACCAAAGCGGTCAGTTCTCAGCCTTCAGGATATGGAAACACTTCCACTTGTGTTTCTATGGAGACTTACTGCCTTTGACATTCTTAAAATGCATTGGGAAGATACAGCCTTGCGCAAAGCAAAAATCAAGAAAAAGACAATTTTATTGTGGTTTAGGGATTTTAGGTTTTTTGTTGTTCATATGGGGGTTTTGTTTGGTTTTTTGTGTGTCTAGCAATCAGCTGTGTCAGCTGTATCTGCTTTGTATGCAGAAGGTTTGGGTTTAAAACCAGGTTCTTGATTTAAGACTGCCCTCAAGTCTGCACAGGGGCTACACTTTAAGGCATGCTTCTCAGACTCTCTGCCTGAGAATATTCCATTGAGAGCAATTGGGATTTAGTTTAGATCATCATGAGGACACAAGCTGTTCGGAGTCAGGGGAATTCCCCTGACACTGAACCTATTCACATTACATTTGAGAACTTGAATCATCTTTTATGCTGCTTTATCTCATCTTTATTGAAAATGACAGTTTTGTTGTTTTTATTTAATTGTCTCTTGTATTCACAGAGAAGAGCTTGAGTGGAACTTTTTTTTCTGTCTGGAATGATTTATTTTGTAAAGAAAAAACAAAGACATTTTTAAGCATTAATCTAACAGATGACTATAAGGATTTGCTTTTTAAATATCTCAGAGTTCTGACCTACAATAGCTAAGTGCTTAATTAGTCTGTTTTGAACTCAGACCCCAGATATGTCTCATACAAGAAAAGAATCTTGATTAAATTCATCCCAAGTGTGGGATAGAGGAGGCTAGTCACTTGTATTCCAGAGTAGGCATTTTTTTTGTTTCTTTGTTCTGTAATATGAACCTGGCAAAGAAAGCTATTTTGATTTAATTTTCTTTTAGGGGAAAATGTCTGTTCAAATTATCTCAATGTAGAAGACGCACACACTCAAACAATTAATCCAGGAAAAATTAATCAGACCTATAAAAAAGATCTTGCATTCTTCTGTAACTATAGGAAAACATATGGGATAGTGAGATAGATTGGATATGGGCAGCCAAAGTAATTGAAAATAATTCATTAAGATTAGCAGCAATGGAAAAAAGGTACTACAACTATAATAGTGATAGGGCAAGTGTCAGGCAAAAGCAACTCTTACAAATCTGTTGGGTCATTTCCACTCCCACAATATTGGAGTGTAATTCAAAAGGAATATAATGAAAAAACCCATAGGGGTAAGGATGAGGGGAAATTATACATGTATACACCTATATATTATATGTATATGCAATATGTATATGCACATACATATTACATATTAGTATATAATTTTGTCTACTGTATGTGTGTGTTATATATTTGTGTAAAAGTTTTCTGGCTGTTTTACCACATTGTTATTCATACATTTTAATGAGTTTCTTATAAGAGTCTGTCTATGTATGTTATGTTTTTCACAGCACTATTAGATTATAATTTTCTTTTCTCTATCTTTTTAAGGCAAAAAGCACATTGGATCAGATCCTGTGGGGGTTTGAAATTTTGAGAAAGATTTGTACTGTCCACATGGATAAGCTACTGTATGACTAAAGTAAGACATTCAGTGTGATGCAAAATACGAATTTTTTTGCAGTGTAGTAGCTGCACCCTAATAATTGATTGTGCCCATGCTTTCATTCCACAGTAAATGAAAGGAATCTAACTCTGTACTGAAGGTGGCAGTTTCCAATCAAATAATGCATTACAGATTCATAGCCTGCCTTTTTCTCACAATAAGATAATGAGAGTCATATAACAGCATTGGTTACAGTATTTCTCAGTCTGCCATGTTACTCAAATTAGTAAGTAAATAAACAACAAAAATTATCATCTTAATATTTCAGTAGACAAGTATTGTGCAAGAGATTATTTTGATTAACTGGAATTTTGTATAATGAATGTAGAGTTTTCACTGTTTTCCCTGTTCAAATAGTATTTCCAAAAAAGATTTTTTAAGTCATGATCACAGCTGTTCTGAGAGATAACTCATTTTTTACTATGTAAACAAATTGAAAACATTAGTATGGAAATTGTGCTTCTACTTACACTTTAGTTATTCTTTTATTCCTCTTGAGTAATTATGGTTGGAAATGATAACATGATGATAACGTTTTTCACATGTATTTTCAAGTAACTTGTGTAAGTATATCAGGGAGATAAGTGAAATCAGATGAGGAAGGAAATTGTGTGGGATCTAGAGCAAGAGGACTTGAAAGGAGAGGAGGTCCTGGGTTAAGTCTCCTCTTTCATAACTCAAATGCATAGAAACTGTTCTGCTGTTAAATCACAGCGTTTATTTGGACTTTTTAATCTCTAATGAGTTATACAAAAGAAAAAACACATTATCCCCGTGTTATAAAACCACATGAAAAGCTTATGTGGTTTTATAACAATCTGACAATGCAAATACTTGAGAGTTACAGTCAGCAATGATTTCATCTAACTTTGAAATAAAATCCTGCTCAAAGATTAAATTTTTCATGAAATTTTAAACATATTTGTATTTATAATATGGAAGATAAAGGTGTAATAAAGAAAGGGAATATAATTTTGATGAAACTAATCACAGGTTCTGTAGGCCTGTGCTGTAGCTTGTGAGATCTTTGCTGACAGCTATATATAAAATGAAGAATGTCTGTAAAACCTTTAATAATATTATAAATACTTTCTTGTGTATGTAAGGTACAGCTCAGAAATGAAACCTTCCAATAGACTGAGAATCTGAGGAATACTTTCCAAAGAGACCTGAAAGATGACTCCTGAAAATGTGATGGTTCATAATTTGTTACAGTTAGTCTGTTCATAATTAGTGCTGCTAGTAGTACATATTTCAGAGCAGTATGCAAAATGTTAAACTCATCAAAGGATCTTTATAATCACTATGTTTATTTGACCTTACTGAAGATTCAGCTTTTATTTTGGATTTGTAGAGGTCAGCACTTCTGATCGCGTAACAGATCATTTTTCTAGTGGGTCTATGAGATCTCAGGTTGTTGAAACAAATACTAGGCTTCTTTTGAATGATCAGAAGTAAACACCGAAGATGTGACCTTTGGTTTTCTTTCTTTTTTCTCTTTTGCATGACTAAAGTAAAAGTTCTTAGCTTTTAAGGTCAAATGTATTAAAAAATTAGGATGAGAAAATGAAAAAATTTGGTGGAATCTTTTCCAGTAGACTGATCTTTGAAAGTCTGGCTATTGAACTGAATGAAGTCCAAACTGCCTTTTTATTCTGAGCAGAACTGCATTCCATGTACATATTGTATATGTAACTTGCATTGAAGAATTTAAAACTTATACAAAAAATTAAGCTGTCATGATTCTTGTCTTCAGTGAATTTTAGAAGACAGAATTTTTCTACTCACAATGGAACTAAAGAGCAATTAATGAAATTCCAAAGAAATCTCTGCTTTGTATCTGTTGGTGTCAGTAACCTTTGGTCTTTTCTTTCTTGATGGTAGTGATGTCTGCTTATATCTCAGAGAACAGAAGCTGTGCATGTATTCTAAAAGCAGGTTGTAAAATACTCTGTTTGGAACCCAAGACACCAACATTCTTACTGGACCACTGCTATCATACAAGAAGTGGTAGATGATCTGAGGAAAGAATCACTTAGGAAAGTCAATGAATAAAAATAAGTAATTTCAATTAAAAAATATTCCCACTGTACAAGAGATTACGAGTTTAAAAATTACTCCCCTGCTTCAGAAAAATTTATGTTTAAAATGAGAGTTAATTATATCAAGGATCATAGGAAAATTATTTATGCTATGTAAGAGTCATATTTTGGTGATCTGACAGTAGAATGAATAAGAAATATTCTTATGTAAAGCATTGATTAAAAAGCCAGTTTATACAACTTTATTGTGTTTTGTTCAAATGAACTTTTGAAGGTTCAATTAATTTTGGACAATGTCGACACAGCGGTCTCACTGGGATAGGGAAAATCTGCCAGGATGTTTGGTGGATGCACAGCAGGTTCAGAAAAGCTGCATTGCTGGAAGCAGTGTGGCCACCAATCTCGTAATAACCTGGTAATTGACCTTGTGAATAATCTTTTAAATGACCTTGTAAATCAGATCTTCAGAGATTTGTTGATTCTCTTTGCAGTGAAGTAGCCAAGGACATGCAAGGAGAGTCAGAGCCAAAATCTTCCAATTTACTGGAAAGTACTTTCAAAAAGTAAACAAATTCCATCAAAGTAGAATCCTAGTTTTCAGGGGCTTTGTATGTTTATTGGAAATACCATGTGCAAATATCTTTTGCCTTCACTGAAAGGTAGCCTCCAGTCATAAATCTGAATTCTAAATGTACTTTGACTGAAGCATATAGTTTGAAGCACACACATGCTAGCTTCTCAGTGCTATTCAGTAAAACCCTTATGATTGCAGCATTTCACATGATACCTTGGTAGTGTCAAGCCTTTCTTCTACTTGTCTTTGTTGCAGGTTCATTGATTTGGTTACATTCTTCTAAATCCTGTTAGTCTAAAGAAACCCAAAAGTAGTAAGTTGGAGCTTTGAAGCTACATTGATCTGGGCTATTAGCAAGATTTACTTAGTAATTAATGTCAAGTATGCTATGAAAATATGTATGCATTAAAATACAGTGATGCGCTATGATCCAAATCTGAAAAAAATAGAAAAAGAGCATCAATTGTCTAACCAGTAAATGTTAAGAAATACCTACAAAAAACCATTTCAGCAACTAAGGTTAAATGGATAAACAAGTTCCTGTCTGTGAATACAGGTAACAAACTGATGCATCACTTCTCATGTTCTACTTCTGCTCTTTTGATTTTAGTAGTCACAGGAAATCAAGACTCAGTTTCTTCTGAGATAAACCCATAATATCCTGCAATACTTTTTAAGTATTGAGTCAGGGAGAAAGATAGTAGTATTTACCAGTATTTCAAATCTCAAAATAAATGTTTCTGTTAGGTTTATTTACGAGTATTTAAATGTAAAATTTTGTGTAGTACAACTGGGATACCTCTTCTATGTGAAAATTAGTGGTTTATGTGCAAATATAGGAAGGTACTAAGGGACTGTGATTAGTTACCACTAAGAAAAAGGCTTTCTAATTTTTTACATTAAAATATATTTATTTTTTGGTCCGAAGAAAATTTTAATTACTGTTACATCCTAACAATTACAAGAATATGAATTAAACAAAAAATAGCTAAAACATTAAGAATATTAAGGATAATTTATTAAATCCCACTGGAAAAGAAACAGGCAACAATTTCTGCAGTAGAGGATTTTATATTAAAAAATTGAGGTCAAGAATACACTAAAGCTTATTCCCATTACAGTCTTGAAAACTGAAAAATGTTGGAGACTATTATCTGTGTACAGCTAAGTCCCAGAAACACCTTCCATCTTTGATGAGACATTGGAGAAAGCTAAATAATTAATCTGATTTCCAGTTTACTATACTGTACAATCTTTGTTTGTGCACTTCAGCACTGAGATCAGTTTTCATTAGCAAGCCATAAGCATAGCAAAACAATAGAAGGGAAGAAAGAAGCTGTGGTACAGTACCAAACATGGAGCATACTAAGTTTACTGAGTCTTACTTATTAGATACAGAATTCAACTCAGTGCTGCTAAGGAGGTATTAAGTTTAATTTTTCTATCAATAATTTTTAAACAAGACTGAAGTTAACTTCTAATGCTACGAGATTTTTACTTGCTGCACTTAGGCAGGACCTGTGATAGGTTATGGAGAAATAAACTGGTGTTTTCTCTTTTTTTTTTGTAGCAGATAAGATTAATTCTTGTTCTGACATCCTGAAACTATAATCTCTGTTGGAAGATCTTTGTGAATTGGACAATCAGAAAATACCATAGTAATGATAACTAAGACTTCGGGAGGGGTTTCTTGAGTGTTCAAATTTAAGTCAATTTCTTTAGACTGTTTCTTTTATTTTTTTATTAGTAAAGTAGCTGTTCCTAAGAGCTGCGTATACCTTACTTCTCTTTGTGTTGCATCTCTTAAAGCTGTGTAGGTGAGTAGTGAACACTCCCTAACCTGCTCCCAGTAGTTCCAACTCCCAAACTATTTTCAGGAAATATTTTTAGCAGCTAGTTGGCACTGGTTTTGTTTGTTTGTTGGTTTGGGTTTTTGGGGTTTGTTTTGAGTTTTGTTTGTTTGGATTTTGCCTTTTTTTTTAATCTTTAGTCTACATGCTAGTACTAATTTGGGGGACAAATTTACTTGGTGCTATCATCAAAATGCCTCTTTCTATGCCACTTTAGGGTAAGTGATAGCAGACCCTGAGAGCAGGGTGTAGCCATACATGGTACATATAGTTGATGTTTTAAAAGTGAACCCAGATCATAATGCACTTTTGCAGGAAACACTCATTTCATGAAAGGATTTGTTTTGATTCATCTCCCAACAGATATAAAATGAGGCTCTTTTCTTTCTTGATAAATATTTATCTTTTGAGTCACTTTAGACCATGTATTTCTGCCCTCTTTGAGTAGAAATTAAAAAATTATAGAACTTTAATTTCATTCTTCAAAAGATTTTGCTATATGAATTTGAAAAATGTCATTTTCTTTGGCTTTTCTCATCCTATTTCAACTTCTGGATAGAGCAACTTTTAACTAACTATAATTTAATTACATTTTGTGTAAGTGGATCCCAAGTCTTACTTGAGCTCACTTTGTTTTCAGATCTTGCTTTTTCTACAAGTTCTACATATGGTACATTTCATTTAACTCTGTTTCTGTCTTCAAAGTTCTAGTCTGTTTTTATTTCCAGAAGTACTTTTCAGTATCATTGAATTTTTGTTTCTTATAATGTATTTGGTTGTTGAGCACTGAAGAAATTAAGTATATCAAACATCAAAACTCATCCAGCTGGATTTCTACTCTGTTCTCTTCTGTATTCTGTACAGTTTTAAAACTTTTGCATCATGTGTAAGGCCTACTGATTACTATTGACTCAAGCTAATAATTTCCACTTAAAATAGACAGTGAGTTTGGTAGACTTTGGAGATAAGATGACCTTCCTGCACGGCCTATAAATCAAACATGTAATTGATAATTGATGTTAAATGGAATCCGCATACAGTATTTACATTTATTACAAAGCATTTCCTAATGTTCTGCTAACAGAATCTGTGCTCCAACTGAAATAGTGATCAGAGGTTTTAATTGAAAAGCAACCCTAAAATTAATACCAACAGCAGTAACTATGTGTTTCATCTATTTATTTTTTTATGGTATATGTGCATACTCATCTGTCTCATCTAAAAAGCAAAGACAGAATTCAGGCAACTTTTTCAATGTCATCCACTCTATATCTAGTCCTGCTAGAAATCTAAATTGCCTGATTTTTCCTGGCAGTGTTGCATGGTGGTTTTTAACGATGAAAATTATTTTGTACAAGCTGATTGTTTTTTTTAGGGAAACAAAATACATTCTTTGTAAAATCTTAATTAATGATGTGATCATCAGCAGGAATAATTTTCTGATACCAGAAAAACGTTCAAAATCAGAAAGTTGAAATGAACTGATGAATTCAGTGTTCCACATTCATCTGGTATGGAGCATGCAATCACAAATCCTCAGACAAACCAAACGATGTTAAATACTACCCAGATACCAGTTTGAGAATCTCACCTTGAGGTTACATTTCAAGGATTGTGTCTGTCTACAATGTATAAAGAGGAGGAAATATTTAATTTCCCCCAGTCTCAGAGCCAGTACAGGAGCAGTCTCTTTTGATGATTTGCTCTACTCTAGTTCTATGGCTATCATGGACATTCTCACTCAAGTTCATCTCTAAGCTCTCATGCGGTTTTCCCTTTCCCCAACAAACTTAAATTTCAGCCCTGGAAGATTTAAAACTTTAGGACCTTCAAACAGAGGAAACAGCGGGGATAGGAAAAAAATCTTTCTTGCACTACTTGTCCTGCAAGAAGGTTGAATCATGGTGAGTCAGTTGGTCAGTTCATTCGCTTACCACAAAGCAGACCAATGTTTGCTTCCAAGGGGACGCTTTAGTATTTCATGTTAAGCAATCATTGGAACAGGGATTAGAAATCACATTTGACTCATTCCTGTTAATAAGGAATTCATTAATGCAGTGCATTATTACCAAATTGTATTAAGATTGTTGGGATAAGTTAGTTTCTATGAAATTTTAAAGAAAATCTGTATTAAAAAAACTACCCAATATCTCTGAATTTTATAGTCCAAAAGGACTCAGAAATTTATTTGATTCCTAGAAGGATCATTGAGGCGTGCATATTTTAGTGAATGATGAATTATCCTGCAATAAAAAAATAGTAATCTTCTAATAGTTCTAGTGAGAGCTACTTTTAGGCCACAATTTCAGAAGGTATTAACTTATTAACTAAGCATAAGCTAGGCCTGTGGCTGGCAATGCGGCTGCATAACAGTACTTCAGATTTATAATTTCGTTTAGTAAGAAATGTGGGGACTTCAGTACTTCCAGCATGTTGAGACTCTAAATTCTTACAGCAGGCTGTAGTGTGCTTGCACATAACAGTCTTCTAGAGATGAGCAGATTGACAACAGACTGTTTTGCATTGCATGTTAATTATGTAGTTGATGGTTATTTTTTATTTATAGAAAATGAAAGATAAATTTTGCTTTTCCATCCTTTGAAATAAAAATGGAGTTTATATTTCTGGTCTTAAACACTTTATTAAATACAGCTACAAAATATTTTAGGGTCCTGGGATTTTATTTTTATTTTCTATGTATTTTGCCTTATTCTTACCTGCTGCTCCTAACTGTGAACGTAGATGACTGGATGTGCTGGGAAAAGAAGTATGAAGGATTTAGTCGTCGGAATTGTATCTGATGATCTTGTTAAAAAAAAACTTATTTTGTAAATTAATAATACTTTTTAAAAACTGAGAATATGTTTTTCTGAACAATATTTTAAATGCATTTAAAATGCTAGGACTGCTTATCACATAGACTCCATTCTCTTGGACATAGAGGAGGTACATCATGTTTATCAGAAGATCTGCTCTCTGAAGTAGTCATTTATTGACACCAAAAGATTCAGATAGCAGCACTGATGAGAGGAAGCGCGAGACTTTAAATAATCTTTTCACATTAAAATACTGGCTTAATGAATATTACGAGAACAAAATAAATGGAAATAAGAAAGAGATGTGAGAAAAATTCTTTTCAGGATTTTGACTAATTATTATCACTTAAAAACCCATACCCACTTTACTTATTATTGGTTCATTTTGTAGGGAAGGTTATTAATTACTATTCTTGACATTGCTAAATTCCTCACTCTTGCACTCAGAGGCCTTTATTAAGCTTTTTGACAAGACATTTTATTTCCTTTATAGTAACAAGTGTTTCTGCATGAAAGAAACATTATAGTTCTTTTGTTTGTTCCTGTGGTTTCTAGAAGAAGAAAAATGAATCAAGATTTTTTAAAAAATCCAACACTTACGGATTATTGAAGACCAAAGGGGATATGGTTCTATGAAATGAAGAATTTGTAAACGTCAAGATTTGTGCTTGTTTTTTCATGTAAGTGTTACTGTGAAGGATTTTACAGAGTATTAGATAGATGAAGTCACATGGCCAAGGCTGAGTCAAAGGCAGAGTGCATTAGCCCTGCTAATGAATGCTTTATCTTTTCTCTGCCAAGAATATTTTATTTTTAAATGACCATTACCTAAACATTACAATTAGAGCCTCTTCTTTCAAAACCTTAATTAAATTGAATTAATATTTAATTAAATATATGACAATTTAGTACTTTTATTAACCTATAGTTATTTGTTGTACTGGTTTATAAATTGGTTATTGGGTCTGTCTTTAAATGAAACTAAGGCTCTGTTTCACTCAGAAAAAGGAAAACAAAAAACAAACAAACAACAAACAAACCCAATAAAACAAAACATAATATCACAGCCATGTTTTTAGTATAATATTAAGTAGTAGAACTATTGTTAGTAATCAGTAGGTCAAGCGAGGTGATTCTCCCCCTCTGTTCTCACAAGTCCTGCCTGGAGTACTGTGTCCAGCTCTGGGACCTCCAATGTAAGGAGGATGTGGATCTGTTTGAGCAAGTCCAGAGGAGGAACATGAAGATATTCAGAAGGCTAGAGCACCCATCCTCCAAAGACATGCTGAGAGAGTTAGGGTTTTTCAGCCTGGATAAGTTGTGGATGCCCCATCCCTGATAGTGTTCAAGGCCAGGTTGGATGGGGCTCTGAGCAACGTAATCAAGTGTAAGGTGTCCTTGCCTATGGCAGGGTTGTTGGAAGGAGATGATAGTTAAGGTCCCTTCCAAACCAAACCATTCTAGGATTCTCTGAACCTCTGCATGTTACTGCTGATGGGGTTTTTTTAATGGGAAGCTGGTATGGGAAGTGGATGTTAGATCTGATCTGTTTAGAACGTGCTGGTGAGATGAGTCAAAACAATTAAATCTTCTAGTCCAAGTGTATCAGACAGATGTCATTTGAGAAGTGATTGAAGCCTGCAGTTCACCTGAATGAGGAAAAATTTGGTGCCTAAACATTAGTGTCTCTCTTTGAGCTTTAGAGCCAACAGTTGTCTAAACTTCTCTCGAAGAAAAGTCATTTTTCCCTCAACCTTCTGAGCAAACGAAGAACATACATCTACAAGTACAGCTGCCATACTTGTACCCTATCAAGTCATTAAGGTCCCTTTAACCCAGACCATTCTATGATTCTGTCATTCTTTGATAATGTCATATATAACAGTAATTTTCTTTCACAAAGTTGTCTAGAAGCTGTGTTAGTATGATTCCATTAGTGTCAACATGAAAGGACATATTTTTGGAGAATGGAGAAAAGAGCAACTGCAGAAATTGAAGGATTTCTAATTTCCCCTTTAAAAATCAAATTTCTATCTATTTGACAACTGAAAAGTGTAGCTTTCATGTGAAAATTGATCCAATTAATTGACATGGTAGGACTTATATATTGAAAATACATGCAGGTATGCCATGGCTACATTACTTATGCAGAAGCAGTTACATAGAAAACTGTATACATGTGAATATATTTGTTAGGTGTAATAGCAGAGCAACAGGCAAATTAAAAATGTCTAAATGAAATACAGGTTTCATTATTTGCAGAAGTTAATTAAAATCTTGGCAAGATTTTTTCTTTGATGTTATATACATAATTCTTTTTTAAAAATGGATGTTTTTTACAAACTTCCTAGAATTGTGTCTGGCATCTTTAAGGATGCAGTTAGTTTAGTCGGTACCTTGTCCTCTGTTCTAAAAGCTAACATTGCCTGTGTTGTTTAAACACAAAACATGTCCCTGTTGTCATTTCCAATTTCAATTTTAGCTGGTCTGAGAATTAAAACATTTTGAATTCCAGGACAAGTAGAACTTTCATGTCTGACTCTATAAAAGAATAATCTACCTTGATTTTATCCACCTATGAGCACCTCTGTTCATATATCATTGTTCAGTTGCAAAGTGATACTCATAAAATTTAGGAAACTCCAGAAATAAATTTTCCTCTGCAGTATTATGCCACCCCCCCTTGTGTACTTTTCAGTTTAATTATATTTTTAGCCTTTAATCCACGGATGTGCTTACAATTAACTTTACAAATACCTCTTTACATTTTCCATAATCATTCACTGAGACATAAAAACATGGAGCTGAAACAGAAGGTGTAATAGAAGGTGTAATTGACTAAGTTTGAATTTGTCTGGCATGTTCAAATTAACTCAAACACTTGCTTCATACTTCAACCATATAGTTTACTATTCGTCTAGAACATCATTCAATTGCTAAAGAGCCTAAGGCTAAACAAAGACTAATTCAGGAAAGAAAACTTTAGTGCATTTATATATATATATATAAAAATTATATATATAAATTATATATATATATATATATATAATTCTCTTGAGTAAAAGCTTTTCTCCTAGTGAAGCATAATCTGGTTATATAAAAATATATACATTTACGTATTTATGTGTGTATATGAGTGTTTGTGAACTGCAAAAATAGATACAGAAACTTTTTTAAGAACAAAGGAATAGTTTATGTGACTCACGGCATACTAAGATTTAACTTAAACATCAACACTGATTTTATTGAAAGTTGTGAAAGATGGCCAATAGATCATGGATGGCCAATTGAATGGAAAGAGGCAGCTTTATTTTTGACTGTCACGTTACACTGAATGAGTTCACAAAGTTTCAATTAACTCAGTAGAAGACATTAATGATTTGAATATAATAGATCTGGCAAACCCAAGGAATAACGACCAAAGCTTATGGAAGACAAAATTATGACTTGGATCTGACCAAGTACATATATTATCAAAGTAGGACCCCGTGTTTGTGAATTAACAGGGAATACACTAGCTGAGGTCTGAGCTGACTCTCTAGACATGCAGGTGCTGGATTATGCCCAAATATATTGGGTTTATGTGACAAGGTTTTAATGGTGGGGGAGCTGCAGGAGTGGCATCTGTCAGAGGTATCGGAAGCTGCCCCCATATCTTACAGAGCCAGCTGCAGCCAGCTCCAAGGTGGACCCACCGCTGTCCAAAGCTGGGCCAGTCAGTGGTGTTGGTAACATCTTTGTGATAGCATATTTAAGAAGGGGTAAAAAACTTCTGCATAACAGCAGATGAGAGAAAGGAGTGGATATATGTGAGAGAAACAGCTCTGCAGACACAAAAGTCAGCGAAGATGGAGAAGGCTGAGGTGCTCCAGGTGCCAGAGCAGAGATTCCCCTGCAGCCCTTAGTGTACCCCTGCCAGTCCATGGAGGTCCACTGTGGAGTAAATATCCACTCACAACAACTTTGTATGCACAATCTTGCTCGGAGTAGATTGCTTTCTCCTGTTTTTGTTCTTGACATCTGGCACTGTAGACAAATTCAGAGAAGGATGGATTGCTGCAAGACTTGGAATTAATCCCTAAAATAAAAAGATAAATAAAAAAAATTTTTCAAACCATGAAATTATAATGAATAAAAGAATACAGGACAGAGAGCACCTTGACCTATTGTTATATTCAAAGATTGAAACAATAGAAGCTGGAATATTCACATTCCTCCTAAAGGATCATGTGAAATATGTGCGCTGGTGAATAACAAATTTAAAGAGATATATTGTAGTGCAAAGGAAAAAAACTGCTGTTATTGGACTGGCCATGCACCAAGGTTTGTGCTATTGTCAGGAGGATATCCTCACTGAAGGTTCAGAGGTCCAGAACAATTAAGTAGTTTAAAAACGTCTCCCAGAGAACAGAGAAACACTTAATAAAGAACAAAAGGCATCTGTAAGAAATAGACACAGGACATGTGTACGTAGATCACAGCACGGCTGAGATCACCACCAGAGTGTCTGCCCTAGCTGATGAAGAGAGTATCCATGGGAATGACAGACTATTCTTGGAAATTTTTATTCAGTTTTGTTTACTTAACCCAGCACTTTGCAAATGCTGTTGAGCAGTCTTTCTCCACAGATATGCAATGAAGATAAAGACTGAGAAAATGAAAACTTAACCAAGGTTCAAATTCTCAGTCAGACCAAAGTGAAAAATTTAGTTCTGCACAGGTACTTCCATGGAGGGATATAGTCCAATTATAAAGAAGGAAGATCAAATTTAGAATTTAGGGATTTTGAGCACTAAAGAAAATTCAGGCATAATTCATCTCAAGATATTTAGCGTGCTTTGAAACCTGCACTGAAAATGGCTTTATATTGGGCAAGCCTTCGAGAAAACGTAAAAGAACGGGCCTGATTCATCTTCCTTACTTTTTGTTTATTCGGATTTGTTCATACTAACTCCTACTCTGTTTAAGTAACTCCAAATACATAAAGATATATATAATCAGTTTGAACAGATAACTCGCTGCCTATAAAAAAATGTTAGTCTTTAACTGAGTCTATATGAATCTGATTATAAACCAATACTGCTGTTGTTTAAAATTGGGTAGAAAATGAATGTATGTTGCAGACACAATCTCTGGAAAATTTGCAAAAAGTGCAGTTAAGAGAAGTACAAAGGTAATTTTTATATCAGCATGTCGTGAAATGGAGATGGAGACTCCATGGCCATCTATCTAGAAATGAGGGCTATAGCCTTGTCATATGCTGTGAGGTATAATGAAGGAATTTCATGACATATGCCTTAGATATGTGGTGATAGATTTCTGTGGGCAAAAAGGCACGCTGAGGTGGTGATAGGTTATCAGGCAGAAGCTAGATGACCCTTATCAATGCAACCAGCCAGGTGAAAGAGGGGGTGTTACTAAGGTGTCACAGTTCTGTTCCACCCTTGCACAAGATCCACAAATCTTTGTAATCTTCGTAACTCTGGATATCCCTCATTTACATATAAAGTGGCTGCTATCGCATTATTTGTGATGGCAATAACAGAATATTTGACTACAGTCTCACCACCACTTTCCCCAAAAGTAGATATTGTCATTTGAAATCGTCAGTGGCAGGGGATGAGAATATGACCATCTTGCAGACAAGTTGATAACGTTTCTCTTCTCTCCTCCCCAAAACAGGGACACCACTTCAGTAAGATTGCACCTCCGACTGCATCAGAGCATGCCCGGGAACACTTTTACATTGCACTCTACGTTTATGTTTCACAGGTCCACTGAATTTATCACCAGCATTCTAAAAGAATCTATAATCTGTTGTTCCAATAAACCTGCTGTTTGTGAATCTGTGTTCACGAAAGTTTCTGTTGAACTTGACAAGACTTAAGGAAGCGTTGTATTGGTAAACCCCACTACTGGTGAATCTGTGATCATGAATGAGAACAGACTTAGGTGCATCTGAGATCTTATTGACTATGACTGGATTTGTAGTGCTGAATTGGTTATGATCAAAAATTAAGCCCAGCCTGCCTGATCTCTGAGGACAAGCTGGAAAGCAGTAGGGTTTATTTTCTGCTAAATTTCTAAGCTCTTAATGCAACTGACCTGCCTGACAACCTGGTCCATTGTTTGACCACCCTCACAGTGAAAAAAATCTCTCCTTCTGAAGTGGAAACTCCAATATCTCACTTGGAGCCCTTTAGCTGAACACCATGATTAAAAGTATGACTTCATCATCTTCCTCTCTTGCCCTCCCCCCAGTATTTGTACACATTGGTAAGATCCTCTTAAGTGTTCTCTTCCACAGCCTGGACAGTCACAGATCTCTCAGACTCCTCTTGTATGTCAGATGCTTTAATGCTTTAGTACTTTAATTAATCTTCATGGTTCTGCACAGGACTCACTCCAACATGTCCATGTCTCTTGTACTGGGGAACCCAGAACTGAATGTTGCACTCGAAGTATGGCCTCACTAGTGTTGAGCAGAAGTAAATATCACTTCCTTCAACTTACTGGCAAGGCAGCCCAGGAGGATTTTGGCATTCTTTCCTGCAAGGGTGCATTGCTGGTTCATGTCCAACTCCTTGCCTCTCAGGACTCCCTTGGTTTTCTGTGCAAAGCAGCTTTCTAGGTAGTTGGCTCCTAGCTTATACTGGTGTCTGGGATTATTCCTTCCGAGGTGCAGGATTTGGCATTTGCTTTTATTAAATTTCATTAGGTTCCTGTTAGCTCCTTTCTCCAGCTTGTCCAGGTCCCTCTGGAATGCATGACATTCTGGTGTATCGGCTGCTGCTCCCTGTTTTGTATCATCAGCAAACTTGTTGAGTGTATGTTCTGCTTCACTTGTCCAGATCATTAATGAATATGTTAAACAATTTGGCACACTGCTGACTCCTGGGTGCACTGCTAGTGACTTGCCTCTGACTGTGCTTCATGCTGCTGGTCCCAAACTTTTGAGCCCAGCAGTTCAGCTACTTTTCAGTGTGTGTCACTTTTGCCTAGTCCATATTTCATCTGTTTGTCAATAATTTCTCTGTCAAAAGCCTTAATGAAGTCAAGGTAAACAACATCCACTGTTCTCTCCACATCTATGAAGTCAGTCGTCTCCCTGTAGAAGGTTACCAGGTAGGTAAGACATGATTTCCCCTTCATAAATCTGTAAAACAATCCTCATCCTCTTCTTGTCCTTCATGTGCCCGGAAATGATTTCCAGGAGGATTTAACTCCATCATGCTTCTAGACAGGGACTGAGGTGAGACTGACAACCCATGGTTCCAGGAGTCCCCCTTGTTGCCCTTCCTGAAGCAACATTTGCTTTCTTCTAGTCTTCTGGGGTCTCTCCCAGTTGCCATAACCTTTCAAATATAGTGAAGAGTGGCCTCACAGTGACATCTGCCAGTTCTCACAGAATTCATGCTCCAAAGACTTCAGTATGTGCTGTTTGATTAAGCACTCCCTAAACTGCTGTTCCTCCAAGGCTAAGTCACCTTTGTTCCTGATTTTTTCACTTGCTTCAGGAAATTTGGATTACTGACGGTCTAACTAGTAAAAAGCCAAAGAAGACATTGCATACCCCAGCTTTTTTAAGTCCTTTGTCACCAGGTGTCCCACCTGTCTCAGCTGTGGGATTGTGTTTTGCCTTGTCTTACTTTATTGCTTATGTATCTGTAGAAGCCTTTCATATTGCCCTTCATTCCCCTTACCAGATTCACCTCCTGCTGGGCATTTCCTAACACCATCTCTGCACCAATGGACAGTATTTTTAAATTCCTTCTGTGTGATGTGATCCTGCTTCCACTTCTTATATGTCTCTTTTTTAAGTTTGCATTTTTAAAGTAGCTTCTTGGATATCTGTGAAGGCCTCTTGCCACCCCTTCCTGATTTCCTAGTCATCAGGATGGATTATTCTAGATCTTGTAAGAGGTGATCCTGAAAATCGCTCAGGTTCTTCTGGAACACTGTACTGTACAGGACTGTTTTCCATAGAAGCCTTCCAAGCAGATCCCTGTGCAGGCTGGAAGAATGCAAAAGTTCGCTAGAGTGGTTTGCTTGACAACCTCAAGATAACAACTCCTTAGTTATTTGAGAAAATTTGGCCTTCCCTGCACTCCAGTGAATACCATACAGCACTAAGCATTCTTTGTCGGTGGTGGAGAGAGGTTGCAAACTTGTACAGTCTCTCTGAATGCCATTTTACTTTATCCCACAATCCCATTACTGTATTTGTCCCTAAAAACAGAAATGTTGAGGAAACTTTTTCCTTTATATATACACCAAAATGTGAGTAAGTAAAGGATATATATATAAACAGGTTTGAATTTACCAGACACATTTTTCATTTTCATGAGATTATTTTCTTTCTGTTAGATAAATAGTAGATCATGTGTTTCAGTTCTGGATTTTTTTCAGCCATGGTATGTTTGCAGGGGTCTATTTGTCAAGAGATGTGGACATGATTTAGGCAGTTTACAGTGAAATCTGGATTTAGATATGCAACTGATAGTCCTTATAACACAGAGACATAGGCTGGTAGCAAAAAAAAATTCAGACTAATAAAATGTATACTGAAAAAGAATGCAGTCAGACACTGATACATATTTAGCATGATTGCTGTGGATAGCACAGATTAACATGCTATCAGCCACTGACATGATACTAAAGAAGAACTGGGAATTAAAAAAAAAGAAAAAAAAAAAAGAAGTGGACAGTTAATACTTCAAAATAACTTATGTAAGTATTGTATTTCAGCAGAACAGTGCAGGTGATAGGAGTCAATGATTACCAGACACTGAAACATTAAGGGTGCTGTTATACATCCACCCTAGCTGGACACATAGTGAAAAGGAGTTAAGGACATGTTTTCTATGTTCAGCTGAGGAGGATGAAGAACATTTATTCTGCACTCTTTCCTGGAAAGAAATGTCAATTTAAGGTATGTATATAGCAGGACATGTTACTGTTATAAGAAATTACTTTGTCATCTCTCAGCAATACTTTGAACAAAGGTTTTCAAATCCAAAAAGCAGAATAAGGCATCTCAGAGGCTAGCTGGAAAATTTCAGAAGGCCTTTAAGCTCTCTATTACTTTTATAAGTGCTGTTGTTGGTGCTGTGCTTGTCTGGCAAGAGAAGATGTGTTATTAGAAATTACCTTTAAAGTTACTTTGTGCTTTGAGGACAGAATGTCTGTGCCACGGTTGCAGACACTGGTCTTTTGTTAAAACAGTTTTCAGACAGGAGATAAATGAAACAGAGCTGTGTCAAATTTAACTAAACCAGACAGCTCCCCACTTCTCATGTGCTAGATCTTTGGGTTTGATTGCACGTGTGTTACGGTGAGCCAGCCCCAATGTTCAAACAGCAATCACTGGTACAAGTACTGTGAGACTTTCTCAGCAATGTGTTTTTGTGGATAAATATACACTTCCATATTGTCTGTGTTAAAATTGAATTCTTGGTATGAAAAAAATAATGGCATACGTTGTATTATTCATTAGGAAGAAGATTTGCCTGACAATTGTTTTCTTTTAAGTAGCTGATCCATAGTGTAAAGAATATGTCATAAGAATACAGTGACTGCATAATTGGAGCATACATTGTTGGTTTCTCAGTCCTATGTTGTTTTTTGTTCATATATTGCCTATAACTTCCAAAATTCAAATAAGCTGTATTTCACCTAATTACTTGGAGAGAAGAGGCTGTTAGATGTTATGCTGTTAGATCTTTATATGTTACTCTTTTCTCTTTTGGCTTAAATTCTGGATGTATATCATACATAAATCAGAAACACTGAAACTCCTTGAACATCTTAGATACATCACTAGAGCTTACAGACTAGAAAGAAATATCATGTGTGTCGCTCCAAACTGCTTACATGAATTTGTCACTCATTAATTTGTAGGAAAAAATCGTTATAGAAAAACCCCTGTAATTATGTAATTTTTCAAAAAAAGAACAAAGAGGAACGCTTTTATAAATGTTCACTGTGAATTAGTTTTGGTACGATGCTGCTTCTCTTATCTCTTCACTTACACACAAGCAGGAAGAGACTTCTGTTGCATTCATGTCAGGAAACAATGGATAGAGGAAGTGTTCATTAAAAGAGGTTTATTTTAGGTCAGAAAAGTCAGCCATAACAGCAAGATATGCATGTATATGATACTCTAGACTGTATTTTTTACTCCATAAAATTTTTCTTTCAGTGTGTAGCCGGATCATCTGTCACAGTGACTACTCACTGGCTTACTTTTAAGGCAGAACTAACTATTTTCAATTTCCATAATAACATCTCCAGTCCACATGAACTTCTCCCCTGCTGTGCTAGAGATCTCAGGAATAAACTGTAGACTGGGAACCTGGAACATAAATATGACCAAGTAGCTACTTGGATGCTGAATTTAGTGAGCAAGATTTGTGACAAACATTTTGAAGTAGTTAATAGAAAAAAATATTCCAGAGACAGAGGACATATTAATTCTGATAGTTGAATTATTTCGTTACTTCTATCTTAAATGTATGGGTTTGTATTCCCTTTGAATTTCTTAGAAATATTTGTAATTTTTGTTGGGTAAACAATCGCTCTTATTTACAGAGTATGTAAGCATAAATGCTGTACTGACAACACAGTTTTCAGTCAATTTAGATTGTCCAATTTAGTTGTACCTAGGTGACCTCTTGTCAAACCTGGCATCTCAGAGTGGTTTCAAAGGACTCCAATAGTGTGAGGTTCAGATAACATTAACAGTAATGAGCTTTTCCATACTAATTCCAGTTTACAAAAGGAGTTTACTGCCTCTCCTAGTTGTTTTGGAATTAAACTAACAAATCTGGAAGTTATAAACACTTATTTCTGGCAGGAAAGCAAGTCAGTGCTAAATAAGTTCTACTAGTTTTTTATTTATCTTGAAAGTTTGCAGACTAGCTAGAGCTTCAGCTAGAAATGCAATACTTCTAGATAAATCAGGGAAACCCCGTGGCAAAAAGAGTAGATTATTTCATTTGCAAGATTTCTGGCAAAGAACAAAAGCGAAAAGTCAATGCACTATAGACTATATATATATATTTATATGTATATACATATATATAATAATATGTATTGTATATATGTATACATATACTATTACTGCACACACAGATAGATATATATATATACACACACAACAAATTCTTTGAATAAATAAATTAACATGAACTACAATCTTGTTTTAATTAAACTTGTTAATTTTCCTTTTGGCTTAAAATGAAGATGTAATTTAAAACAATTAGATGTGTGCAGAGCCCCAGAAACTCAGTAAGTTCTAGATCATTTAAGGGGTCTGGAGGGTAAGGCAAATCAAAACAACGGGTTGCTTCAGTTCCACAAGTAATGCCAGGTTATGGACTTCCTTCCCCTTCCTGTATTAGGCCAGTTATTTCTGCTCCTGCAGCACAGCTCAATTCCTCTATCACCTCCTAAGACTCTAATCTGCTTTGCACTTAACTGAGAGAAAACCATTTTACAAGAAACGGTGTAAACCAGAAATTTCAATGTGCCACTCATACTTGGCTGCCTTTCACATGTATTAGGGAAATCTACCGTCTCCAGAAATCCCAGAGTTTCATATCACTATAGATTACAGGCCATATGAGCAAGAAGAAGCAGTAATGAAAGCACAGTTGTCTGTCTTTCAGACTCCTGGAAAGTCTGCACAGTCATATTTCTTGTAATCTGCAACTCAATACTGTGCTTTTCAGCACATCTCTCTGAGTGTAAATGACAGCAGCTGGGTGCCTTGCACAGCCTGTGGCAGAGTGTTTAGTTCTGTACTGTTTTAGCACTTACCTAACAGCATATTCTGCTTGGTTTTTTGTGTAAATCTTTTCTCTCCTGTTCATATTCTGGAAATGAGTATCTTTGGAAAGGAGTAACGGAAACATGTCGGACTGTCCTGACATCCTGAATGCTTCATTATCCTGGAGAATGCACATAATAGAAAGGCAACAGAATATATTAAGAAGGATACCAGATTAGCCAATAGACCTGACTGAGGAGTAACTGACAACCTGTTTTAACTGCCAGGGTTTACGAAAATGAAAAGTGAGTGGTAGGCATTTTACTACATGGGCGTTTAAACCTTGACTACAAAACTGTAAGTCACAGCCCACATTTGCCACAACAGCTATATGTGCCTGACTGATGCTTAAAATTATAAGGAATTATTAAAGAAACTCAGTTCTGCTCCGGGGTCAAGAATGAAAAGAATGTAATGATTATATGCCATGAATACTTTTAGCTAGGACAAATATATTCAAAAATTTACATAGAAAAAGAGCAGGAAAAGAGCAGAGGAAAGGACAGTAAAAGAGTGGGAAAAGAGAAAGGGGAAAGGACAGATGCCATAAACAGTGTTTTCATTTCACTCAGATTTGTTATACATATACTTCTCAACCCATGCTGTCAGGCTGTATTTTGAGATCCCTAGCTCCCAGGAAATTATCATCTCACACCTGTCCAGGCATCCTCAACTTGCTTTTTTCAGTTATGATTATCCACGTTTGACCCATACATCCAGTTGATGAATTATTTAGTTGATCAGGTATCCAGTGATAAACCCTAAATTTTTCATCAGCTCCTAAATCAATGTGTTTGCACTGCATGCTGACAAATGTAACTTTATATTTGATTTAGTCTACAGTTTGCTAAGAATTGGTCAAGCCCATTGATACAATACTTCAAAATACTCACACATCCTTCACTGAGTATCGGGGCACACTTTCTCCAAGAAGACTTTCTGTCTTGACACATTTCTTCAAGCAATAATATTCCTGATCTTTTTACAGTTGTGAATGAGAATCTAATTAAAAAGTGGAGCTGCTTCCATTGTTGGGTCAACATTTGGACTGCACAACATTTCAAATTCCATTTTCCCAATCATATTAAAATATCTTTGCTGTGGACAGCTGCTAAATTTTTAAAAGTTGCTTTTTTTTGTTCTTCTTTCCTTACACTGTGATAACTTTTCCACTTTTATAAAAATGGTGTCACACAGAAAATGCTTTCTAAGAAGGTACTTATGGAAGTTCCTTTTCTATTTTTCCTAGAGTATCTTCTCTAGTGAAAAGATTTTCATATTCTATTTTTACAGATATTATTTCATCTGTTCAATTTACAAGCCACAAAGGGCAGATATCAAAGGTTACACTCAGTACCGAAAAAAAAAGATTTTGTTTCATTCTGATGTAGTTTTTCTATACATGTGTTGAACACTTTTAATAAGAGACCTACATTTGAGTTTATCTTTGTGATTTGAGCTTAAAATCTTTTTTTGCTGCTTTGAAGTTTTGTTGTTTACTTTTCCCTAAACCTTTATCGGTGGTGTAATAAAAGGAATACCAGCACTGTTTTAAATGCAAATACTTATAATGCAAGTTCTTTTGAAATATCATCTCACTTCATGTTACGCATTGTAGACTTCTGTGCTGGTTATCACACTCCTCCTCAGCCAATGGAGGGAAGCAAATATCTCTTGTATGCAATTATGTCTGACCTGTTTCCATTAGAATGAGATAATGAGCAAGGAAAAATATCTATTTTCCTTCAATGTGTAGCTGTCTTCTCATATATATTTTTCTTACTATTTTACCCCCATGGTTATTATATATTCTAGAATTATTTTTTTTTTTTTAGTTACGATGTTTCTCAGTGTTAGTTCAGGATATCCAGGTCAATTGAATATGATGCAAAATAGGTGATTCCCATCATGTATGTTCTCCTCCAAGAGCCAGTGAAGAGTTGCATGGCTTAATGCTAGTCATACATTTGTGTGAAAGGCATTCTTTCTACAAGATATTTAAATAAATAATAGGTTTCAATGGATGGAGGCATTTTATAATGCACTGTAGATGACTATAGACTAGAGGGAGCAGTTTTCCTCCTGACTCAAGGAATTTTACATAAGTCAAGTGTGAGACACTGGGATCTTCATACAGGTGACACTTTTCCTTGTTTAGGAGAAAGGTACTGACAGTATGACCACCAGAAAATGTTAAAGGTGATGAGGTTTGGGGATAAAGAATTGAATGTGACTGCAATTACTAGAGGGAAATGAGATTATTCCTAGCAAGCTACTGTGGTTTACTAGAGAAAAAATTTTGCTGGATAGTATCTGAGAGTTGCCTCAGTTAAACACATGTACATAGCCCGCTGTCCTTAAGTGGAGGGAAAGTAACTACAAACATTTGTTTGTATGTGCAAAGGTAGAATATGACATTACCTTTTATATTCACATGTGTCTTCTATAAACACCTATAACTGCCATCTTTATTTTATCTGTTATAAAAACAAAACAAAAAATCCCAAACTTGCATTGTATTGTCAAGAGATAAATAACTAAGAAAAGTGTCTTCCTGTGACATGAGGCATGCTTTTGCCTCAATAATGAAAGGCGCTGAGAGACTATAGAGTTTATCCTAACTTAGAAGTCATACTAATCTTACTACTTCCTTAACAAGGTTAATTTAAGGTCCAAATAGTGTTTTGGATGTATGAACTCATGAGAGAGCCTGAAAGGAAGAAATCAAATCCCTTCAAGATTCAAAAACAAGAAACAAAAGTGAGAAACTGCTTTTAAAAAAACATTTATTTCTATGTCTGCATATAATTGATAGTTATAGATAGTCATTATTTTGTTTCATCAAAGCCCTGAACCGTGCCAGCAGATCAGATGTAGAAAGAAGAACCTAAATCCAGAGTTCTGGTTGGGCAGGTACATTACCTGCAGTCCCACCAAACGCCATTTGATACTGTGTTTGCAACGAGATCACGGAGGAAGAGAGATGAGGTACAGCATGTAAACTGGAAAGGCTGGTGGGCTACAGAACTTTATAGTAGGTGGTAGAGACGTGGGTTTAAAGCTAAGCATTAAGGGTTTTGGAGCCAGTAATAGATTTCAGAGGAGAGGAGCTGAGAGTCAAGACCTGTAGTATATCTTTTTTACAGTAATAATGGTATTTTCTATTTGTTGAGGAATAGTATTTGCCTTTCATTATGGGACACATTGCATTCACATTCAAAATTTTAACTCACCAAGCTGCCATCATTCAAGTGGACATAAAAAAAAATCTGATTCCAGCACTTACATACAGTAACTGATCATTATTGTTTTCTGATATGTTTGATTTTAGTCAAGTCATGCATTCTTGCACTGAATTTTTATGTTTTTCTGGTCTGTCTGATGAATCAGATCCACTAATGACAGTAGACAAAAATTTTAAATATAATAATCATAAGCCTACGTATTTGTTAAGAAATTAAAAGTTTGTACGTGGCAGATGTAAATGTTCACAATTGCACTTGATGCATGTACTTGTATAATGCTTTAGAAAAGTTTAGTTAAGGTAGACAGTGATAAAGCACTGGAAAATAACAATTGTTTCCCTCTCGCTGGCCTTGCCTGCATGCTCCCACTTCCTCTCTTGTGTTGGCTCAAGCTACTGTGCAGCCACATGGCATTCCCCTTTCCTTATGACTGGTGATGGAGCTTTGCTGACATGAAGGTTTTCTGAATGAATAGAGAAGAGATAGCTGTTATTATTAGCTGATATTCCGTGAACTTGAAAACTCCATGCACGTTGCAACAGTCCAAACGTTATTGCCAGAAGAAAACTCATTATATAGATATGGAGCTATGTGGTTTTTTTGTAAGTCTAATTTGATAGTCTAATCAAAATTAAGCGAAGAGTTATAAGAATACTAACACAGTGGTACCACTGAATAATAGTGCTACCATTCACAGTCCATATTAATATGGGAAAGTCTCTGTAACACAACTAATTACACACACACACAAAATCATAGTCTCTACTTACTTTCTCTGGTGTTACGTTAACTTTCCAGTCTCCCTCAAGGTTCTTAAGGTTGTTGGACAGTCTTTCTCAAGCAGAATAGGCAGGAAAGGGTTCTAGCAAGTTGTCTGTGTTCCCACCTCTACAACAGCAAGAGTTTGATGCTTCTGGGGAAAGTAAAAGGGATTCCTTCCCCCTTTTGAAGGTTCTGTGTTTATCCATTTTCTCAATGTGTATGAGAGCATTCTCTTAGTTTGTTCTCAGTTATTTTCATATTATTCCAGTTGCTTGGTTTTCTATTCGCTTTGTGTGTCTAAACTGGTTTAACAAGATTGTATGTCTGCAGCGACCACTGACTGACCATTGTGATTTCTGTTTAGTTCAGTGTTCCTGGTACCACTCTGTGTTTACACTCTTGCATGTCATATCTTATTTAATGCTTAAAGACAGTTTGATCTACAAATAATAATTACTTTTTCTCACTTTAAACAAAAGGTAGCATATCAAACTTGACTGCTAGGTAATAGATGTTATAGCTAAAACAAGATAAAATCAGCTTATACCATGGGCTTGCCCAGGCAAGTTTGGAGCTCCTATGCTGCCAGGTTAGTACCGAGCCTGTAGACTTTTAATCATAGTGGTAAAATAACATATTTATTGAACTAAAACAACTCTACCTCACTCACAGATTCTCCACCCAGGCCTGTCCAACTCAGGAAACTCGTGATGATTCAGGGCTCTGCATAACATAGCATGTCACCTGACCCCCATCCATGAGAAAACATGAGGACTGAAAGACCCTGAGACTTTACTCCTGAAGCACCAATAGCACTTGTGTGTTCCAGCACTCAAAGAGCATCAACAGAAGTCATGTCAGGACTCTGATGGCAGAACTGAAGATGCCATAAGCAAGTGTCATGCCTACAAGTTACTTTCTGCCTGAAACCTCTTGAGCTTTATTTCTGCTAGTGCTGAGCCCCTGTCAGGTGCTTCTGCAAGCAGAGATGGCCATGTCCTCCCACAGTAGTGAGAGTTATCAATCCTGTTAAGCAGAGGTTGGAACACTGAGTAAGATTCTTGGTTCATGGTAATAAACAGGGCTGTGGATTCTGTGGATATAGTGAACAAGGACTACTTTCTAATTAATGCTTTTTCTTTCCCAGGCTACTTCTTTTTTTTGTAAAAAGTTAGACATCTGAGATCTCTTGGCCCTGTGGCACTTCCTTGCTTCTTTTCCTCTTTGTAGATACTACATATCAGCATAGTCCCATCCAGCCATACCTTGTGTCCACAGCAGTCACTTTTCTATTGTACAGTTCCTTTTTTGAAAGAACATGGGACACAGACTTCTACTCAAGCTAGGAATGCTCACCTACAGTGTACTCATAAAGCAGAGCAAAAACCTTCAACACTTATGTTTTCCTGTGGTATTTACCCAACATGGAAAGAATTATCTTTTCAAATGTGTTTTAAAATGGTGTTTTGCCCCACAGCTCTGTGCTCAGCTCATGTAAAAATCTAGTAGTTTCAAGGGATTGACATATGACTTCTGCAAACGAAAAAGAAATGTTTTCATTGACTATTCAATATTATAACTCTTTGCATTTCAGTTTAGGAAAATTAAGAATTAAAACAGAGAAAATCCTACTGAGTTTTGGGACACACTAAGTTCACATAAAACTTAGAACTTGCAATAGCTCAGAACTTGCAACAGCCTCTGTAATTCATCTTGGGTATTTAATTATACATTTCATGAGGAAAGTAAATGACTAATAGAGGAACCAACACTTTGAGTGATGAGTGAAAAGTGATTATTTACTATGTGGTAATTTGATATACCTTGTTCAGGTTGTAGGTGAAAGATATTATAATCTGAGAAAGGTAAGATAATATTTGCCAGCAGTTACTCATATGACTGCTCCTCCCTATACTGAAAGACAAGCAAAGTGCAAGCTATAATGAGTCTTCTCTATGCTTCTTTTCTTGGTGGATCTGCAAAAAAACCAAAAAAAAAACCCAAAAAACTGTGAAAATCAGTATGGTTCATGACTTGTAGACATGGCCCATGACATTTAAGGTAGTAATTTGATTTTGAGATGGATGTCAACAAGTAAAATTCAAATATAGTTTTGACTTTTCTGTCTGTGATGCCATCAGTATTCAGCTCTGGATTTCTAAGAGGGATTCAGATAGAGAGCAGAAAAGATTACTATTGTTTGTATCAGGGTGGCATCCTGGGGACATCCAAGTACAGAGCTCCATTGTGCTAAGCAGTATAAAAATGCAGTAGTTGACATCATCTGCTCTGAGAAGGATGCCAGGAATTCCTGATCCAAGAGTTGCTTAAAGTTGTAGGGTATGTCCTTCCGAAGAAGGAAGGTACTAGGAAGAACTACTAGCTCAAGTCCCAGAAGTGATAGAGCTTATCTATGGATAGCAAGATAATGCACAGGAAAAATCTGAACCTTGATCTATGACTCATTAAGTGTTTCAAGCCGTTGTTGGGGTAGGGTTCAGGACCAAAAATGATACCAAGCTGTATGGTTTTGAGAACAGAACATGAAGCAGAAATAACTTGGTTCATGAAATAACATTAAGTATTTAAAAGAAGATGCAGGAAAGACTACTACAAATACCACTTAGAGGTTTTTTCATAAGAGAGTGGGAGAACAAAGTCAATCCATGACAATAAACTTCCCTGAGCTAAGGATATGATTCGATTTTCTCAGGAGCCTTTCCATGAAGCCCAGGTTTTATGAATCACAATACCATGTTCTTGCCAAGTTTTGCTGCTTCTGCTCTTCATTTCTAGGATATAGATAGCTATCTTAAAGTAAGAAACATCTGCTGTACCAGTGTGCCAGTGTTGCCAAGGACTGGCTCTCCAACTGAATTTTTATTAGGCACTACCTTAACAAACATACTGTGCTTGTCAGCATTATGTAAAAATGGAATCATCTCAGGTCTGTCTGTAATAAATCAATTCTTTGTCTTAATAGAAAAATGGGGAAAAAAAATCCCGAGAGAATATTTTTAAAACAGTCGTATGCTTTTTGCAAACAGTTTTAATAGTAAGTAGTAAATAGAAAAAGGTGTGCTGCCTGTTTCTTTTTCTGTAAGAAGCCTACTTGATCTTTCATCTCTCTTTTTAAATCTGCTAATATTGATTAATCAATTATGTTTTCTGCTACAAATTTTTAGAACCTGATTTTTTTTTCCTAACATAGCCTATTTGTCACCAGTACATTCAATTTGGCACCTGTAACTTCAGTTATATGATGGCATATTTATCTCTTGCTAGTATTTTCTCAAGAGCTTTTGAACTTGCTGTCTAATTGCAAACAGATTTTTCAGAGCAGTTGAGGTATCAAAATTATACCAGATTCCTATTGTTAAAGTTTGAAGCTGGGTAGATGAGAGATTTATTTTTCTTTCCTTTTTAGGAAAGGTTTCTGAAGGAAAGCCAGGGAAGGGTTTTACTGTGCTCTGATGTGCTCTCGCACACAAGACAAAAAGACATCAGTGCAGCTCACCGGTTTTTATACCGCAAGCAGCCTAACAGGATGTGTGTGGCCAGTGTTCCCGTGCAATAATTCAAAGCTAAGAGGGAAACACAGGAGTTGAGAGTCACACAGAATGGCTCATGTGCAGAGCTGGTTACTTCTACTGGTGGAGGGAACACGATGACATATGTGACATATATGTCATAAATTGTATTGGAATAAGGCCTTGTAGGTCATTAATAGACCCACTGGAGCAGAGTCCAGTTAACAAATCCTTGTCTCCTACTTCAGTTCCTCATTTATATATTTGTTAATGTATTAACAAATTAATGTATTTACTGCAACTGCCACTACTACTACTGTTACTACAGAAATAAGTGAGTAAATAAATAAAAACCATAGACTTCCCACAGAAAGCAGTATAACAAATCTATTAGCACTTTATTTTGTGAAGTGGTAATACTACTTAACTGCAACATGTTCTAAAGCTCTGCTACTACTGTAACAAGTGGATTGTACTCTGAATTGCTGCATTTACTATTCTGCCTGTTATTAAAACTGCAGGAAAAATCCATATTGAAAGTAAGTGGTAGTTACCATCTATAACTGTCAAATCCTTAAATCCTTTACAGTAGAAATCTCACATATTAATGATATCCACTATACTTTTTTTAGTTGAGGTCGAGGTCAGTAACTTATAACAATGACAGCAAGAGAGAAAATAATTTAGCAATCTTCTTGAGTCCGGGGTAGGGATTGACCCTTAACTTTTATATTTTGGGTTTGTTTTTTGGCTACATAAGACTGAACAAAAAATGTTATGATCTCAGTTGTTTTTAACCAATGGGTCTTATGCAGAACTTGATTTAAAATATTTATTTATTCTTACTAGCAAACAATTTTGAATCAATTTCCTCTAAACTTTCTCCCCTAGAATTTCTTATGATGTGGTTCATAGTGCATATGTCTTTCTGTCTAATTAACTTCCATTTTTATTTCTAAATTGGAATTTGTTTGAATAAATAATTTATACACATATTTACCAGTTGTTTCTGTGATTTTTGGATCTATTATTTTCATTAAAGGCTCTCAATATTGATCCTATATATTTTTTTCTTGTGCAGTAAAAAAGCATTCTATCTGTACTGTACAAATATTTGCTGCAAGTTAAAGATGCGGAGTTTTCTTAGATGATCATTGTTGTTTTCATGGGGGTTTAAAATTAACTCACCCATGAAAGACCAGAAAGTTATAGCCAAGCAAACACCTTTTTACTTATATAAATAAAAATACCTTTGAAACCTCTGAAAAAAAAAACCACTCTGAATTTCGAGCAGGGTTAGAAGTCAGTAGTACTCTGGTTTTTGTTTTCAGGATAAGGTAGGAGAAATTCTATTCCTTAGTTCAAAGGCATGGTCTGTAAACAATGATAACAATGTTTCCAGAAATAATTTATTTGCAGAGCCCATTTTCTAAAAAATCTCGGCTGATTTCAGTCTCAGTAAGATTGCACAAAGTAAATGGAAATCATATTCCAGATTTTTCTTTTTCTTCAAATGACTGTGGTTTGTCTTTGTGCATTTTCAGTTGCTAGTTTATATGGAGTTTTTCTAATGATATGGTAGAGTTTGCGTTATTAGTTACAGTCAGTATTTCTCAACAGTAGCTTTTTTCAGGCTTATAAATATCACAGGCAGTTCTTTCTCTAATTAATGCAACTTCTTGTTCTCCAAACCCAAAGATAACATTTATGTTTAATTGCTATTATATAACAATCTACTGTATCCACCTGGCAGATAATGAAGAAGTGATGGCTTTCATAAATGTTGCATTTGAGACAGAACAATTTAACTATGTGGAGGCTCCTTCTGTGACATTTACATAAAATGATGGCATTAAGCTCCCAGTGGTGCTCTTCCCATCATACACAAGATCAAAGAGCCATTATGCTCTGAGCCTGTCTGCAGCTGTTAAATGCTTTCAAGGACAGTTTTCAGTCTCTCAATTTTTCAAGAGTATTTGCCATGGGGGAGTATCAGAGTTTCCACTGTGCTCAAGCTGTAATTTCCCCAAAACAATGTTGTGTTCAGGCAACTGCCATGTTTAATTTCTTAGTATTCAGCAGTGGGGTTGTGTAACACATAGCATACCATGGTCATGAAAAATGTGGTCTCTTTTTCTCAGGAACTGGAGCTCTCTGGGGAGCTGCCAGCTGCCTCCTGCTGACTCACTGAGGGAGCAGTCACTGCTAGCACCTTCCTTATTGTGCTGCATGTGGAAATAAGGACTTAGGCAGCCAGAACAGTGAGGAAACAGGATGCAAAAATGTGCATGTGTGCATGTGAATGTAGGGGAGAGGCATAATGATGAGGAAGAGTCACATGGATGAGCCTTAAGTTCAAATTTTCTTTTTTCTTACGGTACCAGAAACTGAACTCTCAATGCAAGGATAGTTGTGCATTGAAACACTGTTCAGGGGTTATAGAGTTCTGCTAGAGTGTGGTGAGTACTTTGCTGGCTTAAAGCAGGCTCTGGTGGGAACTGTTACAAGAGACTGGTAGGACATTACTTAAGGATGAGGTATGATCATCTTTGCTGATCCTTGTACATCATTTAGCTTTGGAAATTACAGAAGGATTGAGTTTGGAAAGGACCTCTGGAGTTCATCAAGTGTAATACCCTGCTGCTCAAGCAGGGTCAGCTAAAGCATGTTACCCAGAACTGTGTCCAATGCAGTTTTGAGTACCTACAAAGATGGAGGTTCCATAACTCCTTTAGGACACCTAATCAAGTCTCTGACCACCTGCACAGTAAAAAAAATGGTTTTTTCTGTCTTCAAATGAAATTTAATGTGTTTTAATCTGTGCTAATTGCCTCTTGCCTTGTCAGTGGACACTACAAAGAGAACTCAGTGGCTCCGTCTTCTTCATTTACTCCTCTCATATTTGCAAATGTGCATAATATCCCCCCTGAGCCTTCTCTTCTCCAGACTGACCACTCCCAGCAATCTTGGGCTCTCCTCATATGTCAGATGTTCCAATCCCTTAGTCATCTTCGTTCTACTCACTTCAGTTATCCCACACATTTGTTGTGCTGAGGAGTCCAGAACTGGACCCAACACTTTGAGTTTATGTTTCAATAACGTATTCTAATGTGGCTTTGCAACAGTATTTCATGATTCCAAACACAAGAGTGGCTAAATACTCTGGTACTAATGGGATCAAAAAGAAGGGATTGAATGCTTACATGCTGTAACTAGTATTTATGTTGTAATAAACAGTATTTTTTTTCTTTTTATTCTCAGTATTCTCAGTACTGGAATTTATCTGAGGTGTGTCTCTCTCTATTTTCTATAATTGCATCTCATCTGATGAAGAAGCATTTCCAGCAGATGACCGCTTTATGTAGCAGTACCTACTTAATAGACAAATGTAAATGACTTTGTCATTACTTAGTTATAAAACAATAGCCCTCTTGTTTACTGTGTCTTTCTGCAGGTGTCTCTAGTACTAGTTTCCAACTTTTTCAAATCATCTTAGTGTTTAGATAAATTATTGGACTGTTGGAGTTATGAAAACAAAGTAATTCATAATCCCTGATTTGAAGAATTTGAAACCTAAGGCTATGTCTACAATATCTTTTTTATTTGTTTTCTGGGAAAACTGTTAAGGGTATTTTCTTGTATTTTTATACTGAAAGATCAAAACAGACATTTACATGGTCATTTAGGGATGCTACCCATGGGCTAGAAAGCAGTATGATGTATAGGTAATATACATGCTAAAGTTCTAGCCAACAAGTTGTCTTATAAACCTAGTGGAGAGAAGACAGGAGAGGTAAGAAAAAGGACACAAAGCTCCAGGTGCTACCACTCACCATCTGCAGCAAGAGACTGAGATTTCATCCTTGAATCTTCTTAATTTGTTTTGGCATCTTTCTTGCCCAGTAAACAGTTGAACTCCTAAAATACCCCGAAACCACTTACGTTGCGCATATTTACATTTGGTTTCATCAAGAATATTGAACTGGAAACAAAAGAGAATAACGTAGAAGATATTTCTCAAAAATCACTGGTGTTAATACCATCACAACTGTGATTTCCTTTATAGATATTTGAAAATGTTTTAAACTCACTCCTTGACTTCAAAAGGGTTGGGTGCAATAGAAAAGAAAAACAAACCGCATTTTCACGCCAGATGGCAAGTGTAGTGAGGAATGCCACCCTCTTTCTTCATTCTTAATTCAGAGAATAACATGGAGATAATTAAGTACCCAAAGGGCAAAGGTGTCCAGGCCTACCAAATAAAAGCCCTTGTTGATGAAAGATGCCTTTTTTCAAATATGTCTCTCTTCCAAAGATAGTAAAGGGCTTCTTAGTAATCTCAATACCTTAGCTTTAGTTCCATCATCAAAGGCCTGCTGGGCTTCTTTTCATAGGACCAAGTGCTGGGCTCAAATTTTAATGCCACTAATAAACAATCTCTAGTCCTACCTAGTCATCAGGGAAAAAGAAAGGAGGTGTCCCAACAAACACCGACTTAACATTCCCTGCTCAGAAGCACAAATCAGTTTGCTTAAAAGACATCACTTTATTTATGAGGAAAGGGACAGCAGAACATAAGTAGATTAAGCCACAGTATGATGATTTGCAGTTCTCCAGTTTCCCATTGAGACAATTGCTCATCTTCCAGGCACCAGACATTAAATTCAAAATTTTCATAACTCACCACACAATCTTAGGCTGCTTAAATCCACAAATTACAATCTCCAATAAAATCCATCACTTTGCAAACAGCCAATTATGCTAAAGACTTACAGATGAATTATCAAAGAAGTTATTAACTTATGAATTATGAAAGTAGCTACTAGAAGACAGTACCTTAAATAACACAAAATCTTGCTTGGTATTTTAGGATGTGTTTAATACTGCAGCCTTTAGTGTAATTACCAAGAATTCCCAGAGGGCTTGTCATGGACCACTCTCCATGCAGATGCCTATTATACAAAGAAAAGTTTTGTCTGGACAGATCAGTAAGTGATATATGATAGGATTTCATAGTGGAAATAGATCAGCACTGCTTGTTCATGCCAACACTTGGATTTGTGAGTTTATTTTTTAACCCAGTTCACAGGCGAACAAACTTAGGCTGTTTTACAGACCTGTAATAGAAACACTGAGCATAAAAATCACCTTTTAAAAGTTTTAGTCAAACATAGTGGTAATGGCTGAGAACATATGTTCATACGCACTGCAAACTCCAGCTAATGCTTCTGTATTAGAGTCTTTCTTCCCACTCCTGTCCATACTCGTGCCATGGAAGTATTTTCTTAAATGTCCATAGGAATACAGCAGGTACCAACCCTTTGCAGCATTGAGAGACAAAACCAGCCTGCTCAGGAGAAGACTGTCAAGCCTTGACAATGGCCAGATGCATCAGAAATGTCATGAGCTCTTTTTTAAAACCAGAACAGATTGACAAAATTCCTCACAAAAGCTCTGTGTCAAAAAAAGCCCACACAAAACAAACCAAACTCAAGACACTGAAACTGTAGCAATTATCTACAGTATATAAGAAAAGCAGAAGTTTTAAGGTCTGTTTAAGTGAATGTTTCAAAGATGGCTTTTGTAAACTTTTTGCTAAGTCACTGTTTTTTCTTCCCAAAACCTCCTTCTGTAACCCTTATCTCCTATTCAGAAATGTCCTGGGAAGATATCTTGAGGTCTTCTCATTGGCCTTTACCTACCCCTTTCTGTTGGTGGTTAACTCCTTCCTGCTATTGGTGGTTCTGTAAATTCTCTGAAACTGGTAATTGGTCATTTTTGAATACCCCTAAAACCTATATAAACCTGTACCCCTAACAATAAATGTTCTTTCACTCGTCCCTCTACTGTGGTCTCTGTGTGGGTCCTGGCCAGGCTCATGGGGACCACGTGGCAGGGTGGAGGGGGAGAGCATTTCCCCCTCCAGGTAATGGGCTGAACCCCAGGACCTGGAGCTCCCCAATCCCAAAACAGCCATCGCATGAAACTGGTTTTGAAAACATTTTTCCAAAATTATTGCTGGCCCAGAAGCTGGAAACACTGGTGTCCCTATCTGTTTGGTGTTTTGGTGGCACTGACCAAGGAACTGCAAAGGGTCCCTCCTTGAAAAATGCTTCTCTGAGGAACTGCTCTGAGCACAAGTGCTGGAACTGGGTGCCTGACAGCCTGTCAGCACAGGCACTGCAGATCTAAATTCACACTGGAAAATAAAATACATCGGGGACATCAGGGATCAGCACAAACCAGCTGTTCCCTCTGGGATGAGGGGGGGGAACAGCAGTGGTTCATATAGAGAGACCTGCCAGGGAGCAGGTCTGACTCATGAGAGCGGTCAGGACAGTGCAGATCACTAGCACAGTGAGGAGTTAGGTCTGAAGTCAAGCCTGGAAGTCAGTCTGTTGGTCAGCATCAGGTCCAGCAGTCACCTGGCAGGCAAATAGCAGTGAGGCAAGGGAGTCACCCTACAAGTTGCTGCTGGATCAGCGTGGTCTCCCACCAGCCATAACTTGGCTAAACTACAGACCAGCACTCCTATAGCTCAGTCCCAAGTATGAGCTTAAATAGAACTTCTGGGCCCATGGCTGTAGGTCAGAATCCAGGTAATGCAATTTCAGCATACTAGCTTTTTTGAGCATGAAGGAGGACAGTGCTGCACCAGAAAGAGAAATCAAGCTTGATGAGGAAAGTGAGAAAGAGAACGATGGGACAGGCATCACTTTTTCTAAAACCTCATAAATACAGGCGCACCCTACTGAGAAGCTAGTTTCTTTTCTAACCAGACATGCCCTCACAGGTTATTTTATTCTGTTCTTGCTGTGGACCAAAGGTTTCCTTATGCCTTTGTACCAGCTGAACTCATGGCAAGTTTATAGTTGTGCAGTTTGAGGTGTACCTGGTAGTTCTAGTCCCTGGCAGAGTGAGAGTTACAGTGTGATCTAGGAGGAGCCCCTTGGATCAGCACTGAGTGTGCACCACGAACCACAGCACCCTACAGCACAGACAGTCTTCATAAATCCACAGGCTGGGAACACCCTTTGCACTCTTTGGAAGCAACCTACCTCCACCAAATAGTCATTGCCTTGTTGGTGTATAGCAACATGTAAGTTTAAAACAAGTTTAAAATATGACCTGCCCTTCATGAACATGCAGTTTGGGTGACCAAGTGCAAATGGATCAGTCTGCCTGGACACTGTAGTCAGCATCTTCACCTCATCTTGTAATTTGTCTCAGTGTGATTGTAAGAAATTATGTTCATGGTGTCCTCTGCATTATGAACTGTTGTCCCCAAAGATCATTACAGACTTTGAGAGAAGGAAAACTTCTGATCTGAATCATTCCTATAGGGGGTGTTTGCGTTAAGCTGCCTGCTTTGCTGTAAAAGATACCAGAAATACACTTTTCACACCTACACTTTTAGAAACGTCTGTTGCATGAAGCAGTTTGTAGGGACTTTGGCTCTTGAAAGCTTTAGCGCTTGTTCCCAGCTCCACCTCAGCTAACTGCTTTTCAGGACAAGAATCAGTACTTTTATTTAGTTGTGGTATACTGAAACCCTGAAGTCTAGTGTAGTTGCACGCAACCTACCTGAGGGCATGCCCAGAGAAATTATTACATTTGCCAAACTCAAGAGTAATGGGGTTAATTTGATATAAACTGGAAATTTTCTTCCCATTTTTTTGTTTGTTTGCTTGTGAGTTTTGTTTGTTTGTTTGCCTTTTCGTTTTGGTGTGTGGAGGAACTTCTGAAAGTTACTTCTAGATGCTAATGTTAGGTGCATCTGTTGGCAGCTAAGTACGACAAACAGGTACCCACTGATGGAGTCCTGCAATGAAAATTATGAGCCTGAGGACTCCTACAAAATCTACTAGATAGTTATCTGCATTGGACACATGACAGAACTTCCACAAAATAGGTTCTAAATTACTACTGGCATTGAAAATAGAATTTTTTAATTCAGCAGAACAAGTTTAGTTCTAAATTAATACTTAGAAGTTATCCAATTTTAGGATTACAAAGAGAATTTGCCTCAAGCTAGCCAATGATAAGGATCACTGTCATATTCCTCTTTAGTCTATAGTTAAAGTATGAAAAATTAAACAGATTGTGAATGCTTGGTATATATTTCCCTTTTGTTCTGCTTTATCAAAAGCAAAATTCTTGGATAAGCCCAGTTTACTTTTCATGTGAACCAAAGTAATTTCTTCCAAAAACCTGAGTCTAGTTTTTTCGTATTTCAGTAGGTTTTAATATGCTCCATCATTATTTAAGAAATTCACTCTCTAGAGAGAACTTTGGGTCACATGATGAATACTAAACTAGTGTATGATTCCTTGACACTACAAACTCACTTAAACACCTACAATCCACACAAAATTCTAGCCTTTCGATGCCAGCTCTGTAAAACATTCTATTTAATTCTCAGATAGATGACAGCTTTGGACAATTTACAGGTGAAGCTGGTAGATGAAAGCAGAATTTTTACAAATTAAGGTATATATACTTCTCTGCTCTTTCTGTCTCTGAAGGACTGCTATAAAAATATTCTTATCTCCTTGGCTTTAGAGTACACAGTAATGCAATATATTTTGGAATTTTGGTAGTGCCTGTCTAACTCGGTTGTTACTAAAAATGTTCTTCAAAAAAACCCAAAATTTCCTCTCCATTCTCTGTTACTCTGCTGTGTCTGAATTCAGTCTTATTTCTTCTTCTTAGAGCATTGAATTACCAACTATGATAAAAAGAACTGTAAGTAATTGTTTCTTTGGATTGGAATCAGAAAGTCCATAAAATTGTAGACTGAAACTAGATTATCAATAAAAGTCTGGTATTTCAGTGTACTTCCTTCCTCATCATATCTCAAGCAATTTAAGTTTTGTTGCCAAAGTTTAAAAATTACAGATTAGGGGGAAAGTCATCTCAAGTTTTTATATAAATTTTTAAATGTCTCCTGATATTAAATCTGAAAAATAGAGCTGGGATAGTTAAAATTACAGACTTGTTTGTTGGATGTGCTATATTAATATCTGATAATATAAAAACTGGGAAGAAAATGTCCAGTTTATATCAAGTTAACCCCATTACTCTGAGTTTGGCAAATGTAATAATTTCTCTGAGCATGCCCACAGGTAGGTTGCATAATATCTGATTAAGATGATGTGCAGCTAAATAAGAAATTCCATGAAGCAAAAATAATACCAGTTTTTCTAAATCAGGAATAGAATAGTTTTTACAAAATCATAGGTAAATTCAGAAGGACCTCAAGAGGTCCTCAAAGCAGAGCCAGACCATATTGTTCAAGGCTTTACCTCATCTAGGTTGAAAAGGTCCCAGAATGAGGCTGTACAAGCTTCTCTGGGAAGCGTGTTCCAATACTTGACTGTCCTCGTGGTGAAAATGTTTGTCCTTATACCCATTTGGAGCCTTCTCCCATTCCAGATCTGATAGAAAACTGATTTTAGCCCTTGGATAGATGGTAGCATTACTCATAAACTAACACACTGTTATTTATTCATCTAAAAGACTTAAGTTACTACCTCAACATAATTCATCAAGCTGTGACAGATGTCATCAAGTTTTATTACAAAATGTGGGTTTCCAGTTCTAAACTGAATAAGTTAGCAGGAACAGCAGCTTCCAAAAATCTGCAAGTAGCTAAAAGCATATCCTACACTTCTACTGAGCACATCTGCCATAACAAACGTGCCAAAAATTCAGGAAATCAATGGATCTGTCAAGAATGGCGAACTGCTTTTTCAAATCAAGTGAAGCATTTGACTATAGATTCATCCCTGCTGGGATCTTCTTCTGTCACTAGAAAAAGACATGCAGAACACCTTTAGGCCTCTGACTGATGAGAAGACAGTATTATGGTCTAGTGATATACTAACAGAGCAACCCAGTGAAAAACACTTGAGCTGAAGGACATCTCTTCTTTTTGACAACTATCACAGACCAAGAGGAGGAATTTTCACCTCAGATACAGACTTATTGTGCTATTCAGTCAAACATTTCTTTCCCACTTAATAATGTGGATAAATAATGTCAAGTACAGAATATTTTTCAGAGCTATTGAACATGACTTCCCTAAATCATTATGCAGCCAGGCTGAAAGAGGAAAATGGAAACTTGAAAATTTAGAAGTTTTCCCATATTCTGAAATACAGCATTTTGGGATATGTTATGTACAATTAAAGGAGAAACTTGTATTTGATCTGAGTACAAAGTTACTTGCAGCAAAGATCAGCATTGCCAATCCCTATTTATTTTTGTCAATTGATTTAGCCTGAGACAAACTGTGGAAACATCTGTAAAAACTTGCTCTTTTTATTCTATCAAAGTAAGGATAAAAGGATATGGTACAGAGCATCCTTCAGCTATCCATAAAGAAAAGGGAAATCTGGTTATGTTCTAGTAATAGCACATTTTTGTTTTTTTGTTTTTTTTTTTAAATAAAGAGAGCATAAGAGAAAGCATATAGCTGAAGATGAAGTGAGGACATAGTTAAATGTTAAGTCTAAATGAATAACATCCAAAAAACATAAAATGAGAGGCCTGTCATCCAGATATTTCATAAGTTTCTTATGTGACTACAAAGTCTGGGAAAAAAGCAAAGACAGGATACATGCCCATATTCCCTGCTGGTTGTTTTGTTCCCTGTAAAAATTGCTGTGTAAACACATTAGCAGCACCCTTGCAAAATGTTTTTATGGATTGTGTTCTGAAGCTTGCATCCAAGGCAGAAAACCTCTGGCTGATGAAGTAACATTAAGATCCAGAAAAGTTTATAAAAACAAGTGTTTATTATTCATGCCTTATGTGAGAGCTACTCAAAATCATAGCAGGGTAAAACAAGATTAATTGGTTTCACCTGTAAACAGAGATTAGCTAGAATTGCATAATATGACCAAATCCTTTTTATTTGTAGCCTAGAAACCTCACAAGAACCAGCTCTAGTAGAAACCTATGGGATGTAATTTGCATAGGAAGAGCCAAAAAAATAGTGATATATGTATGTACTTTGAGGTATTGAATGTTCTGGGCTATTGCAGCAATATGTGGAGAACTTGAAGAACAGCAGGAAAAACAAACAATTTAGATCTAAACCATAGTTGTTTCTGACATCTAAAATTCTGGAACATTTTCTTGCCATTTCTGTCCAAGCCCAAAAGACAACTGAGAATTCAAATCAGTGAGTAAAATATTACATAGAAGAGTAATTTGCATTGCACTTAGCAATTGTAGCAAAAAAACTTAACAATAGTCAGACTTCTGAATAGTGTAAAAACTTAATGTTATAGGTTGATGTGAAATGTTTTACCATTCACTTATGAAACTTGCATATTGAAAAAAATTATATATTAAGAAGCCATTGTTTTCACATTGAAATATTGTGAGAGACTACCACTTGTTACTCACGTATTAGGTATGACTAATGAGAAAAAAATTGCTCACATTTACCCTAACAGGAGATAAGCCTCATTAAATCAGAGAAGACAAAGAAAATCTGAGTTTCAGAACTTGTGAGTCAGATGGGGCAGATTGTGAAGGGAAGATGTGCAGGGAACAATGCCCGATGTGCCAGAGGCTAGGGAACATGTGGTGACCGTGGTTTGATAACGGCTGATGGATGTGGTGGCACACATTTTACCAGCCTGTCAATTGCTATTAAAACTATAGGAAGGTTTGCATCATGAGGTTTCCTTGACTTGTATTTACCATCCATTGTCATGGATGGTTTTTTGTACTTTTGTACAGTACAATATACTTTTGCAGTGCAATGCGAATGTTTTGTGATTTAATACTTTAAGTAATGCAATATAACTATGTTTTGGGTTATATATATATTTTTTTATATACATGTGCACATTTATTTGTAATGACATGCTGTGTGCTCATCAATGTTTTCATTTGTTTTCTATGGCTATGTGACTCTTCCAGAAGCTTGAAATCTGACCAACCTCTTAAGGAATTCATCATAGATCTGCCTTTGTTTTTTTTAGGCAGATGGATCTTTCCTCAAGTCATATTAGAAAAAGTAACATTAGTTATCCTGTTGCCTGTGTAACTGGTCCGACTTCGGGATGGTCAGCTTTTGTGCAAATACTCATACTTGTTTAATAGCTTGTCTTTGTGCAGTTAAACAACATAGACATGGCATCTATTAGTTTATATACTAACAGGCTCCACATAAGCACTCACAGTTTAAAAAACTTGTGAAATTATTTTATTGGTATTGCCAGGAAGAAAGTATACCTATATTTTATCCTAGCCCTTTAAAGAATTAATAAAGAGATTAATTCACTGTTCTCTAGTCCTGCAATAGGATGATGATTTCAAAACCTGATTTCAACTGTCAGGACTAGAGGAAATGCTTTTATTTTTGTGATTATGAAGTCCTTTTGAGGGCTGGATGTTGAGTTGGCAATAGCACTTGCCACACATTCAGTAGCATCTGTGAAAATTTTTATATCTCTCAGCCTTAAAGAAATTTTGGCTGAAATAGTACCTGAAATTAAAAATTTCTCTAATATGGGAAAGAAGGAACTGGTATTTTTCTGGAGCTGCTAGTATTCTGCATTTTCATTCTGTGCATTTGAATGCAGTTGCAGATACATGTGTTTGTTCTCAAGTATGGAAAATAATTTTCACAGCCCTTTGAAGAATTCAGAGATCTGATGAAAGACGTGGTAAATTTGAACCATGTCAGAGTTGTGTTTACATTCAGACAAGCAACATGCAAATCAAGATTTCTCACAGCTAGGACCATCCCCCTTCCTCTAATAAAAGCCAGTGAAGTGTTATTTCATTCAGTAATCTTCTGGAAATAAATTTTGCATTCCCTTCAAATTCTCCAGGGCTGTACTGATTCAGGCTGGGATGAAGTTATTTTTCCTCATGGCAGCCCTCATGATTGCTATGTGTTGGTGATAGAAAGATGTTAATAACACACCAATGTTTGGCTATTGCTGAGCACAGCACCAAGGCTGTCTTTCCAAACTGTCCTCCCTCCAAAGGACAGTAGACTGAGGAGTTAGCAAGAGTTTGGGAAGGAACACAGTTGGAACAGCTGATCCAAGCTGAGCAAAGGGATATTCCATACCATATGGCATCTGCTCAGCAGTAAAAGCTGCATTTGTCTTCTGGAGTACTGAAGCCCTACTCCCAGGGAAGTGCTTGGTCATCACCTGCTGATGAGAAGTAGAGAATAAAATCATTTTGTTTACCTTTGCTTCCAGGCATGGCCTTTGCCTTTTCGTTATTATACTGCCTTTATCTTGACTTCTTCTTCATATTATTCGGCCCCCCCCCCCCCCCATCCTGCTGAAAGGGGAGTGATAGAACAGCTCGGTGGGCACTTGCTGGCCAGCCAAGCTCAACCCATCACAAGGGATAAAGGGGGATCTTAGTACATGCCATCTGAAAAGATCTCATCTCAATCCAGATATTAGAGAAAGCAAATTGAAAATACCACACTCTTTTCCCTTCTTTGCCCTCAAAACTCTTTATCTCCTTTTGGAAATCACAGAATACAGAACCTTACCTTTTTCAAGTTACCTAGTAGACAAAAGTATTTCCCAAAACATAACCTCTTCTCCTCCCACCGCTGTGACAGAATCCCAGGGCAAAACATGTTTTCTTTCTTAGCAGCTTGGTTAAATAGGATAAATGAACTTCTCCCTAGTCCTAGATTTAGAGGTGCATAATTAGAGACCTTTCTACTCTGTGTAAGAGCTGTGAATTATCTTGTTCCATGAAATATGTAGCAGTGGACCAAACTTCAAGTTTCGTCTGATGTGTCAGTCTTTACAGCAAAGTGGAACATCACAGAGATATCCAGGCTAGCACAGAGCAGTCTTGTTCAGTCAGTGTTAGCTGTGCATGTCTGTGCGGAATTACATCTAAGGAAATTACTTTGGCTGACAAATGACGTGCCACAGCCAAGGCACAATATCACATTAGAATGACTACGCCACTTTGTCTTAGTGACAATGAGTTTTTAGAGTTAGCTTAGATGTCTTCATGTAGTTCTGTCTTGAATTTCTGTCTTGCAGTACTTAACCATATCCTCTATTAAACAACTTCACAAATACTATCTTTGTTTGCTAACGTGTCATCTTTTGATATCCTACATTTTAGCAGTAGCACCTGCAAAACCCTGAAAGCAAATGAGATTGTGAATGTAAATATTAACACTTCTGGTTCAGGTGTTAGGTTTCTTAAATCTTCATGCAAGTGGTAGTCTGTGTTGAACTACTTTGTACAGTAAGGCAAGGATGACAGATTGGCTAAAAATATCTCTGTATTATAAAATATAGACATCTGTGGGGTTTGCATAAGTATACGGGAAAATGCTGTAGTAACAATTTCATGAGGAGAAAAAAGCCTGCAACAGTTTTCTTGATATTCTTGAGGTTTTCAGTTACTTATTTGGAAATAGTGCCTTTAGTACTGTCGGTGCTAATAGTACCTCTGAAAAGTAGAACCCCAAATTCACCCTATCACTGAAAATATAGGACCTCCTGGCAACATGGACTGTATATTTAGGAAACAAGAAAACAAGTACAGTTGACAATATAAAACTGTTGTGAAAGAAAACAGAATTTCTTCTATTTTGCTGTAGTCTATACTTACAAAGTATGGACCATATATAAAGCCATCTTACTGGTTTTAATTCTTCCATGTCCTTCTCCCTCACCTCTGAATAGTGCTTCAGCTTTATATTTTTAGGAGGCTTGCTCAGAAGATACAATTTCATCACTGGCAGTTCTCTTTGCATACATCCTACTAACAAAGAAATGCTTTGATCCACACAGATGACAACACACTTTATTTTCCTATGCTATAAATTCAATATGTAAATTCAATAAATTCCAAGTCTACAAGTAGTCATAAATTAGATGCACATTTTAGTGTTTATATAGGGAAGCTGTTGTGTTTAGACAATGAGATTAACCAGAGTGGTCACAGAAAACTGAATAGTAAATCCCATGATCCCAGTAAAGGCCTGAATCTTAAGATGTGAAAATAGTGGTCTGCCCAAAGCAAGGCTGTGTTTCTCAGAAGGTAAAGAATAATATTGTATGTGTTTTTTTGTAAAATATTAGATATCTATAACTGAAAATTACCCTAGTGAGCTATTCAGTAGATTCTCCCTCTGAGTTCACATTTTTATCTATACAAAGTACTCAAAACTTCTAAATGCAAAAAGATAATCCTAAATATGTTATTGTAAACAGAAAGAACATGCAGGCTTCTGCCAAAGGGACCTATTTAGTAAAGTAGATCTGTATTTATATGCAAAGACAACATTTAAAAAATGAAACTTTTCTACAAAAGTGAGAATACACTGAAAGGGAACTTGCGGTTTATATTGTCAGGATTTTATTCTTAAGAATTAGATGTTAAATAAGATTTACAGGACCCCTACTCTATTAAAAGAAAGAGAACTTTTTGCAAATCTATTTATATAACAGATTTCAGGAGCACAGAAGATCAGATGTCCCTAATTACTTAGTTACTGTTAGTTGTCATCTTGGATGTTCTGACCAGAAAATCTCTATAATACACCAAAAATAATTGTTGTACTGATAGACCAAGTTTAAACAACTGTTCCTTGTTTTGAACATACCCTTATCACCTGATAGTCATGTGGAAAGTTTTTTGTATGAAAGCGGAGTTTAATTTGGATTGTTGAACTTAATTATAACTGCATTATTCGATTAATAAAAGGAAACATTTGACCATAATTTTTAGAGGAATGGTAAAAAGTCAATTAGTAAATAGTCAATATGCTATTTTATTAGTCACTGAAATGAAACTGACAGGTCTTTAGTTTCCAGAGTCATCCTTCTTGCTCTTCTTGAAAACTGGGACAACATTAGCCAGCTTCCAGTCAGCTGGGACCTCTTCAGTTTCCCAAGATCATTCAAAAATCATTGAGAGAGGCCTCGTGATAACATCAGCTAGCTCTCCGAGGATTCTGGGATGAATCCCATCAGATCCCATAGATTTATAGGGATCCAGCTGGAGCAGCAGATCCCACACAATTTCAGGGTCAACTGGGAGTTGATCATTCTCACTGTCATGGTCCTCCAGCTCGGGGCACTGAGACCCCCTTGGTTCATCATCCATGTTGAAGGCAGAGGCAAAGAAAGCATTAAACACCTCTTCCTTTCCTCTGTCCCTGTTTGTGTGGTGACCTGTATCTGGCCAATGTTATTTCTGCACTACATTTTACTATTAAGCTACTTTAAAAAAATTCTTTTTATTGTCCCTCCCCAGCACTGGCCAGCTTCATCTCCTATTGAGCTTTGGTCACAATATCTTGATTACAATGGTGGATAATCACCTGTGCTAGTAATATCAAGCCTAGAGGAAGTATTTTTTTCAGTAGGAAGGGAGCTAATTCAGAAAAAAAAGTATTTCAGTGCTTGGTTAACCTGATCGCAGACAAATAACACATGGAAGACATATAAAGTCACATAGTGCTGACCCATAGGAAAAGCCAAGTGAAGGTGCTATTAAATTGTGTTTGTTTTCAGTTTTTCAACTAAATATGCATCACAGCAAAAGATGTAAGCTTGGGTTATTTCTATCATGTGTAGTCTATGTTTCTTAGCAATCAGAAAAGAGCAATTTAGAGGTTCTGACGCTGGTTCCTACTTCCGCAGTTAACTTGATCATACTTCTGGCAACCTGACACGGTCAAATGTAAACAGATGTTCCACTGCAGTGGGATGCAGTTCAAAACTGCTTGGACACATCAGTGTGAGGCTCTGCCCAACCTAATTAGCTGTGGTGAGAAAAATTCAGTATTTTATTAAAACCACATGTTTTTAATTATTATGTAAAGAGTTTGTAGTTGAAAGAATAAATTGATTGTCTTAACAAGTGAACCAAGTATGGAAAAGAGCTTTATTAGAATCTGATCCATGAAATTTCACTACCTGGTATGGCAAATGCTGTGGGTCATATATGCAGCCACAGCTAAAAACTCTTTGTTTTGTGTACTTATCTGTGTTTAGCATCTGAGCCCTCTATAAATAAGTTTCTGTTGCTTCTTTCTATTTACTTTTGTTTTCTAATAGTTGAGAAATAAAACATTTCTAAGCGCATACAAAAGGGACATTTTGACTGCATGAGCATAATTTTCCTTTCTTGGTAATTTAAATCTAGGTAACTAAGATATTTTGTGTTGATGGGACTGCTTGTATGCAGATTTACTTGGTAGGGGCTGCCCCTTATTGTCTTAGATAATGAGTCTCATAAACTACAGACGTAATAGGCTAGAAGAAAATAACTTTCTTGTAGCAATTTCTGATTGCCACCAATCTCTTCTGCCATATTTGCTGTTCCCTTCACTAGATATTATAACATATTATGTTCAGCTGCACACCATCTACCTGGCTCAAATCCTCAAGTCCTGTCAAGTTCTGACCTTTCTTCAAACCTCTGGAACCAGACTATCAAAGTTATTACTGATTACTTTCATAGCATATGGCTGATGAACATTGCTGACAGAGCAGTACCGACTGTTTGAATACTGAATAAATACTGAAAAAAATATTGGCAACTTCTGAAGGCAGTGCCTATAAACAGAGAAGTAGAAATGTGAGATCAACACTGACAAATGTGTGGTGATGCAGGCATCAATGCAAAGGAGAGTTTTAAAAAGGAATATAAAAGGTAACAAGAAAATAGTTTTGTGTGCATTTACAGAGATCCCAAGCTGGCCTTATTGTGCTGAAAGATGATAAGAACTGATCTTGAAAGAATAAAGGAAACAAGATAAGAGGAAGGGTAAGGGCAATCATAGTCTTGATGGAAGCTTTTATATTTTTATATAAATAGCTCTTTCTCATGAGAAAAAGGAGAGGGAAATGGAAGGATGTAGAGATGTGAAAAGAACAGAAGAAGACACTATGGAAATTATCTTTGAATTGGTATTTTTCTTCTTTCCTTTTGAGCAATACAAGACTGTTTGTCATGGATAAAGAAAGACCACTGACATGATTAAAAAAGTTATTCTTCACACAATTGTATTCTCTGGGTGTATGTCCCTGAACTCCCTGGGGTTCTTTGCTAAGTTCCTACTAACATTTCTGGAAATACTCTCTCTGATACTTGTTGTCAAAAGAAGATCTTCCTAGGGCAGCATTAGCTTAATCACTCTTTTTCTAGACCTCTTTTTAAGTAGACTATTCTATCACATGACAAACTCTGTAAGGGCATACAAATGTAAAAGGAAATTGATAGAGTTTTAAATGATTTTAAATGTATCTTCTTACTTAGCACATACAACAATATTCTCTTTCTCACTTAAGTGTAAGAATATGTACCTCAGTACCTCAATAAGTATATATATCTAGATGTAAAAGACACTTTATCTATGCTATGATGGTGTGCATTATAAAGACATATTTTCCATGGAAGTGTACTGACTGACTTTCAGGGATTAGAGGGCAGTATAGAATTACTATAATTCCAAATCTGCATTGGTATATCCTGTTTAGTTACTGATGTCACATGAACTCTGGGTTGGTTTTCTTCCAAACTGCCTCTAAAGAATTCACAACTTGTTTAATTTTCCTTCAAGACAATTTAAACTGCAAAGTAAATCTATATACAACACCTAATGCAAAGTCACAGACAAGAGATGGAGGAACTTTCTGGATAGCCAGTTCTTTTCATTGTAGTTCTTTGTTCCATTGCTCTAGAGACTGATGGTTCATTGGTTTAGAAACTCTTGTGACTCTGGATCATCTGTGGGAACTAAGGACCTGACTCAGCAGCACTTTGACTACAATATGTGGCTGTCTGAATCCTAAGTTGTACCTGAAGGTTTTACTAAAGTTGCCTTTTAGTGCAAAGAGAGCACCAAAACATATCTCAAGTCTTTGATGATTCTTTCTTAAGCTCCTTGCTTAGGAGAACTTACTGTCTTGTGTCTTTAATCAGCTCTAGGAGTCTGCAAGAATTCAGACAATGAATACTTACACATCCTAAATTTGTCAGAAACTTGAGGTGGAATTGTCTAGCCCTTTTCCTTACACAAGGACAGGAAATAATATAAGTGTCTGAAGTTTGGTGCTACTACAGCACAAAATATGAAGTATTCACAAGGTAGTTATGTACAAAGGGAAACCTCAAATCTCCAGGGGAAAGGAGACCTAAATTAAAGGTTTAAAACAAACCAGTACTCTGCAAGTTGTGGTCTTGCAAGAACACATCAGTTTCTTCAGCTTTGCAGTTCTTTTCAGCAACTTCCTGTAGCTTTCTGGGTTTCCACGAACTCTACACAGTTCCTTCTGGTTCTGCCTTATTTTGCTTCTCAGTCTTAACTTCAGAAATACTTTTTGCTTCATGAAGTCCCTCGCTCCTTTCAGGAGCAAAATGTTTATTTATCTCTGTGCTTCACTCTCCCATTCTGCACTCTGTCCTTGGTTACTTTCCATATACTTCTGTCCAAGTAGTTCTCTACACCTGTGATATGCTCAGCTGATCTCAGAAGAACAAACTCCACTTCACTCTTCCTTCCTAGAAGAGGTGACACTACAAGAGTGTCCAAAAGCACAGCAGCCAGGCCTGTGAGCCTTTCTCTCCGTTGCTCAGGCAGAGTACTGTTGCAAAACGCACAGTTTGCATTTATGTGGTACAGAGTTATGTCAATTGTCACACACAGACTGGAAGATTGTCGTGAGCACAGAAAGTAGATCCTAACTGATATTGTGAAAGGTTAATATACAATGGTTACACAGACATAAAGGAAGACAGTCAAAAAGTCCAAGGTGCAAAATGAACAAGAGCCATAAGGATTAGTATTGATTCAGAGAAGAAGCTTTATCCTGAGGTGGAACAGAGAGCTGATATCTTGATTTGACCATGTGCTTAATGTTGTTTGGGTTTTTTTTTTGAGTTAAAAAGTGTCAGCTGTTGTCAGCAGAGAAAAAAGTGTTTACACTGTTTTGGTAAGGGAAGAATGAATAGCTAGATGAGTTGCAAATACTTTGAAGACCATAAAGAGTCATCCAAATGGATCTAATAAAAGCAAGAAACCAGTTGTTGCTAAGTTAGTCCATTTAATTTCATTTCCAAAACAAACAAGCAATGTGCTGAAACAAAAAAGGCATTTATTTTCTAAGCAAATAGAACATAGTAAGGAGATAAGTAACAATCAAGGATTTCTCCAAATACACTACTTTAAAAAAAAAATTAATTCTTTATTTGGCTACATATTAAATTTTTTGCAAGAGGGAAACTGGCAGATTTTATCTATCCTGTTCAGTTATTCTTAAAAGGCAACCTCATGAGGAAGCTAGGAGAATGGCAACTGGATGAAGCAATTGCACAACTCACTGGAAATATATACCCAGAGGAAGAGTCATTCATGTTTCAATGTCAGACTAGCAGCTAAATAAAATAGGTTTCCATGGGAAACTCTCCTGCACCTGTAAGTGTCCAATGCTTCTGTTAGTGACTTGGATGAATGGCTGCATGCATTTTTTGAGGCAAATTTAGAAGTTAAGATCATCTTGACAAATCAGAGAATCAGTCTGTTAAAAAACATGCAGCCATTCAGAAGGATAAATGCAAAAATTCATCTTTACGAAGAAATATTTGGCTGAACAAATATAGCTTGGGGGAGGATGTACAAATACCCTGAAGCAGAATGTACAGTTATAGTAAATCAAATGCTGAAAATGAAGTAAATCTCTCATACTGTTATTAAAGACAAAAGTCACACAATAATAAATAAATAGAAGTATTTTCTGTGAAATGAATGAAGTAGATCTGAGCTTTCTGGTGCTGTGTGATCAAAGTTTATAGAAAAGATCTGCATTGAATCCTTGAAAGAACATGATATATTTATTTCAGGGGAAAATATATGGAAAGCAGTAGCTAAAAAAAAAAATCAAAGGCTTTCTTTTAATATAAATTACAACAAGAGTAGACACCAAAATTAGTCTCTAGGGTGAAGTGCCAAAAAGTTAACCTTGGGTTGTTCATTTTCCATGGCTGCAATACATTAAAGAAATGTTAGGCAAACGTTTGTCATAGCTGTTTTTATCTTTGGATGTGAAAAATACTTACATGAAGGTGAGGAATAATTAGAGAACTGCACTGCTTTATTTCCCCACCCACTCCATCAATGAAAAGTTGGGGTGGAAAAAAGTGTTTGTAAATAGTGTTTGGCTTCTCACTGACTGAATCCATTTTGTGCAATAATATTGCAGGTCTTTTCCCCACCACCCTGAGCTTATCTTGAAATAGTCTGCAAACTTAACTTGAGGATTGAAAGGGGAAGCAGTTCTCTAAGTACAGAGTATCACCTACTATCTGTAAGGATTTATATACACGTAGACTGTAATGTCTAATTGCAAATTTATGATGGTTGATACTTGCTCTCAGAGCTCTGATTTGACCACTTAAAGGACATTTCAGATAAAAATGGAATAAATGGGAATAAATGGGAAGTCAATCTCAAAGACTTCTTGAAGTCAGTGGGCTCTGGCTAACCACTCTAGGAAAGAATGATGCTGAACAAGCAGGCAATTTTTTACTTCAATACAGTTTTTTCATATCTAACTTTTTTGTCTGCTATAATCCCAGTTTCCTTTATCATAAATTAAGTGCAGTTAACTAATTAAATTGATAAGCAGATAACTGTTAGGTCAGCGGAAAGTGGTCAACCAAAAAATGCAACCATTTTGGATTTGATTGAAAATCTTATGTACTGTAAACTGAACAAAAAATATCTAACAACGAAAAGGATGTAACAATTTTACAGGGGAAAAAAATGAAAAAGATTGGACTTGGGAAAACAAAGGGGGAACTAGGGATGTATTGTAATTGGTCATACATTCAGGCCTGCTTTTGCTGTCTTCTGTTTATGAGTTTTAGGCTTTTTAATAAATTTCTTTGTAATAAAATTTTTTTTCTCTTGAACAGTGACTCATATTTCAGTAAGTTTTCCATTTTATAATCTCACATTGAAGCCCTTCACAGCTCATTAATGTGTTATTAATATTTACTTTTATAAATAATTTTACTGGAGAATATCATTAATTAAGCCACTAGGGCATAGGCATCTTTGTTTTACTGCATAAGTATCTTTGTTTTACTGCTAATTGTATCATGCATGTCTCTAGTGAATATCTTTTGATCTCCTTTCCCTAAAAAGGTTTAGTTTCATTTTAAAAATTCCCTCACGTATTCATGATTAAACTAACTTCTCTAGAGTGCTATAAGAACTGAAAAAGTGATATTTAGCATAAATTTTATAGAACAGTTTCTTGTAACTTCGTGGAAGCAATAAAAGAACATTGCTTATGAAGCACTCTATGTACCATTCTTCTACTTAAAAGCACACATGGGGATTGTTAAATAATAATACATTATTAGGTGTTCATAATACTGGATTCTCAATAGGGACAATTACCCTTTTGTTTCCATCACAAAGCAAATTATTCTTTGTGTTGATAAGTCTTACACTTTAGTTTTAACCCATGTATGATAAAATTTTTGAATAATTCAGTTTGCTGCAGCAGTCAGGAAGAGTATGAGTAGTTTTAGCATGACACTACAGTCACTGATTGGGAAGCAAAGATTTCCTGACCTGCTGCACTGACAGTAGTCAAAATGAGTAACACAAACAGCTTTATAGCATCTCATACCTTACTTTTCTGTTCTGTTCTATCTCTTCATCTTGCTTTTCATACTAATATTTTTGATCGATCCCTATGTTCTGTTTCTTGAAAATAAAACTAGTTTGGTATTTTATTTGATTTAATGTTGTTAAAAACCAGGATATCCTTAAATAAGGACAACTTGGAAACCAAAGATGAGGTACAAATTCTTCTGACCTACTGTCTAGCCCCTTAGCACCTGGAGGTACGTACAGCCTCCTTTACTGTTATGTGGGTTCTGGCCTTGTAGCACGTGCAGTCACAGTCACAGAAGGGTAGAAGGGTAGGGCAATGGAATCAGAGAAACACAGAGTCACAGAATGGGTAAGGTTGAAAGAGACCACCACTGCGGCCATCTGGTGCAAGCACCCTGCTCAGACAGGGTCATCCCAGAGCAGACTGCACAGGATTGTGCCCAGACGGTTCTTGAATATCTCCAGTGAGGGAGATTCCACAACCTCTCTGGTTGTGTATACTCAATAAAAACTGTCCGTTTCCTACAAAAGAAGTGACATGGGAAACTGTGTCTGAATGGTTTCTCATCTTTGCTAGGAAGTACTCTTGGTAGTGATTTTCTCAAGAGAGCTGTTCGGCTTTGCAATGAAGCAGAGAAAAATTATTAAAGAAAAAATTAAATTGTAATTGGAGCAGACTTTGGAGTCCAGTTCTTCTCCTTCTCAGGTGAATTCCCTCAGGATGCCACCCTTTCTTATGTTCTCTTGTTTCATGAATATTTAATTCTACTATCTAAAGTGGAGCACTCTAAATGGGTGATAATGAGCAACCTAATTCCTGAACATGTAATAGCCATGATTTTCACACAAGATGGTAGATACAACTCAGTAAAATGAGTTCTCTCAGAAAGGGGTATTCTAAAAGCATAGGAGATGAAAATGTAAATTCTAATAGCTTAATCTACAAAGCAGTGAGGGAAAGGAGTAAAAAGCATCCCTGATCAGGGTATAGGAAAGTAAAAAGTAGAGATAGCCACTCTGGGATAATAGTGGATGGAGCATAGAGCACCAGTTTTCTCATGTGATTCTTGGCTACAGAAGGCTTGAGAATTGCTTGTTTGGAGAGCTCTCTGGGATATAGTGAGTGATATGTAACAATGAAAGGAACAGACCTTTATTCTCCTGCATCCCAAGCAATCCTGAAGTTACTAGGTGTGCTTTCTGCCCTTGGATCTATTGGGGTGCAGTGAGGCTGCCTATAGGAAGTACAAGGAAGAAAACATATGTCCTTTCCGAATTCTGACTAGTCTTAGGCATAAGACAAATGTTTAGAAGAACATGAGATACACCACTCCTGGGCATATCCAGAGGCAAAGGCAGAACTTCAGGTTTCTTATTTGCAAAATCTGAGTGTCCTCAGTATTTCATTGCCTTGAGAATTGGGCAATAATTGAAAAGTGATTTAGAGTGTTTTGACCTGGGTATTTACTTCAAACTTTTGCCATTTACAGCTTTTATAGATATGATCTTGGGTCTACACTAGACATGTATTTTCCTTTGCTTCAGTTCATGGGAGCTCTGTCTGTATGCCTGTAAAATATTTTCAAGAGGAGCACCAAATGTGACCTACTTTGAAATGCCCCACTCGTGAGTTGATAAGTGGCATCAGATTAAACCATTTTTAAGGCAAAAGCATGATGAAAACAAGAAACATATCTGGCTTGTTATATAAATATTTTCTTAATATATTTATATGCTAAAAAATTGTGAAACTCGAAAATCTTTCAAAAAATATTGCTGTTATACCAAAAAGGGACATGTCACTTGCTTTGACACAGTTGCGTTCTGACATGTGCTGATCCTACTGCATATCATTAACAACTATAATATTTTGCACAGCTTTGATAAGGCAGACAGCATTACTCCATAAAGAAATCTCTTCCCCCCCCCAAAGGCTTCTGTTATAAAGTAAAAGTGATATAAAAGTTTCTTGTTAATTGGGGTCCTGTTGGCAAAAATTTTCACTTATAACGAATTAGAAATAAGAATAATGTGAAATAATTTGCCCAAATCTCTTTTTTTCTAGGCCTGCCTCTCATGACCTACTTTGGGAAAAGGGCCGGTAAGGACGGAAAGCATATGTAATCCTTGTTTTGCATAAAAGAAAAAGCAGTAGAGGTTTTGGAACATCAGAACCTACAATTTTAAGTTGCTTGGTGAAAGTCAGGCTGTGTCATGTTTAAATGTGGCTTAAGGGAATTTGATTTATTCTGTATCGCTGAAACTGATGTTTCTGAAATTTCTCACACCTCCGCAAGAAGGGAAACCACTGAGTAACCAAACCATTCATATAAACTGTGTTATGGCCTCTCTAATTTAGAGGTAGAACTTGAAGCTGGGTCTCCCACAGACTGAAGGAGTGGCCTTGCCACTATTTAATGAAACTTTTCTTTTGTGTATATGAAACAACCAGTCATGAAAGTGGAGCAGTTTTAATTTGTAGAAAATAAAGCAAGATAGATAGATAGATAGAACAAATTACTAAATGTAGGAGCTGCTAGAGTCCAAACAATCTCATAGCTATGTGCTGAGCTGCAGCAGTCCCTATAGGGGATGATCCCTTCTAGTTGGACTAGTTGTCACCAGCTATCTCATTCCAGAAGTGATTAGCTTCATAAAAATTTTGGCTTCAGTCAATCAGCATCTATTAACAAAAGTGATTTCACAGGAAAATTCCTGGATCAATTTTAATTAAGATAGATTAAGTCTGCTAAGGTGTAATACTTCTTTGGTTGACTAAGTGAAATAAGTCAGTATGTGTGGTAGAGTTTCAAATTCTGCCTCTGATTATCTGTAGGATAATAAGTTATAGGATGTGTATGCAAGTTTAGGCAAAGTTACAAGGCAGGCCAAGACAAGAAAGGAAGGGAGGAAGAGAGGAAGAGAGAAAGGGAGGGAGGGCTGTTTTTTTGTTTTTTTTTCAAGGGAGCAAGGGGACAGGACTGAAGATAAATGATAATTTGTAGATTCTCTCTAGAACAAAACAGGAGATTCCTAGAAAGGGAGATAGAAAGAGGTGAATAGGAAGAGGTTATTTCACATGACAATTCAGAGACTCTCAGATGTTCTAAATTGCCCCTCTAGGGTAGCTGACCTCTTTCATTAACTAGAGAAAGAATGTAGCAGGACTTCTATGAAACTAACTTTCCTGAAGACTCAGGATTGCTGCGCAGTGCAGTAATGCATACATTGCATGCAGTCTCTCTGACTTCTGGAACCCATCACGCATTCAAAATGATCCACGGTTTTTATAGGAAAAGGAGGGGATTTACTTTATATTCACTTTCTAGGCCTAAAAGATCAGAAAAAAACCCAAAGCTATTCTACACAAATATTAGACTCTTCATCAAAGAACACTGCCCTTCCAAAATACAATAATTTTTTTGCCTACAGCTTGCCGAAGCGGCAAGTACAGTCTCAGCCTTCTATAGAATCCCATGTGGGAACCATGCTCAGTTTTGCGGCCTTTCTGTTGGAGGGTGGTGGGGCCAACTGACCTGAAGTAAGTGGGCAGATGTGGGAAGCTGGCAGATAAATGTCTCCCTCTGGCAATAGTTTTCCTTCTGATATTGGCTCATGGCTGCTGAAGTGAAGATATGGATGCCTTGGTTTAATATTTTCACCTATTGAGCCAGCAAAAGCAAACTTAGATTTATATAGATAAAAAAACCCCACCCATGGAAATATAACATCCCTGGCAGCAGCACAAAATTTAAGATCTGTTCTTTGTCATGTTACAGGGATGAGAGGGTATCATTGATACACTGCTATTACTTCCTCCTCTCAGCTCGGGAAGAATACTTATTTGGAAGCCTGGTTTGTCTAGGTAGCAGCATCCGAGAAGACTAAAAACTGTATTCCCACAGAACACAACCCAGTAGACAAATCTCATCCAGCTGCTTAAGACTGAAGCCCAGCAGCACATTCCATTTACAAATACAGTATTTAGGTAGTCTAGGCCATAAATAGGTTGCTAGAACTTTAAACTCATTGACCTCTTACATCAATTAGACCATTGACACCAGCCTCCCCTCATCTGCACTAGCCTCCAGTGTTGGACTAAGCCTAAAATACAGACCTTCCCAGTTTCAGCAGTCTTGGCTTCAGTAGTCCTCTTCTTTGTGAGCTTTTGGGAACTACCCTTATCAGGACTCAAAAGAGCAGGAAGGCTTCAGGCATTCTGAAGTCTTTCAAAATATTATGGAAGCCCTGAGTGCAGACAGTTCAGAGAGATAATGAGGATAATGGTTTTCCTAGTTGTGGACTCAAGCCTATTTGGATAAAATGGTCTCATATTTGCAGCATTGTTCATTGGTCCACACTCTCATCTGGTATATATCAACTATATGCTTTTGCAGCCAAGGAATACCTAAAAAGAGTCAGGCCTATCCCTTTGTAAATACATTCATGAAATTAATTTGTTAAAAACAAGCACCTTAGCATTCTGAGAATTTCCTGACAGATTTGGCAGAAATATAACAAATTAGCTTGTCTGGTATTAGTCTGATTCACAGCCTAGTTAAGAGAGTGTGGCAAAGGAATATCCAAACATAAGTCTGTTTGGCTTTTCTCTCACCAATAAAGGTGTGTTCCTCCTTCCTGCTTCTTCTCACATTTGTCTCTGTATCATCAAGTTTATTTCCCATGTTGTAAAATGTATACCTTTATTATATAATTTAAAAATTACCCAGTGTGTGAGAAAAATCTCTGAATAGAATTTGAAAATGGCCAAATGAAATGGAACAAAGAATCTTATTAACACTGCACTGGATGCAAGAAGCCAAGTAACACCCCCCTCCCCCCCCATCTTGCATGCTCAGAACTTGAGGGACCAGTCTTTTAAGGTTTCTTGATTTGCATGACCACGCCTTCGCTCCTCCCATGGCAAGCTCCGCTCCTTTTCTTCCTTATAAGATGTCACAGTTTTCCTTCTTGAGCTTGATTGGGTGTCTCGGGGCCGGCTCCCGTCTCCCTTGTTAGCTCGTCAATCTTGTCACACAGCTTATCTAGTCATTTGGTCATGTTATCTCTTGGTAACAAGCTCTGGCCAGGTCTGTTGTTCTCGAGTCAGCCCCTAGACAATACATCTAACGAGCAACCTTAACAAGCGCAGCCTCTCACGGCTGCAGGTTAAATAACCCTCCATTTTCCCCAAACTACACAGTTTATCAAACTCCTGCTTGTAATAAAACCGCCCTCCATTTATTTCCCACAAGTGTACACACCATTTCGGGACTGTTGTGTTTCAGAACGTATCAAAATCATGAGGCAGATCTACTAAGGGCCATAGATGCCCGAGTCCCAGACTATCATCTGAAATACTCAGCAACAACCCAAACATGAAAGCAGCTAAACAGATGCTCTCTCACACATTTTGACTTGACAGTTCTCAGTGTGTATTTAACAGAAGCAACTGAGTGGATAATTCCTGGAATGGGTTTTCAAAAAATTGGTTAGAAGGAATACAGAGAGCTGTAATGTATGCATAGTAGTGTGTACAGCTTATGTGCTTTACTAAAATTTGATTCTTCTCAAAATAAGTTTATTGATTACATACACAGAGACGCAGATGTAATTGTAGCAAACAGTTTATTTCTGATGTGATTAAAATACTTGCAGACAAAGTGAGAACTCCAGATTTAATTACCTCTTCTACTTGAGAGAGGTCAGTTCTCTGTTTCCAGGAGAATCATCTTCCTCTACTATGTGAGCATAAGTTTATTATTAGATTTACTCACAGGTCTGTGCTTAGAAAGAAAACACTTTTGCCAGGGAATTTAAGTAAATATTTGTGGGTTTCCACAAAGATTTTTTTTTTCTGGATGAATAGTATGCACCAGAAGGAGATAATCTTATCAACATTTCTAGCCAGAGTTTTAACTCTTAAATTTCTAACTACAGAATAATCAGACAAGATTATTAACCAGATATTCATTCTAATCCAATTAAAAGTCCTACAGTTATCTTCTTTACTCTAAGAAGCCCATTAAAAAAATGAAGTACCAGCATTATCATTCTCAGTTAAACACCTTTGACCCAAAATTTCTCTCAGTTTTTACTTCAGTTTTGATTTGAAATCACTGGGAATTATTTTTAAGTCTTCTGGGCAAACTACTGTGAATTTCACATGTAGGCTGGCATGTGCTCCATAATTACCATTGGTAACTCTTTGGCTGGTATCTAATATCATTGGAAAGGTAGGAAAATCTTTTGTCTTCTTGCTCAGCTAATCACGTACTGTAAAATCTCGAAAGATGACACTTTACTGTATAGTGTGAGCATTTAATTCTTTTCGATACCTTTTGTAAATATTAGCTACATAACTACTACTTCCCATGCTAACCAGTCTCAACAAGACATTTGATAGTTGTGTTTTGTATTATTCTGGGTATGACCTGACAAACTCAAGACAGTTATCCATATGATTATTCGCATACCAGTCTATTGGAGAATAAAACACTATGTGATATTTTAATGACTCGGCTGCTCCATACAGAAGCAAAGTAAATGATTTTTTTTACTCAAACACATTTTGGAAAAGAATATACTTAAATGGTGTTTCAGAAGATTAGCCATATTCATTTGGAGCTAAGCTTATTACTAAGTCAATCTTTTAAATCCTGGCTTCTATTCATCTAACAGCAACATAGACATAGCCGTTCAGTGTAAACAGTGCCCTTGTTTAAACATACTGATGCACTGAAAGGCATGTAGGTCTTTTGGCTTCTCTTCACAATGTCTTACCCTGTTAAAAGTATATGGATTGACCTGAGCTAAAAATAATGTGTTTAATCTTCAAATTAAAACTACACAGTCATCCTTTTTACCTCCTTTGACTTCAGTTATTAGACATAAAGCACTGGATTGCATGCAGAATCTACATGCAGCTTTTTGTAATGTATTATTCAAGAAGTCTGCCATTAGCTACAGTATATATTGCAGTACCAGCTGCTGTTGCAACATAAACAGGGAACTGCCACTTCACTCTCTGATCAGGAGTATATGCTGGATCAGTTTATGTAATGAAAGAAGGATCTGGCAACAAGCTTTGCTCAGGTCTCTTCTATCAGGGCTCTTATAAACTCAGAAATTAACTATGTGATAGGCTCCTCAGCTGAAGTGCAAGGCCTTGATTTCTCCTGTGTATCACAGACCTGCAGATCAAACTGTCTGGCTCATGTAAATGACAGAGTAACTAGGAATGTGTGAGAGAGATACACACTATTAGACTGAGACTGGTGCCACAGCAGGAAGGTTGTCAGATTAATAAGTAGCACAAGTGGGAAGGCAGCAGACTTCTAAATTCTTGACATTAGCATCATATTTATATATTCCATTTTACAAAATCAGCCAGACACAAGTAGCTTGTACTACCCTGATTTGTACGGTGGCAGCATAGTCATGCTAAACTCCTTGACAGTTTTCACTTCCCAGCTCTTAGAATGCCTTCCATAACATACTGAGGGCTAAAAAAACTAAGGGTAAAATATTAGGACTCTTGCCTATTGTACCCTCCACAGTATTTTTAGAAACAGTCTGGAAGAAGGATACACAGTTTTGAATGATGCCTCTTAAATCTAACAGCATCCTTCTCAAATGGACACAATGATTGTTCCGAATCTTCAAGGAGGCACATTTGTTCCTTTCCGTGGAAGAGGAAGTACATAAATGGCTGAAAGGCTTTTTACAGCTGTTTACATCTCTGATCAGATGGTGAGCTGTATTATATGAGGGTAGGACATCAGCAGTGAATGAAGGTGCAAGCACTTTTGCAGCAAGACCAAAGATGGGAAGAACTGCTTATGGGTGAGAGGGAGCAGAGAGAGATGAAGAACAGAGAAGAAACTCATCTGTCTTAAACAGGACAAGTATATCTGCAGCAGGAGTCTTGATGGTAAAAGTTCCATAGAAGGGATTTTGTGGCAATGCATTTATGCTCCTCAGAAATTTGAGAAGATAAAAGAAAGTCCATTCCATTGCAAAGAAGAAGAGAGAAGACAAGAGGAGAACATAGATGTTCTGACCCTGATGTGGAAAAGGGCAATATGCATAGGCATGTATTTTTGTGACAACAAAACAATTGGACCATCCACTAGCCTGAGTAGGATCATCACCTGGTAACAGCAAGATGCCTCTTTCCAGAGGCGTATAACTTGGTGTTGTCTGAGCAGCAGTTTTTATGACCAGGGCAAGACAAAAACATGCCCCAGACCTGTAGAAAGAGTGACAGTTTTGTCTCACATTGTCAAAGGCACTAGAGCTTGGATTTAGAGTGCTTTAGGATTCCATAGGTTCCAAATATTTGGCAGTCCAGCCAGACCAGAGAAGTTCTTCTCCCTAGTCGTAAAACACAGGGGCCATTCTTACAGATGGGTAACTCTCTAGATGTCCATGCCCATGTGGGTCTTGGTGTCCAGTCAGAATGGCAGCCATGCTGCCAGAGGGTCCCTGAACTAAAGAAATGGCTTTTGCGACAGACAGGAATTAAAAAAGGAGTGTTTGGGAATCACGCCTGACAGGATGCATTCATAGAACAGTAAAGGTTCAACAGGTTTTCCTGTCCTCTTCCACTGACAGCTTTTATTGATGGCTGACATAGACACCCAAATTCCAAAAGAGGAGAAGCAACCCTTATTTTTATTAGTTGCTCTTTGACCACAAGTTGCTGCTGTACTGAGACTTTATTCCTTAGCTGCTTGAAAGGCCAAGCAATGGCATTGCTGCTATGTGTGTTCCATGACTTCCTCTGAGCGATCCTCTGAGCGACATCCCCACACCGTAGCCTGAAAAGAGCCTCTGGGAACATAAATCTCAAAGGTTTTGACAGAGGCCAGATGGCTCCAGCAGGAAAGGGTGATTTTCACTGGTGTATTCTCATTGCACTGTGACTAATGTCTGCTGGACAGTAGGAAAGCCTGGCCAAGATATTCTCTCTGTTGTATTCTGTTAGTTTTCCAAGAGGGCAATCAGTTCTTGAAGTCAAGTATGGACTGATTTTCAAGGCTGACACAGTTTGCACTTGCCAAAAGAAAAATATTTTTTATTTCACAGGAAGAAAATATTTCTGCACTTTAAACCAGAGTGTCTGTTCTCTTGACTTCAAAGAACTTTTAGCTGTTTGCCTTCCACCTCCCCTCCCCACTCTCGATGGAGTGCAAGAGTCACTGACCTGCATGCTGATCTAGGCAAGGAGGAACTGGTATGGCCCTTAAGTCATGTACTTAGGAGAAGAAGGACAGTGCAGAGATATGTGAGTCTGGGCAGTGAGCACCAAGGGGCAGAAGGCAAACCAACCTCCACAAGTCTTCAGTACCATAGCAACCAGATAGTAAAAATTCAGGGGAAAAGTAGGTGGGATGCTATATTTTAGTCACTTACTTACAAACAAGATTTTTTTTTTCTTAACAGAAGAGAGCAGGGAAGACCTGTGTGGGCTGAGCACTATTAAAAAATTGTGATGGCAACAGAAGGAAAGCCTCCATATGCAAAGGAGGCAGAGAAAGGAAAGGAAAAACAGTGTCAGACTGAGAAATCAGAGTTGCTTGGGAGGAGTGTGGAGGATTATGAAGGATTACAATGGTGCACATGCAAACAGGAGGCTCTGGGATGAATGCTGGATGCTACCACACTTATGTGAGCCCCAAGAAGGCTCTGGTATGAGCAAGCCCATCAAAGGCTGGAGGGAGCTTGCAGGTCTGCTGAATTGCAAGGAAGGAGCAGCAGGAGATGGTAGTGCTCAAACAGAGCAGCTCACCTGTGGGCATGTTTGGGGAGGGACACATGTAACTGTGCTGTAGGTTAAGTTCAAAATCTAATTTCAAATTTCTTTTTCTTGATATGTTTTTAGTTGCTCTGGAGAAAGTAAGTAAATATGTCTCATGAACACTATATTATGTCATGATTACAAACATTATCTCATGTTAGCATTGAAAGCCCTTTAAAGTGAAGGAGGGTGGGTACTTGCTTCAGAGCTGTATCTAGCATCATTTTACATCGCCTGGGAGTAACAGCAAGGATAATATAAAAATTTTGCATTAACTTTTTAACAAAGTATTAAATTGAAAGATGTTATTTTTGCACATATTTATTTAAATTTACTTATTGCATTGACTCTAAAAATAAGTATCTTATTTTTGTGACACTTGTGGCATGTTTTTTCAGCCACAATAGTTTGTAAGTCTTTCTAAAAAGTTGTATTTTGGACAAACTTCTTCAGATTAGGTATGGTGGTCTTTGAAGTGTGATTATTTCATTGCTAGACAGCTGTTCTGTTCCTTTTTGATCAAAACCAAATTTTTTTAAAAAATCCCAAAGCCATGCATGCAGATGTCATGTGTGTCCTATTTATACAAGACCTAGAAAGAAATTTCTAAAGCACTGTGTTTAACTCAGAATCAAAATATATTATATTTGTTAGGCAACAGGGGTGATAAACTATTGTCATTGAAGAGCATTTCCAGAGTGGTTCAGAAAACAGCTTCCAAAAATTACTATATTATCTTGTCAATAAAGCTGCAAAATGAAAAGTAATAGGTTATTCATGATTGTGATGATTTCAGTAATACCAACTGGGCCTTTCTTCAGCCATGTATAATGGAAGTAAAACACATGAGGTTTTTTAATTAATTCTATTTATAGCAATAAAAATATGGGATAGTAAAGTATGAAAGTGCTAAAGGGAAATTGAAATTAAACGTAATGCAAGTATCATTAATGGCACCTTTATTATTTTACATTGATGGATTAACTTGCATTGCTGAACTAACACTGCACTCAGTAATACTTGTGTTCATCACAGTAAAGCAGAGGTGTAATTCATGAAAGAAATGATCTTTTGTTAGAAATCAAATTATATTAGCTTCTCACCAGAAAAGTCTCTTCTGTTCTTAGACATCTGCATTAACACCCTTAAAATCATCTTGTTCAGCTTATATGGAAGCATGCTCTTACTACTACTCTTCGATCCTTTAATTAAAGGCCCTGGGAAACTGAATGTTGTCAGCCTCAGCCAGGATCTGCTTTTAAGCCCTCCTGGCAGTACGAATGGAATGCTGTGGGGTCATGCAACACACTTAAATCATCTTTTTTCTCAAACCAGCCTATGTAAGAACAAACAGAAGTAGTATTTATTTACCAAATATAAATACATGATACTGTTTTGAAAACATTCAGAATAAAAGGAAGTAACATAAATCCACACAGCATTTTAGCTTTCAAGGTCCTTCCACCCTGCAGAGGTCAGCTAGGAAGCTGAAAGATGCTTCATAGCCTTCCTGTCTGAAGTCTGTTTTGCAAACAACCCAACATTGTCTGACTACATTCATGGAAGAAAATCCTGGATTTGCTGTTCCTACTTCACAAATACCATAATTATCCTGTTGAGGTTTAACAGAATTAAAGATCCCTCTGCTTTAAGGGACTCAGGAACTTTGGGCAAAGTTTCAATGCTCCTGCCACCAGAAATCTGTCTGCTTTATCTAACCTGGAAAAGTTAATGTCTCTTGGTTACGATCCAGGGCTAACCTTATTTGTTCATACAGCAAATGAAAGATTATTTTCAAGGTGAGCTGAGCAAGTAGCTAAGTCATGCATTTTACTTTCCTACTTCCTAAGTCAGTGATTGGTATCCCTTCACATTGATGCTGCTATTTTCTAGAAATAGCATTTTCACAACATTGTTGCAAATAAAGCGTGTTGATTACAGCCCTGGATTTTCATAGTAAACAGCATTAGCCTAGTTTAGACCATGCCTATGTGAAAAATAAAGGACCATATCATGTAAGCAGGTAATATTTGTAAACATTCTGGTTATGCAAAAAAAGATAACATAATTTGTTTAACTTAGAAGTACCAGCTTGGTAAGAACCCTTTCTGCCTTCACAAAAAATTGATCTCCACATCCGTCACAGTATATCTGAATACTTGGCTACAATCCTGAGTTTAGCAGCTTATGCATAAATATGTTACACAGAAATGAGAAGTGGCAACCTATGCAGAACTTGCATCTACTTTTCCATCTGCTTTTCTTCTATTTTGTGTTTTTCCCTTCTTTACGGGGTCCTAGCAGATTCTGCAGAACTTCAGGCAGAAAGCAATTTGCATATGCAAGTGCAAACAGAATGACACTGGAGAGAGGAAGGGCTCAATTTGATTATCTCTCTTAGTTAAAAGCTGAGAAAATCAGTGATCCGAGGGGATTACTCAAAATGTCTTAGGAGGCTGTAAAAACCTTACCCTGATAAAAGTCACTTTGAATATATCCTGTAACCTTACTATGTGAAAAAAGGTTTTCCTCTCCCATTGTCCTGCTAAATTCTGGCAAGCTCTTTATAATATCTAAAACCACTAGCATTTCTGCAGCTTCAGGAGATGATCTACATAATCCTAAGGAATCTACGTTACCATCTCTGGGGTTTGGCTAGGTTTAGTGTTCCTTGCAGACTGCTCTGGGGATTGTATACACTTAATGCCAGTGTGTTGATGGATGTTTTGTGATGCTACATAAATATTTTCTTACTTTTCGCATTATATTAAACATTACAGGTGGAGAGTAGGTATTTCATGTTCCAGCTAGGCTGACTATGACAGACCTTATCAGAGAGGCCAGGTAAAATGATTGCTTCAATTTAAAAATTCACTTATGCTTAGGACACTAAAAAATGCTGAGAATGCCACATTTTCTTTGTTTATGCACTTTGTGGCTGTGCCACTTTCCTTAAATGTTCCATTATGAAAGCAGGGGGATGTATTCAGAGAAATACATATCAGGCTACAGGACACTGCTTTGTTCTAGCTCATTTCTGTAGGGTGCCTGATGTGGTAATTATCAAGTTAAAAAAAGGCACTATGTTCTATTTCTGTAGGGACACAAGAATGGGATTTAGAGACCTATTCCCAAGGGCAGGCCTGTGGGAAAAGTTGTAATAAACTGCCTCCCACCATTGTATTGTCCAGGAGACCAAAAAAAGCAAACAAATACTTGCCTTCCTTTCTTTTTAAAGAAACATATATCATTGTAATTCTGTTGTCTAATCTCTATGTATTAAGAGTAATGTACATAAATAAAAAACATTCAAATCTGATCGCAGGCAGTTGCAGGATCACCAAAAATGAGACTGCTCGCTACAAAGAGGAATGGTACAACACTTTCCTAATTCATTGTAAAGAAGTCGACAATCTTAATCCCTTTGAAAATCTTCTCGAGCGCCCTTCTAGTACTTCTTTTAGTATCAGTCTTCTTTAATCAAGCAGTTCTAATTCAAGATGCCCACTAAATAGCACAGCATTTAAAGATAATGACATATTGTCTCATTTACTAGAAAATCATGGAGAAGAAATAGAAAAAACACTGCATTTTCCCCACAGAACACATTCTTTATATCTTTTCTATTCATGTTTTTAAATGAATGCATGAAAAAACCACAACCAGAGCCCATACACCTATGAAACCTAGAAATGCTTCAGGCTAGTTCTTGAAAAGGATTGCCTGCATGAGGAGAAATACCATTTATTAAAAAGGGATCAAACCCATATTCTATGTTGGGGAAGGCAACAACAGAAAACATGGCTCAAAGAGAGACAAGGATGATCCCCTCAGCCCAAATGCTATTTCATTCTTGTGGAGAAGGCAAGAACAGGGTATTTAGAAGTTTTCAGTGGCCTGGACACAGCGTCACCCCTGCTTTATGCAAGAATTGAAATAAGAAATCTAGTCCAGGAAAATGATTTAGAGACCCAAGCCATAAAAAAACCCACTGCTCTCCTAAAAAACAGCTGGCTTGGGAGCCCTTGACTCACACTCAGAAGCTTTCTGGAGGTACTGAGGCAGGCTGCGGTATCATGCCCTTTATGACCAAATCCTCTTGGATAGTTTTTACTCCCTTACTAAGGAGTAAAAACCATAGCTAAATAAGACAAAATAAGACAAAACTGAGTTTAAAATCCCCCACCATTTTCATCAACCAAATCTGCCCAATAATTATTCATTAAAAAGACTTTACCTATATAAAGGGAAAACTCTTTTTCATATCCTCTTTGGGCAATCTCAGAAGACTAGAAGACTGAATAGCTGCATTTAATACTTCCTTCCCCAGGAATTAATGAAATGGATTTGGGCCAGGATGTTCTCTTTCCTTCTCTCTCGTGTTCAGTACCACTCATGTGACATTTAATATTATAAAATTTCTAGGGATATCAATTTCTTAGATTTAGCTCAATGTGTAAGTGAATACTTGACGAGAGTTCTGAGTTTTCACAAGATTATGAGGGAATTATTTCCATCTGGCATCTTCAAAATAATAGCCAACATACTTTAAGAGGAAGTACAGTTTGCATTTCAAATGCAGAATTATTCAAGCAATGACTGAAACACTGCTGATTTCATAGGCTGAGTTCATATCAAGTGGTGCTTCTGTACATTTCAACGCTGTTTCATTTAGTGAAAGATGAGATCATGTTTGATTGCTGTGATGCAGTGATTTTTTTTTGATCAGGTAAGACTGCAAAAATTAAGAGCTTCAACACAGCTCTTATACTCTTGATGAAAATCATCAGATCCAGCTTAATAGCAAGTAATGCTTAAATAAAAAAAAATCCACTTCTGCTTGAGATTGTTATTTTTAGTCTGTCTTCACTCTAATCTAAGTTTATACAGCTTCATTCACTCAAGAGAAGTTCTTATAGGCTTTTCTGAAGGCGGATGGGAATAGGAGGGTGGGAACAGCGTAGTAGTAACTGAGTTATTTGTGGGCTTCCTTTCTGACTAAGATATTTTACTCTCTATCTGCAGTGATCAGTTTAACACATTATGGATTCACACGACAATTTTGTTCATTTAAAAAGGATCCAATTATGAAAACGGTAAAACTGCAGTCTTAAAAATCAAAATACTTCTATTGTGCTGACATACCCAATCCTTGAGTTGAGCAAGGGAAAAAAGAGTTAACAAGCTAAACATATCTGAAGTGGCTACTGTTGGCTGTTCCTCACAGTATTTCAGAAATGTTCCATATGGAAGGAAGCAGATTTGATAAGTTTCTTCAAGAGGGAACCAAAAAATAAGAGGATGAAAAAAGACATAGAAGCTTCTGTCATAATTAGAAGCATTTGGTCCCTCGGATTTTACAAGTTTGCCAAGAGAAAAAGTAAGTTTCCTAGGAGGGGATGCTAGGGAGGAAAGAGAGATTACAGTAATACTATTGGTTTCAGATATAAGAATCAGAAAAATAAAAAATACGAAATCAGTCTTTGACACTAAAATTTTTGAAGAATAAATACTACTGTGCAGATTTGAGGTCCTTCTGCATTTGTCACATTTCTGGTTGTTTTCCTAAAATTATTTTGTAGTATTTCTCCAATGAGATGATATAGATTTAATATTTATATATGGAGTTTGTAAATAATTGACTAATTCCATATGTAAACAGTCTCCTATAGACAACTGTCATTATTGCATTATCATCATATCTTAATTAAACTTAAATTCCATTCTAAATCAGTTTGGTGTGATTTTAAGTGGAAGCCTATGCATCCTGGTCTCAGTTAATGGCTCTTGGCATTCCTATTCCACTTAGACTATGATGATTCTTTTTATTTTTTTTCCTCACTGACTTGTTTATGTCACATACCTCTTGCAGTCTATAATAAGTCTTGTAAAATCTTACACTCAGATCTTATATCTGCATCCCCCTAGGCTGAAGCTGTTCACCTGCAAGCAGCTGAGTTGACCTTACAGCCTTCCAGAGCAGAAGGAAGGCTGTAAGCCTTCCTGAAGGAAGTCAGCTCCTGCCTCATCCAGCCCTCCTTCTCATTCCCAGCTCTTCACATCCAGTATTGCCCCGGAAGGGCCCTTTTGTTGGGTTCCTCACACCCTTGCACTTACTGACCCAGCTGCTCTTCTATGGGACGAGGAAAAGCTTTCTGTGAGCTAGAAAGAGTTAAGTGGAAGGAACGACATAACAGAGTGTTGAACAGTTTGGTGGGTATAAACAAAGCAGAGCAGGGCAAGGGAAGAAATGGGCAAGTGCAGGACGTGGATTTAGGGGCAGTACGAGAATAGGGGTGAGCGCTGGGCACACCACATCAAGGATGGGACAGAGGATGGTCATGGAAAGCCTGTCAGAAACTCTCTGAGACTCTTTCGGAATTACCTGTGAAAGGAGCAATGCTGGGATCCTGGGGCACACTGATGATACCTGCTTGCTGTGTGAAGGTTTTATTTTCTCCCAGCTTTCACTGAGATCAGTGAGAGCCTGAACATCAGCTGAATGGATATTTCTCTCTGTTTTAAGTCTGCTGACTGTTAATCTGCCCTCAAATGTACTTTTGATCCTGTAAGCTTAGTGAAGGCAGAAGATAGGGCAGTATTATAGAAAGGTCTTGTTTTTCTCTTGATGCTTGGGTGTTACCTCACTTAGTAGACTGCCAATTTGTAGATTCCCTGGTCTACAGCCTATCTCACCCATAAATGTACTGCTGTTTCAGAGTTTGCCCTACCTCAATTCTTGTAACCTCTAGCAATAGTTGATCTGTACACACTTTTTATTTCAAAATAATTTCAAAAAAATACAAGTTCTTGCCTGAGAAGTTTCAAACTTTAAGTGAGAAATTACTGTCACGTTCATAAACATGTTAAAATGTGATTAGAAGGAGTTAAGCTACACAGCTATGAATCTCTAACCTGGGTTTTATATCAGGGTCTACTTTTCAAAAGAACACTTTTATATGTTCTTTTATGGAGAACACTACCTATGGTCTTCAGTGGTTGTTTTTGATAGCAGCTAAGTGAGATTCCAAGAATGGGTCTTGTAATAAAATTTGGCAGTTAGGATATGACAAACACTTTTTTACCCAGATATTATAATTTCTTGTGTATCTATAGATAAATTGTATCTATAAATGTGCTTCTAATTCACTTCAGTACAAAATAAAATAGGTTAGTTCAATCTTTTGTGAAATAATATTGCACCTGAAAATTTTGCTCAAACTTTGAAACTAATAACAAATTAACATTTTTAAAGTATGTTTACATTATTAAAGGCCAAAATAGGCTGTGATACTTTTTTAAAATTAGGATGAAAAATGAAACAGATGTGTTTTTAGTGAAATTTTTATTCACAATATAATCACAGTGTTTTGCTTACATAACTAGAGAAATAAAAGTACCAACAAACTGGTATTTTTCTTGCCCAGAAATACTCAGATACGTCACCTGAGTAACCTTATTGATGAAAAAGCTTTGGCTTCTTTCCTTCTTCCTAGCATCATGTTTTAACTCCATCTTCCTTTGTCCTCTCAGAAACCCACAGCTGGTGTTGATACTGTCAACCCTGCACTGGATCCTAGCTTAGATTTGGAAAAAGTTCATGATTAAATGCTTGAACAGTAGCCCTTTTCATCTGTAGCTTATTTTATTATGGGCTTGTTTTGCAGACATGATGGAATACCAAACTAAATGGAGACTTATGAAAATCCTCATTGAGTGTTAGTGTCTAAGATCTAAGTTCTCTGGAATTTCCTTCCAAATTAGTTGTTGTTTCAATATTCAAAAGACCTTGATTGTTCTTTTGTTGAGTCTGATGACATGTGGCTGGGAAAGTCACTGGCTGTATGAGTTGTTCCTTCTGGTTCAAGACTCATATCATATTGCAGCTGTTTGCCTTCTTCTAAAAAATAGCATGTTGTAAATAAACATAGACTTAGAAATACTGCCCTGAATCTTGTGTAAGATCGTAAAATATAATATAATATTATTTTATATATATATATATATAATATAATATATATATATAATATATATATAAACTTTGGTAAGAGGTCTTCCATGGTGGCTGTTCTAGAGCGTCTTTCTATGCAGACTCTCTCTTTGAATATTGGAAACTCAATAGTTTCCAGTGTGGAGGCAGGACACACATTTTTGTATGAAATATACGGAATTTCTGGTATAGAAAAAATAGTGATTATTCTAGGAGAATTTCACATTTCATATGCTACACATTTTCTCATCATTTTTACTTTAGGGATCACTCAGTCCAGGTAATTTTAGTCTTTCTTACTACTTGAAATCAGTAAATAATTTCACTTAGCTCTTCCTTTCTCTTCCACATCATCCATCATAACCTTTGTTTGTTTACAATTGTCATGTGGGTTTGTGGTTTGTAGTTTTTTTTCACTGTCCAGTAACTAATAAGGAATGGAAACTGAGTTCCACAGAGATTAAACTCAGACATTTGAAAGCATAGTATATAAGTAGTTTTGAAGTAAGGCAGAACACATATTTTTGTTGTAAGGATACAGAGTTAAACTTTTCTATACTTTCTACACTGTGATGGGCCAGAAAGGAATGCTTTTTCCTTGGGAAAATGGAGGCAGTATCTGGAAAAAATACAAAGTTTCCAGGCTTGAGTTTCTGATTCATTGTAAGTCCTTTCACTTGTCATACACACAGCATAACACTTTGTCACAATGTCATGTTAACTCACTCCTTAAAAAGGCTGAAAGCTCCTTCTCTTCTCAGTCTCCCTAGAAAATTATTTTATGTCTTGGTGCCTACATAAACACGAAAAACCAGAAAACTTACTTCAGGGCAAAGCAGATTGTACATTTAGTCTCAGTCAAACAGCTATTCTTTAAAGGGGTGAAGTGAAAGTATTTAAGTAGTGATTTATATTCCAACAACTTTCCTATTAAACTGGAGGAATGTAATCACTGAGTGTATTTCATTACACCCCATTTAATGAAGGGGACAGGGATACACAGTATGAGGCAGAGAGCAACAGGTCCTAAAGAAAACACACAGTATGGATATGGTAGTCTTCTGAAAGGATGAATATTGTTCAGTATTTTTTGCTACATCTTGTTCCATTCCCGACTTCCTTTCTCCCCTGTGTTTTTCACTTGTTTTTCTTCACATAACTTAGATGCCTTCTCTTTGTACCTTTTGTGTACGTCTAACTCAGGTGCTACACCTAGAAATCCCACTTCCCACACCAAAAAGTATTCTAACTTTCTCTGGAATGTTAGAATACCCTCCATCACACTGGTGATAGAACTGCTAAATGCTGACAGGTGTCAGGCCAGACAATCTCCACACAGCCCTTTCAACCTACATTCCTACCTATGGTTTTGGTTGGATACTGTGGTTTAAATATGGACAAAGAAGCACATACCAGTCAATTCTCCCATTTTGCGGACTGAACTGTACCTTTTATGGCTTGACTACTGGCTCTGGGGTTTTTTATGTGTGATAACATGTGCATGGCAAAACAGATATTCACTTGCTTCCTTGCTAATCTTTCAGCTTTCCTAATGTGCTATGAGAAAAAATATAGAAAGAAAAACAATCCACATCCCCGAGCACTGTCAGTATCTCTGCCAACAAGGGAGAACTTGTCCTTTCGTTGTCCCCTAAAACCCTTTACACAAAACAGCTAGCTCTTCCTTTGCTTGCCTTCAGTTGAGACCAGTCTGCTGTGTCCAGCCACTGGAAGCTGGCATCTGCACAAGAATGTTTCAAGGGGCTGTGCATGTTCAGATGAAATATGCTCCAGCGTGTTCTGCTGTGCTTGAGTGTCTGTCCTGCTCAGGCAGGAGGAGATGAACAGCCTCACAAATAGTCTTTGCTGCAATAGGAGGAAGCCTTACCAATTGAGGAGTGGTATTCCTGGACAAACAGTGAAAAATAAGGAAGTCAGAAAGGCATATTCTGAATAAGTCTACAATCCTAAGCAATAGTCTCATTAATGGTTCTTACTGCCAAATGCTGTTTCATTTGCTTTCAGAACTGTCTGCACTAATGACAACTTCCACTTTCAAGTCATTTACATAAAGTATTGTTCTCATGTCAACTGCTAGCAGCTAGATAGCTGCATCTCACCAGGTGAGATGAAAAAGAAATGGATAGAGCAGGTTGCAAGTGAATTCAGAGAAAGATGGGTTTAATGTGGTGGTAGGAAGGATGAAATATAATGTCCCCACCACGCACAAGAATAAATACATCACCACTGGGGATTCCCCTATGTGAGACTTTCACAGATAGGTCTTCACAGTGAAGGTGATGATCTGTACTGAGGTAGTCTGTGCTTCACTAGATCTCATCACTTGGTGTGTTTGTTTCCCAGCCTTTCCCGGCAAAAGTGGGTGAGTCTAAGGGGAAAAAAAAAAAGAAGAAGAAGGAAAAAAAAAAGACAACATCAAGATTCTTAAGGAGAAGTCATGAGAAATAAGAACTTGCAGACCTACTCAGTGTTTGGGCTGGGTAGCACTTTTCCATAGTCTCTGATGGAAAAGCGTGGTGTCTAACCCTCGAGACTGGCAGTGAAGGTCTTCATACAGCTAGAGAAGTCACTAGCCCATCTGCCAAGCCTTGTGTTGCCACATTGCTCCCATGTGTTGAATCAGCTTCAGGTGCCTCATGGTGAATCAGCAAATACAAATCATTCAGAAATATTACATCCCTCACTTGAACTTAAGCTTCCCAGAACTAAAGGAGACAGTTCAAATACATAATGATACTTTGGTGTGATTTAAATTCAGCTCAAAAGGAGTTTATTTTGTGCTTTTGGCTTGTAACACAGAATGGGCTGCAGAGATACAGATTTTCTCTGAAGAACAAACCTTATCATATGCATGTCCGTTGGTAATACAAGTCAGGGTTTTACAGTCATTTCTAACATACTTTGAATAAGCTAGAGCTCCAAATAACACTAGACTGATGCTATCATTTGACAGTGAGTGATTCTTTATCCTAAACCAAGAGAGAAACTGAGTCTAAACCCCATGTCAAAAATATGAGGGGTTTCACTGCAGTTTGCTACTGAAACATCAGCACCTACTGATCTCATTCTTATATGACCCAGAGAGATCTTTATTTTTTGATTTATTTACCAAAAACATAAAACTTGATGACTTGGATGGCTTTAATGACTGAGACACAAAATTCATAACAGTTTTGCTAAGTTAAACACATATTTAGAGATATAATTACTATATAACTTAAATAATGTGCACTTATTGTAGGCAGTGAAATAATATATACTAATATTTTGAAAAATTGTGGTAATAATCAAATCTATTAAAAACTTGGGTAAATAATTAGTTCCCAGATAATGTATTTTTTCCCTGCATTGTACAACCCATTGACCTAAAGGTTTTTGACACTTTTCCATTGCTGGCAATAGAAATGTGCAATAGAAATGTGGTTGGATGATGACTTAGAGGCAAAATTAATTTTTATCAAAGCACAGTTCAAATGAAAGCAAAAAAAACCTTTTCCTCTTTATTCTCATTATGCAACTAATTTGTATATGGTGTTGGACATCTTGACTGAAAATTAGACTGTTTGTACGAAATAAACTTAATCCCTTTTCAGAATAAGTTTAATTATTTGGAAGCAGACAGCATTAGCTCAGTTTTAGAAGGCCCACTCCTGCATTTTATCAGAAATAGCTGTTCTGGAATACTTTTCATGTAGGCAAACTTTTATCTTCCTTTAGAGACAGAGCTGGAATTTCATTCTTTAGGAAAATGCTGTACTATGTGAAAAATGTTTGTTTTAAAGTGATGTGCAATTACCATTTTTCAGACTATCTGTGGAAAACTTCTTAACATTTCTGTTTAATATGTATGATGGGTTCTTAACAGAAAACTTCTATCAACAGAATCAGCTATTCAGCTTTTGGAGAAGCTGCCGTACGGCTGCTCAGAGTCATAGTTACTTCCTAGCTGAAAAACAAATCTGAAATCGCTATGTCTAGTTTCATCACAAACACTCAAAATAGAAAGCCCCTCGACATACAGCATAATTTTCTTGATTAAGACACTATATGGCTGATCTTACTTGTTGACTGTTGATTTAGTTCTGTATTTTTTTCATTTGCAAAGTTCCCAACTTATTTTTTTTCTGGACCACAGCTAATTTTAGGAAAAAAAAGTTCCATTATTAGGGATAATAGAACTTTAAATAATAAAAATAAACTGGAACATCTAGTGCTGTGTTCTTCAGAAGATGATAGAGTTCACAGAAAGCAGTCTGATACATAAAATACGTAAGTAGCAGAAGCTAACTCATATCTATGTTGCAACAGAGAAAAATAAAGTCTTTGCAGGATTCTGTTTGAGTGTTTTGGCACCTACTGAGCAAGTTTGGAGAAGTAATAAATATTCTCATCCTATTTCAAATAGCAACCACCTCAAGAATGTGCCTCTAATTTATAGACAACACCTTTTGGATATATTTTAATACACTGGAGAGGACAGCAGCAAGTGGAGTTTGCTGGAAGCATGGCCTATGAAGACGGACTGAAGTCAGCAGGTTTGTTTAACCTGGAAAAGGCCGAAAAGACCCAATGAATAAAAAAAAATATATACAAAGCTTCTGAAGAGAGAAAGGTAATAGTCTGTTCTCTATTATGAACTCTTTAGTATCGGCAGGTAAAAACCATTTATTTCAAAAGTGACAAAGACAACACTGACTCTGTACTGGAAATAGAATGGATTATTCTTTTAGCCCATTTTCCTAAAATACCAAATAAGAAACTGATAAATTTTAAAGCTTTACAATATAGTAGGAACTTTTGATAAAACATTTAATTTCATATTTTTAGATACATGGGAGAGGAGAACTTACGGATAGTTATAAGTAGGGGAAAGAAAACAGGTAATGTCTCAAAACTTGAAATATGCCTTTTATTACTGTGAGGCTTATTAATATCTTGTGTCTTTGCTGTGCTACCTGCTAATATAATGAGGTTTATCTAGACCACCTTATCATACCAAACCTGAATTAGATTCACATAAGATTAAATACTATGTCCTTCAAAAAATTAGTTAAGATTTTAAAATGAAAATGCTTTGATTTTTTTTAATGCTTACATTTGTAATGCTTACATTTTTATTCCTAGAGCTAGGTATAAAAGGTCAAAAAAATCACTGAAGAGAGAAACAACAAGAAGTGGATTAAGGTTAAAAGCAAAAGATTGTGAAGAAGAAAAAAAAAGAAAAAAAAGTACAATACTCCTTGGAATAAGCAATGCATATACTATGCTTGGCTGAATTCTAAATGGAAAATTTTTGTAGACATTCATCAATTTTGTACATGGTAAAGTAAATATTCCCAATAGATGGATAAAATGTAACTGGTGTTATTTTCTAGGGCAAAAACTGAGTTCCTGTCCTCAAGGTTACAGCAGAAAGTAAATGCTGCATATCAGTGCTTGCAGCAAACAAACTGGGTGACACACAAGTTTTTTTAAAATGTAATATTTTAGCAAAAGCTTTTAAAAACCATTTCCCTTCCATATCTTTTTTCCAGCTGCAACAGCCAGTGGATTTGGTTATTTTTGCCCCACTGGTGCTCTGAGGTCCTGGCTGTCATTGGGAAACTTGGGAAACTGTCTGGAATGAGCAAAGTGTGCCTCATATAATGGGGAACCAGGCACGAATGGAGGGTTTAATCTTCTTGGCTGTTGTAAATCTGCTTTCTAGACAATAACTTCAAAACTGGAGCTTGTCCTTTGATGTTTCTGAAGATCTTATAGCATGACCAAGCATCAGCTTTTGTGTTGCTATGCTCAGTTTTTTCTCAGGATGGGTCATTTGCCAGCCCTCTCTGTCAGCATGTTTGTACGTTAGTTTTTAGAAGCAGACTGGAGACAGATGATTGCCACTGGCTGTGATGTGATTTTTTCCACATTTTTAGGTGTCCATTAGCAGTTGTCTTTGCCGAACATTGCCTCTTCCTTCAGAACTGGCAGAACGTGTGATGAGAGAGGTCCTCAACCCTCGTAGTGCTGTATCGCCTACTTCACCTTCATTTATTAAATAACAGCAGTTTTTAAAGTGTTACAAGTTTGCCCGGTTGATTTGGTGCTGAAACAGGTGAGGAAGTCTTAACTGAGCTGTTCTGCCAGCTTTGCTCTGAAAGCATTAACCTCAGGCAGACGAGCTGTGATAAATGGTGGGAAACTTGAACACACACTACCTCTAGAGACTTCTCTGCAGATAAGCTTTCACTAGAGCTGTAGATTTGGTTGATTTCCAGAAGCGCTAAGATCCAAAACATGTTGAAACAGAAAGAATCTTGTAATGAGACTGGAAACAATTCATGAAAAATCCTCTGAATGGAGTTCGGTTCAAAAACGTTTTTGGCAGCTTTGAAAGCAAGTTTCTTACCTTACTGATAGAGCAGAGAAGTATTTCAGGTCATAAAAATGGTTGTGAACAGAAAGGATATCCTACACTTTTCAAAGAAATACACGTTTGTATTTTCTTGTTTTGCTGCTTACTCCTGAAACAAATTTTTACATTTCTATGAAAAGTAACATCTTATCAAGTAGATGGCATGTTCTGATATTTCAGATGCTTTATTTAATTGCCAAAATCATATGATGCTTCCCTCTGTGTCCTGCAGTTGAACTTTGCCCTTACCAGAGCACTGCTACCACTTTATAGAACCACAGAGAAAAGTTTGAAGTGGAAATTAAAATATTTTTTTTTACATAATGACAGTTAATAGTCTTCCGCATAGTAACTTTGCTTTCATATCTCTTTCAATTCAGATTAAATGGTTATTTGCAACTTAAAATGTCCATTAAAAATTGGCAGATTAAATTCAGGAATCCCTGTGTGAAATTCCATGGTTTATGCACGAGAGTTTCATATAATTAGCTGGTTAATTTGAATTAATCATTTGCTATGATCTCCTTTTTTTTTTTTTTTAAGCTTATTCTGCCCTCCAAAGAAGTAATGGAATTTCAGAACTTGGAAATCATTTTTTTTCTAAAAAATAAATTACCCACAAAACTCTAAAACCTAACCTCTTGAGTGCAGAGCTGCTGTACATGAACTTGTGTACTGGGTGTTGGTTTTTTGATTTTGGGTTGCTTACTGTCACTATATACAGTTAGGCAGACTCAGTAGAATTTAAAACATTACCATTTTTGTGAAGGCTATTTATCTTTTTTGCTGATGGACCATTTCTAATGGTACATTTAAGATTTTTAATCTTAAAAATGTTTTCTAATCTTAAATCATTAAATCATTTCTCTAATCTTAAAAAAGACTTCCAGTTTATTTTTATGCTGATGGCATGGTATATAGATATGATACTTACAAAACCATCAGAGAATATGACAACAATCTCGGACTGCATGCGGTCATACTGACTTCCTGCATTATTGCTTACCTTTACATTTTCTTTAGAAGTGGTGTTTTTATTTTGCTGCTTTTATTTTTAATATTGGGGATCCTGTCACCTCAATCAGTGCACACAAGGAAAACGATATATATTCCTTCTGTTACTCAATAGCTTAATCCTTAAAGTGTTTGCCTGTGAAGGAGGGAAAATGAAATTAAGGGCTTTTCAATCCCCTGTTCACCAAGCTGGGTGCAAGGCCGTGCTTCTCTCTCACTTTGAATCTGGGTTGCTGTGCAAAGTATAACACAGTACTCCTGGGACCAGGACAGGTGGAAGCTAAAGGCTGGCACTGCAGGGCTTCCCACAGCCTGAGGAGCAGCACTGGAGCAGCACTGCCATTGTGGGGTGAAGAGGCAATGGACACTGTTTGCATCCAAAGACATATGCCTTGGTGTCTGACCCATCAGAACATCCAAGCTTGGCCCAGATTATAAGAAGGTGAAGGAGGTGCTTGGGTGGGTGTGTTGCATGTCTTGAGTCTGGAAACACATGCTGCTCCTCAGCCTTGGTCAATACAGCAAGGTTTTGTAATGGACACAGAGTTAGAGGCAGGAAGAGCGTGGGGCTTGAGCCAACTCATGGTTGGATAGGCAAGGGCCACAGAAGGTAGTGATGCAGCAAGATGAAGCTCATACAGCAAAATGAGCTCAAGCTATAATCAGTCTGCAGGTTAGACTTCAGTCAGTTCAGGAGGTTTTATTGACAGGAACCCTGTGAGAGAAGACCACACAAAGACATATCTGATTAATTTGACCAGCTCTTGCTATCTTAAATCCAATGGGCAAATATTTTTAGGGGAAAATAGGGTTAACATATTTATGCTGCATAAACTTTGTTTGTTCCTCTGAGGAAAAACTCTGTGGGAATTTCTGTGCTTGCAGCCAGCATGCATACTGCTGTGCAGTGTAGTTTACAGTGAAATTAGCAGTATTCCAGTTATAGCTGACCCCAGAAGTCTAATCTTTTGCTAAACAATTTGAAGTGTTTTCTTCCTAAATGCTAACTCAAATGTTTACTGTCTACATAAAACTGCTAATGGTAGGGAATGCTAAGTGCAAGTGGGATACATGAGGCTTTAATTGCAGAGTATGACTCAAGAGGAGAGCACAGGGAGTCTGGGTGGGGGCTGAAGGAGGGACTGGATAATGACAGGACACAAAGGTGTGTGTATGCAAAAGAAAAAACCTGGGGCTTTGCTGAGTTTCCAGTTTTGGTCCAGATTGAAATGCAGAAGACCTGTTTGAGTCATGCAATCCGGAGCCAGAATTTTGGCTCTCAGTGAAATAACGTTGGTGGCCTGTATGGAAATATAGATGGATTCATCTCAGGAACCCCCAGGGACATGGTAGGTGCGTGTGGTTCTGGCACTTGCAGCCACTGAGCAGGAAGGGCAACGGTACTGAGCTGCCAATGGCTGGGGAATACAGTGCAGCGTGGGATGCCCAGCAAGCCTTTTGATCAGCGCATGGGACTTGGCAATCTTGAGGCTCACTCTTGCCAAGGGTTGGATTTGTGAAGAGATTCTGTAACGTGCAGCCATTGCTTCAGGGTATATGATTGAAGTTCACAGCAGTTACCTGTAAAATTTGCTAAATCCAACCACTGTCTCCTGCTCCACCCCCACCTGCACCCGCCATCCCACACTACGTTACATGTACATTAGTATGCCTGTTTAAAACTTTGCTGTGTATCAGTGATTCTATTTCAAATGTAGTGAGAACCCAATTGTAGCATGTAACAGCATCCTTGGTTCACACAATTCTTTTTTTGATCCGAAGGTTAGAGCATTTAAAATAAAATCAAGGAAACACAGTGCTTATGTAGTGAGGCAACTGGATTCCTCTGGAGCAATATGAAACAAGACTTAACAACAAACTGCTGAGTGGTACCACCGTGTCAGTGGGCTACGTTCTTCTCAACTTCTGGCAGAGGAGGAATAATTGCCACAAAGAACTCATTGCTTTATTCTCGGGGATGAGATTCAAAAGATTTAGATGCTATGTCTCTGCCTTCACTGATGCTATTAATTGGTTTTGAGACACATCCTCATTTTGTCATTTCTAAAGGTGAAGGCTGTTCTGTGTTTTGTTAATGATGACAGCACTGCTGAGAAAAAGGAAGGTCTAAAATATTTAACTTTAAGAACATGACAGATTAAATAACCTGGGGGGTCCTAATAATCATCATTCACAATGTAGGAGATGACAAGGTGAAATTTCGAAGATGACATTTTGTCACTTGTGGTAGTCACTTAAACTGACAAAAGCTATACATTCTGTTCTGCAGCTTCTTTACTCTAATTGGGCCAATTTTACTATCATGCTATTATCCTGCAGAGCAGAACTGGTGACAAACAAAGAAGCTTTTGTGATCTCAGTTGAACATTTTTGTATGAGCTCAAGAAAGTATCTTGCCAAAAAAGAACGAAAATTGTCCCTGCATTTTGTGACTGGCCAGAAGCCCAAGGCTCGTATCTGCCTGCAAAAAGTCTCATCTGTATTTTTAGTTCCTGCTTGCTTATCATGGGATCTTGCAGAAGGGACCACAAGTCAGTGGGACTATAATCACATTTGGGATTTTTCCTGATACTTGTTACAATAACTTACCTTGGGATACGGCAGACGATAAAGAGGTTAAACTTCCATTCCCTCCCTCTTTGCAATTCTGGCAGCCTGCTTTAATTTAACCTTATTTTCTATTACACACCAGCACATAGTAATTCCCTTTAAGTATATAATAATAATACAAGACTTGCTTGTGTTAGCACATGCTTCTTTGTAGATATTGGGAAACTTAACCCATTTTAGAAATGTTAAACTTTGGAAAAAAATTTATCGTCAACCGCTACATGGAGAGTAGTAAGGAAGTGATTCTATAAGCTGTTAATATAGTGTGAAATACTGAAAGAACCCATCTTGTTAAGACTAAAAACATCTTATTTATGACCATTCAGAAACTTTGGGCAAAAAAGATGTTTAGTAACACACATTTGTTAACATGGAATAAAATTACACTAGAGTGAAACAGAGTATATGTGGAGTGGGCATATATCCAGCTCATCTAAAACAGTCATTTGGTGGAAGCATTAAGCTGTTAAGATGTATTCTTATAAAGAAAAATTGTTTATTATAATAAGGGCTGTTTTTCTGCATGACACAAGTAGGAAAACACCATTATTAATGCTGTCCATGCCTCAGACAAAGATAGCCTTTGTTTTTGTCAGCTAAACGAGATGTTTATATTCATTGTTTTGGAGAATCCAAAACTGGAAAACTGAAGGTAAATATTTCTCTCAATCCTTTAGCACATTTAAGTCTGCAGGCTTCAAATTAAGTGATGGTGGTGGTATGTAGTTAGTCAGCATTACATAAGGCATCAAAATATGATGGTGGTGTCTCTTTTGGCTGAAGATTTACATGTTTTCCCAGATTCTCCCTCTTGGCCTTTACTCCATCTACATATGTTACAATTCATAGAGTCATAGAGTCGTAGACTAGTTTGGGTTGGAGAAGGCCTTTAAATACCATCTAGTTCATCCTCCCTGCAATGACCAGGGACAACTTCAACTAGATCAGGTTGCTCACAGCTACATCCAACCTGGCCTTGAATGTTTCCAAGGCATCTAACACCTCTCTGAACAACATGTTCCAGTGTTTCACCTTCCTCACTGCAGAAAATTCATTCCTTATATCTAGTCTGAATCTGCTCTCTTTTAGTTTAAAACCATTAACCTTCGGCCTTTTACAACACGTCCTACTAAAAGTCTGTCCCCATCTTTCTTATAAGCCAACTCTAGGTACTAGAAGGCTGTAATAAGGTCTCCCCAGAGCCTTCGCTTCTCCAAGTTAAACAGCCTCAACTCTGTCAGCCTTCCTTTATAGGAATATATTTCATCCCTCTAACTGTTTTTTTGTCCCTCCTCCAGACCCTTTCCAACAAGACCACACCTTTCCTATGCTGAGGACCCCAGAGACGGATGCAGTATTTCAGGTGGGGTCTCAACAGAGCAGAGCAGAGTCACCTCCCTGAACCTGCTGGCCACGGTCCCTTTTTATGCAGCCCAGGATGTATTTGGCACCACTCAGATTGGTGTTGTCTGCAAATTTGCTGAGAGAGCACTTGATCCCACTGTTTGTGACATTGTAATTAAACACTACTGTTCCCTCACCCCTCACCAAAAATCTCCACACCACGGTCAACCTGGACATTGAATGAAATTATCATTTACCAGCTCCTGACTTCAGTGAGGTTGTTTTGTTAGCTAAGAGCTCTTGTATCTCATTTCCAGGTACCCAGCTGTTACTTTTGCCATCTTGAAATTCCAGGTCAAATCTGCCTCCTTTTTGTTGCATGAAGTTTGCAGCTTCCACATGAAGCATGCTCTTTTCCAACCCTGCAGCTACGTGGTACTCATGTATCCCTAGCTGAACTGAGCACCCATCATACTGTTGACCCACCTGAGCCACCAGCGCTGCTCCTCAGGGCATGGCTCCTGCTACAGCATCAGTGCTACTCCACTGCTCCACGACCTCCTTCAAGTCCATCTGCTCTGCATTTCTGGCTGTGTTCAGTTCAACAGCCACAGCTCTCATTCTTGTCCATACCCTAAATTCTGCCATCCCCAAATCCTGTTGCCCTGTGTCTCAGTCCACTAATCCTGCTCTCTACTCTTCCTCACCAGGCCTGTCTGTACCTCACTCTTATTTCTCTCTGTATCTGACTACTGCAGCTTCACCTCTCTGTCTTCTAAGGCTCCTTAATGCTCTCCACGGAAGGCTGAAAGTCTCAGCAGGTTTATCTCTTCCTCTTAGGCCAGAATCCTTTCATTCTCTCTCAGGAATGCAGAGGTGCCAGAGCTCCCTGAGCAGCTTAGTTTTTTTCCTCCCAAACTCATTCTGTCCTGGACTTCCTACAGAAAAGCCATAATAAACTGTTGAAACCTGAAAAATAGGATGCCATTCTTACAGGATAAGCCCTGGTTTCTACCGGAAAACCCTGGTAAATGCTACTTACTGCGCAAGAAGTGCACCAACAACATTCATGAAATGCATTCTGAAGGAGTCTGCATCTGGTTGCACATGTTCTGACAGAGAATTCTTCCAGGTGATACAGGACTTTAAAGAAAGGTCTTAAATGGGACTGACACAAAGCCATATAGTAATTATTTGGCAGTGCATAATATCTTTATTTAGAACAATAAAGTATATGTATATAATGTAAATTCCAAATTTGAACTGGTATAAAAAAGGATGTGGGAAAACATCTATCTTCAAGAGGACACATATGTACACACATCACATTTTATAAACTATTGATTACCTTCAGTCAGAATGTAACTATGCAAAACTGTGCTGACATTTACATTTAAATAAATGAATTTCTCCATGATGCAACCAGCAAATGTCTGTGTCTCTGTCACTTAAGAGTCTGAAGTTTCCATGTTCCACCAATTTGATAACATAATAGCAACATGCCACCATTACTGTAGATCTGTATTTAAGGCAGCTGAATCAGATTCCTGAACTGAAGAATGTTGGATAACTTCAAATGTAAATCTAACTCAAAATATCAGTATTTTATATATATACAGTTAGATTTCCAATTTAATAGTTGTACTGTATGTACTGAACAGTTTCAGCATATTACAAAGAGAGAGCAACAGAGAAAACAGAGCTGGTGAAGATGAGAATCTAAAAAGATGTGCAGGTTGTACACATACTCCATAGTTAAGCACATTTATAGTCAAGCACATTTTATAAGCAAGCTTATAAAATGACCTTGTGATGAAATAAGTACCATTAATTCATTCAAGTAAATACAAGTCTAAACAGTTAATCAGCATATCACTATCTGTTCTTTTTTTTCCTCATAAGGCCCTTAATAATTGCATGCAAAAATTAACTATTTCAAAGGAAACCTAAAAATGTTAAATTTTGCACCAAACCACAGATATCCAAAAGCCAAATTTGGCTGGCTTTTGTATAAAAAAAATACAACACCAATTTCAAGAGGAAGAGTGTTAATTTTCCAACTGTTTTAATGAATAGGCTCTGTCTACCCAAAAAGAAGACTGAAAAACTGATCACTCTCCAGAAGTTAATTAGCTTACAGTGGAATACAGAGGCAAATAAAGGTCTACTTCTGTCACCCCGACTCCTGCTGAACAGTAACTTATTCTATTTCCATTTATTTCAAAGATGTCTCACAAGTCAGTTGTCCTTCAAAATTTCACTATGTCCAAAATAAAGATCTCCTCAGTGGTCACAGAAAGTTTCCAATAAATTCACAATCCCATTTCTAGTGCCATGCTACCTACTGTATCTATAGAATGTCTAGAAGCGTCCTTATGCTTTGCAAGAGAACTAAGAACAGATGATGTTATGTTCAGATCTCTCAAAAGCGGCTGCAGAGAACAGGAAAATCATGAGGTTGAACAACTCCATGTGTCATATGACTTTGGTGCATATTCAAAGAACAAAGTTTGTGATGTGAAGGTGGGAAGTTTGTCCATGAATTTTCTGTCTATTCTGATATAGCCTTATATTTTCCTTGCTCCAAAGATTAAAGCATCTGACATTATTTGAAAGTAATTTAGCTACTACTTTAAGATGTTGCTCTTGGAAGGTGAATATTTTGTTGCAATCTGTGTTTATTGCATTTTTCAATTTATAGCTGATATTTTCTGTAGTACTGAATAGTAGACTAAAAAGCCTAAAATATTGCACATTTTGAATATCGAAGTATAATTTGGAGCACACCAATGTGCAGCATTATTGTATATTTGATTTTCTGGAAATAATGCATTGAAGAACAAGAACATTAATAAATACAGGATTACTGTTTGACTGAATCTAAGATTTTTTAAAAAAACCTTCAAATGCATAAACTTGCCTTAATATCATATTGTGTGAAGTATTTAAGGTTTTTGTACAATATGTAAGGATAACTGCTACTGGATACTTTTCCATTCAGTCAAAACCAAAACACAGTTATTCTCTGCATTACCAATAAGGTGCAAATTTCCATGAAATAGGTGATACGAATATTTTTTTTTTAGGGTAACTCTTAAATAGGTTTGAAACTCAAAGTCTGAGGCCTTGTGAGTAAGGAACTGCACAATGTCAAAGTGGACTTAACCACAGATAGGGAATTTTGTTGTTTGAGAAATGCACTTGCTTTTTGGATGTGATGAGCAATCTTGATTATTAATTGGATGGGTTCTATAGGAGCATCTTTCTGAATAAACATGAAGCTTCTCACACTAAGCTTCTTTTGATCTTGTCTAAGATAAGTTTCTCAGATGATGCAAAGTTCTGTTATACTTAATGGAATTATGCTAATTTATACCAGCTGAATAGGACTTGAAGACCCTTTTCTGACATCCAGGAAGTGCAAAAAGGGCCTGAGTATAAATAAAAATTCCACATGATCAAATCCTTGCATCAGTGAATTCATGAGAAGTTTTAACAGTGATCTCCGTAGCATAAAAATTCCATGCAGAGTGGCTACATACACATATCAGCTCTGTCATCAAACATGATAAAGTTCTGAGGTTTTTTTCTTTTTAGTAAGTATGTAAGACATTTTTACCAGTAATACACACACACACACATATATGCACACATTCATATATATTATATGTATGACATAATTTTTATGCATGGTTCTCAGAAAATTCAGCAGAAGAAAAAAATTCCACAAGAACTCTTAAAAAATTTAGTAACTATGCATTTTGAGGAGAACTCCAACTTTATGCAAAACATTAAAAGGGATTTTTTTTTTTTAAAGTTCTTGAGTGGCTTAAACTAAAACTCTTGCTGATCTGGTCAATTTGATAACAGATGACAGTTTGACATCTGAAATGAGCCTTTCTCTTTACCTTTCAGGAGTAAACCCCCGTAATACCGATAAATAATCATAACCATTATCTGGAAAGAGCCAAGATGAAAAGATGCACAACTACACTTGTAACTTTTACCATGGTATTTTTAGGATTTACTTGAAAATAGATGCCTGTACATCAGTCCTGTACATATTTCATTGATGCTATAACAGCAACAGATGCAGAAGACAAGTGGGAAACAAAGTCTTTCTCTTTTGTTTCAAAAGAATTAACCTTCAAGAGTGGAGAATGCCAGGATATTAAAGCTTACTTATCACTTAAAACACAATGCAAACATAATTATAGCTGATGTAAGTAAAAGCTAAATACACTCTCAGTATCTTTCAGATTTCCTACGCTAGACATTTAAAGACAAAGTATCAATGGCATACATTGTCAGAATTTAAAACACATTTCACGGGTTTGTCTTTATTCTGATGTTTGAACGCAATTCAGACTCTTTATTTCCCTTAGCATGGCTGGAAATTTCACCAGTGTTCACATACCCAGCAGTTACTCTGAATGTTTCGAAGCTCTGTGAGGTACTTTCACCTCCTGTTTACTTCGTCTTCATCCAGTATTTGCTTCTCCTGAACAGAGACCACCAACGCTGATAAGTTCTTGAGACTTTCTGGGGTGGGCAACCAGCCACCTGGCACCCGACAGAGACCACATGTTGCTCTATACACGGCCTTTGCCAGGCATAAACACAGCTCCTTATAAGTAAAAGTCTTGAACTCTAGTTCATGGCATGACTTTACTTTCAAGTCTTATATACAACACTGAAGAGTATGTTATCTGTATCCATTTCTGCATTTTCTGTCAGTTCAGAGACCTCCATCTGAAGACATCAATGTAAGGTAGAGGACACAAAAATTAAATTAAGGATGGAAAGGTATTTATGACTTGCAATGATTACACACAGTTGAAGGCATTTGAAAGATGCTTTTTGTTCAGGACATACTTTGTTTGCCAGAGTCAGATGAAAGTATTTATGCAATTAGAAATCCTCAAATGTCACATAAGGTAGATATTCACATAAGAGACAGTCCTGCTAAGTGCACACTCTTCTTGTAATTGTTCAATTCACTGTTGGTTTCACAGTAACAAACAAAAATTGTCCTCATTTCTATATCATGTCTACGGAGTCATGGGCAGCAACAACAGATGCAGACTCAGTCTGTCACTCCAGAAGGAATACGAATGTGCTTAAAGCTGCTTCATTTATGAAGCGAACATGGAACTGTTACCTGCTTGAAGAGAAAAACAGAAACTGATTTTGCTGATTAGTCCATGGAACTAAATAGAAGAGCTTTTCACAGACATGTAACAGAGACATATTTTCCTTATAATTTTGGAAGTAGGTAAATTTAATGACATTGTATAGATGTTTCTTTACTCAGAAGGAAAAATGTTATAAGATGTACTTTCCTGGTCATGAACACACTTGCCTGCAAAAGCTCATTGAGGTCATGATGAAACAACCCTCATGGTTTTACAGAAGTGTTGTTTGTGCATTTTGGTATTGGCAATCTCTGTCAGCAAACTTCACTTTGAAGTCATCTTGGACAAGTCAATACCAAACTGAGTTTACATGTTTGGAAAAACTGAATGACTTGTCCAGTGCAGTGAATTTTCCTTCTCACTGAGGAGATGTTAGAACAAAGCAGTTAAGGAGACAAACTCACTCAAGTTGTAGCTAACCTGATCACATCAAACACCTGAGAGTAACCACTACAGGATGAACTGCAAAACCTGGATTGCCTGTTTACTCTTACATTGCCCTTTCCACTCATGATATAAAAAAAAAACCCTCAGTGCCGCCTGAATCTTCCAGATTCTTTCATAGATGCCATGGGTGAAGTACAGCACTGTTCCTGTGGTAAGAAGCTCCTTGCCAGAGAAGCACACCATTCTGCAGAGGACAGCTGGGACTGAGAAACCTCACTGGCCTTTGCTGTTCACTCTTGCATACTAAAGCAAGAATGATGCATCTGATGAGGCTACAGAGACTGCAAACTGTGCTGACTAAGCAACAATTAATAAAAGCTCAGCTTGGCCTGTTCTACACTCACCTGCTACTTTTAGCAGATTGTGTTTTTAGTTCACATTGCTTTCAAACAGCTGTAGGACAACAGCTCTGTATCAGCTCTTGAGCCAAAAAGGAGTAGCAGTAGCTGTCCTTCATTTTGGAATTCCTGCACATTTCATTTTGAAGCATTCAAGTTCAAAGTCAAATGTCTAAATTAATGGTACAGGATCAATTAAATTGGTTGCTAAAGGTCTTATGCAGCCTACTGATAGCAAGATGTATTTTTTTTCCTGAAGTGGACTGAGTAATTGCAGCAGCTGAAAGTAATTAAGGGTATGGTAAGACTGTCACCAGAACAACTTACCAGTACATGAAACAGTAACAGTGTTGAGGGAAAAAAAGCAACAGCTACACCTGTAGATGTTCCTTTTCTTTTTGCTGCAACATACTGGGGAAAAAAAAGGTACTTTATTACTACAATAATAAATTTTTAATTCCAATGGAATAGAAGGGTCTGTAAGTTAGTTAAAATAAAAGGGAACCCAAAGTATTATAATTTATGTTTGCTATTAGTTTCCCCTATTTGTAGATGAATATTCCTAATTTCTCAGGAAGGAGACATTTCCAATACTCGTCTCTGCCATATATGCCAACACATATGCCATATATTTAAGAAGACATCTGATGGAGATGGAGAATGCAATCTGTCTAAATTTCCTGCTAAGGCCCTTTCCCGCATTTAACTAACTTTTTCCTCTTTTCTTCCTATAAAACAATGTTTTATATTTCCTGTGAAGTTAAAAGGAAGATGTATGTTCCTTTTCACAGGTTTTAATATCTGTGAGGATGAAGTGCAGAATGATTTACTCGTACCGACTAATATACCTGGTGAATATACAGTCTTTCATTCTATATACTGTACATGAAAGACATTTGTTTTAAGGATTTATTATTTTAGCAAGCCTGAACACTGCAAATTTCAGCTTCTGTGACTAAACTGCTATATCAGAACTTGTCTATGTCTGCGTTCATCAGTGGGCAGCACCAGACATTTCACACAGTGTGAGAGGACTACAGTTTGTGTCCTTCTGTCATCTACATCAGATTTTTCCCCGAAGTCCCTCAGTTAAAATCTGACCAAACATAATAAAATATGAAGTTAAACAATACTCTAGCATGAATATCCCTGAGTCCTTTTCTGTATTTCATGGAATTCTTTGCCCAATTCACATCTAAGGAACTTCAAAAATCTTCTATTGTTATTTCTAAGGTATATTTATGGTTGGCTGAGTTACACAGAACTTTTTCTCTTCAAAAGACAGATAAACCCATGTTTAAGTATGTGTTTAGCAGGAAGTGATTAAGATTTTAATGAGTCCTCATTAACTTTCTACAAGCATAAAAAAACTCCCTGGAAAACATAATACCCTGGGGAATACAAAAAAGTAAAAGAATACAAAAAACGTTAATGTAAAAAGTATTTAAAATAATTTAGGAACACAACCAGGAAGACACTGCTTTCTATTTATTTTCATAATATCAGCCTAGCTTTACACCACATAGCAAATAACAACATTAATTTTATTTTGGTGTTTCCCCTATAGGTCTCGGCAATCCTTTTACACAGTGGGAGTAAGGACAGACAAAGCAAAGGTAATGTCCTCTTTATAAAGTTTTGTAAGCAGAAATATTCTCCATATCAATTTCTGTATTTACACCAGAAGGTTCTTTAAAGGACACACCCTAAACGCATATTTTATCTCTGCAGCAAGACCTTTTGTTTGCAGGGTTTTTTTGTATTTGTCATAGAGCTAGAGAGTAACAGGAAGTAGCTCTCAGAGATAAAATCACATTTGCAAATGCAAATATCAAGTGAAATACTATACCTTATCTCATTTTCCTCTTGACAGTCGTGACACTGTGTAGTTTCAACACTTTCTGGTCTGGATTCAGGATGTGTTTTCTAGGAAGAAAATGCATTAAATATAAATATTCTAAAGCTTTCTTTAGTAACTCCCTAAACAATTGCTGTATGTTTCAATTTGCTTCAGATGTTCAATATCAAAGTCAGCTTGCAAAATGCAGGTCAAATCTTGCCCTCTAACATACATCTGCTACTGATACAATTTTACTATTGAAGTCTTTGTACTGTATGCAGGGGCACAAGGGGCAAAAGCAAAAAAAATTCTATTCCCAATATACAATAGGAGAAATGGAGAACTGGGTGAATCCCACATTTTTAGCTTCCAATTAGACAGCGATCATGCTGATAAGACAGGATTTGCACTTTGACAATGGAATTCAAGAATTTGACATGCAGATTTACAACTGCATGCCACAGTTCAGTGAAAATCAGAAGAGGTGTCTCTTGTTTTCAAATGCAGAATGGTTCTGGTCTTCTCACCTCCCCCATAGCAAAGAAATGTAGTATCACTATGTAAACAATTAAAGGCAGTATTTCTTACCTTCCAGTATATGGCTCCCAAAATAAAGCCAATAAGAAGAGACAGCAATGATGTCAATGCTATGCTGATCCCTTGCAGGCTGGAGCTGCTGATGAAGCCAAGTGCTTCTTCTGTAATTAAAGATACTCTGTTAGTGAAGACAGATTTATAGCAGAAAACTGTCTTCAGGGCAGCACTACTAGCAAGAGCACTTTCATGTACCACCTACATAACAGCATCTTAAATAGCAGAACAGATACTTCAAAGTGCTATGTACATGAAGAGCACTTCATACAAAATCTTACAGGAAGTTTTTGACCCCAAGCATGCTTCACCCAATTCTGAAATAACTGTGTTGAAAAGTACCAACACTAATTCTCTTTCTGTCACTTGTAGAGAATTATCTCTTTCCCACACTTCAAAGTTGTGGATTTATTAATTTTTAGAGGTCTTATTTTGAAATACAAATTCTTTGGAAAAAAAATATATGTCAATTTGTGCATTTTCCTAAGTTCCATCAGAGACCTCCCACTGACTGCATACAGACACTTTGCCTCGCCGCTAATGAATGATCAACATGAGGCCACTTGAGGGTGGTTAATTTAACAAAATAAGCTGACCACTTCTAACATCTTCTTAGAAAGGTGCCATTGACTTCAGCAAAATCAAACCCTTGGTACTTTGAGGTCTAGCTGTGTGTTACTTGGTTATAACATTTCTTGATAGCTTTTAACATTTTAAACTGAAGAACAACAATCCTAGTCTTCCCACACCCCTCACAGGAAGCCGCACGCATGCTGAGACTAAAATTCGGCCTTGCAGTTATTTAATCAAGAGCAGGGTGTAAAAAGTCCTACAGAGTCACCTGGGAATCCTCCTTCTGAAAGGCAAAGCGAGCCACAGAAGACTGTTAGCTTAGACACCATCCCCCCCATTTTGTTTAATTTTAAGATTAGGCGTCTGCAGTTTGAGTGGTGGGTGTATTGTCAGATTACAGGGAAAGAATCAAACTGTAAGCACTGGAAAAGTATCAGTGATTGGATACACAGAAAGGAAAATGAACTGACAGCACTCCAAATTTGTGTGACTCATGCAAACACAAATGACTAAGCACATACAGTATGATATACTGGGTCAAAAAATGTATGTTTAGTACATTATTAAAGAGCTGGAAATGCTTTAGTTTAGAAAGGAGCATCTTATAATTAACTAACAATTCATTTTCAGCTTTCTGAGATTTTCTGGTTGACATTTTGTAAGTTTTAGACAAATATCCTTTTAATCTCTGAAATTCAGCTGTGTTTTCTAGGCTCAATGAAGAGAGAACTAGAAAGTAAGACAGCATAAAGTCTGTATCTTATATATTCGTATAATACATATCTCTGTATCTCATGCACTGTTTACAAAGTATAGGTTCTGACTGTAGTGGCTTGAATTTCCACTTAGATCTGGAAGACTTGGCACACTAAAAAGGAAGCATCAGTCAAGCAGAACTGATACTAGCTTACCGTGAAAGAAATCTGCCTACAGAGGAGAAGGGAAAGATAGCAAACAAAGTTCTACAGAGTTGATCAACTGAAAAAGAGAGGCTATTGATTAGTCTGTCTGTGCCTGCTCAGAAATTAAAGCCAAGATCAGAAAATAATTGGGGGGACATATCTTTTCTAACTTTCTCTCCCAGATTAGGCACAGAGGATGTTTGGTTGCAGAACTGATCTTCAGAAAAACGGGGCAAACTCAAGTGGGGTAGAGCTAGACTGAACAACTCAAAAAAGCCTTCCTGTCATGACTTTATCTGAACTGTATTCGCAGAAGAAAATTCCTACATTGCTCTTGTGCTCTAGGCAAGAAAAGTGCAACCCTCATTTGCCTAATGCCATTCCTCCCAGTGAAAGACTGCTGAGTTATACAACTAAATTATGTAAATCATATGGGGATGGTCATGTTTTCTGGATTCTGCCCTGCAAACTTCAGAAAAAATTAAAAAGTGAAATAAAAATCAAAGAAAGGACTCTTCAGGTCATGTAGAGCATTATGTATTTGATAACGTGTTGTGGTAGAGTGTATAACCTCAAAAACCCTCTGCCTACCTGCAATGCTGGGCAGCATGTCATGGCAAGCATGCTGCTTTTTAAATGAACTTCTAGAGAAATGTTCTGTATGCAAGGCAACCAGTGATAGTTTAGCACCCTTGTTTTTAACAGTATTTTTCACAAACTTCATGGAATCTTAGACAACAGAAGAGATCCTTTACAATGAGGTTATCTAAAATTGAAAAAAAAATCTGATTTTTGAGAAGTTATCTCCAATGCAGATCCTTTCTGCATCATCTATGGAAAACTGAAAGGAATTCATAATAAGCTTTCCATGTGGGGATCTGTAACCCAGAAACAGAGCCTAAATACAGTCCCATTGTGACACCCTCCAGAGTCCACCTTTTAAAAATGACAATAGATTTTTTTTCATGACTTAATATCATGTATGACTTAATTTGAAAATTAAGTAATCCATAACTACCTTAAAAATCAGACAACAACAGATTATTTAATTTCAAATTGAAGTCCTGAAAAAAGTAACTTGAAAGATCCAGAGAGAATGAAATGAGTTATGACAGGTTTCTTCATTGCCTTTTATTTATATTAACATCTAAAACAGAACAGGTTGGAGAATTCTGAGTCTGGAGAACCTCAAAGAGACTTGCGTCCTAATGAAGAAAAGGGAGATAAGGAAAGCAAGCTGGCTACCATTAAGTTTTTATTCCTTCCATAGGGACCTTTTCCTCTGTTAGAAATTTCAGAGCTCTACACAGAAAGATTCTGACTCCCATCAGTTGTAAAGACAGAGCAGGAGAAGGAATAGGAGGAAACCAGGTGTAACAGGAACTCTGTGAACTCTTTGGGCAATACCAGAGAAAGTGCTGGCTTTGCAGTTAGTACATTATCCACTTTAAACAGACTCTATTCAGCAAAGTACAAAAGGGGAGTGGATGCAGGCCAGCACTTCTCAGAGCTCTCACTCTGCATCTCCTGGAAGATTCCCTAAGGAGCCAAGCTCAGTTGATGCTGATTTATGTATGGTCTTCAATGGACATTGGGATGTTCAAGCTGTGAACAAAATATATTTACATTAAAAGCCTCTCAACTACACAATGAAGTTACTGAGCTGCTTCCTACTTGAGCCATATGTGATTATGATTCAAAGCACTGACTTGGGGTTGTTTTTTTTGCCATGTATGTCTCAAAGGAATTTTCAGTTTACCTCTGCTCAGCTCCAACACAATTACCACAAGATCTTATCTGTAAAAATTCAGAGCAGCTCTCACCTGTTCATTAGGGTTTTCCATTAACTATGAAGTTGGAACAAAGGAACAAAGGCACAGAAGGCAACACCAATTGCATTAAGCCACAGGTGAACATTTTCAAATTGTAGTGCAATTACTGAATTAAACTATGGTATTCTTTTCTTAATTAAAAAAGAAGACCTTATTCCTAAAAGCGATCATAGAGATCTCTTGTGTTTACACATTCTTTGAGCTGATTGGTAGTGAATAACAAAGCTCAATTATTATGAGGAAATTATAGGCAAAAATGGAAGAAGGAAATAGAGAACTTTTCATGAAAATATAAAGAACATCATAGTATTAAATTGAGGGAGAAGTGTTAGTAATAGCTAGTAAGTTCAAGCTTTAATCAGAGCAATATGAGACTCATCTTATGGAGGAAAAAAAGGATTAGTATTTACTGTTTGGTTCAACCACTGAAAGATGAGATCAGGACTCAAGTCTTTCTATCCTAACACTTGTTCTTTACATAGGAACCATCTCATCTGAAATCTCTAAACTATGCAAGATATAATGATCCAGAGAAACATCAGCAAGGCTGGGACTTACACAGTTTAATGGAATTTCAATTGGACTACAGTCATGTAACACAAAGAGAAAAAACCAAACCTCTTTAAAGAAATTGGGAATGTTGGTGGTGGTGTCTTGAGAATTTTATGGAGGAAAAGATGGAGTGGGAATATGCCACAAATCTACCTTCAATATTACAGGAATAAAAACAGCCCTACTGCCATTCAAAAAAAAAAAAATTAGAATAGCATAATTGTTCTATTTTACACTTAGTTGGGCTAAGACTTTCAGTGTAGATTTAGTTAAGACTCTACTACATTATCATTGTGTAAAAACAATGGAGTCATGAAACACAGCTCTTTCAACAAAAGTACGAACAACATTAAACCACATAATTTAGCTTATTTATATATAATTTATATGATAAGTATTTCAGAAATTATTTTACTGGATGATGCATTTCAGGTGTGTCTAAGTTGAATTTAGAAGGAGGACCAGTCCAAGTCATCTGACTACACAGATTTTATTAATAAATTCAAAATTTATTATTAATCTGGAGGGGTTCTTTTGCAAACAGTGAATGCTTCTAAATGCTCTAGAAACTATTAAACTAAAAAATAGATCAATTTAAAACTATTTAAAATTAAAGAGGTTATTTTTTTAAAAAATTACTGCAGTTTGTGTCTGGTGATGCTTTTTTTCAGGCCTCCTCTCTTCTCCAAATGTTTTCATTTTTGAAATTTGAATCTAGTGGTGCTGTTCTGAGAGCAGTACTGAAGCCAGGGGACCTTGTGCTGGGGAGTCTTCACATTGGAATTAATAAAGTTTATTCATTGTTTTCCTTCCAAGAAGCTAAGGATTAGCTAAAACCAAAACTTCCTCAGCAACAAAGTCGAGACAAAACTAAAATCAGTACTGAAGGTCATTTCAAAGAGTAAAATGGAGATGCCAATAAAGATTTCACAGCTCCCTCCCTGCAAAAAACTCCAAATAAATAACTAGTGTAACCAGTCAGCATTCAAGTTAATGTAATTTAATCTGATTATGAGTTCAAACTGTCCCCAGCCCCAGACATACAGTCCTCTTGTCATTTCTACAGAAGGCTGTTAACCGATATCCAATTTTCCAATAAATTGCTTAAGAGAATGATAATCAGTTAAAACACACCTGTACAGCATATGGCAGCCAAGCAATTTCTTTGACTTACTGCATTATTTTAATTAGGCTTTTTTCCTACTTGATTATCAGTTCCAATTATAAAACAAGATTAATAATCCTGCTTCTGTGCTCTCCTCCACGGTACAGACATGGGTGCCACACTCCACTGCACTGCCCGGCATCCCTCCTGTTACTGTACTGGGTCAAAATCCTTTCATCTGAACTGCTCCTGTAATCTATCTGTCTGTCTTTTGGCTCCTTGATCCATTCCCATTGCTTCAGGCTGGGGTTGAATGTTTTTCCTCTAGCAATGACAGCAAAAATTATCACATGTTCAGACCCGAGAGAGAAGCAGGTATGCATTCTTTAGCCCCCTCCTGGTGCCTCACAATTGGCCCTGAGTTCAGCAAGTACTTGCAGACAGCTCTGTGACCTCTTGGCAGAGAACCTATGGCAGTGAGGCTTCTCTTTTCCAGAGAGGTAGGCTAGCAGCCAGGAGTCGAGGGTGGTTTTTTATTCCACCCTTCTACTCCAAGGTTCTGGGGTAGGATGACTTAAAACCTTCTCTTAATTAGAAAGCAATCAGGAAGGGCTTCAAATCTGATAGCAGCTGCGAGCCATCTAAGAGTTAGCATGCATGGTGCTAAAAGCCCAGAGAGTAAATAGATTGCATATTCCCAAGAGAAGGAGCACGAAAAGCAACTCAAACTTAGTAGTATCTGTCCCATCAACAGGAGCTACAATTGTGTCCAACAGGCTAGATCAGGCTGCCTCCTTGCACCTGATTTCTTAAGCACAGGGAGTACCTGCCATATGCTTCATCATCACACATTGAGATAACATAGATGTTCGTGAAGTGAAAAGGGGAAATTGTAGAGAGACAGACACACATTGTTATCCTCATGTGTCTGGGAAATAGGAACAAGGAAGCAATAACATGGCTGAGCTTTGATCACCATTTCAGAAACCTCTAAGGAAAATCCCCTTCTTTTGTTCACATGGGAAGCTCCAGAGATTATTCACCTTATCGTACATGATGTCACTAAAAGCCCCTGAAATTTCACTGTTTCCTTCCACCTCAGATTCCTATACCCCTTCTGACCTTATGATGGGTAATGCTGAAGCTCTTAAATCAATCATTCTGGGTTCTCTTATCTGTCAGTGACCAGTCATATAATAGAGTGACCAAGACAGATGAGAAGCATGGAGATGATTACACAAAAGAGAAGACTACATCTTGCCAAAAGGGTAGTGACTTTGTCATTGACCCCAACCGAAAGCACACTGATTGTGGAGGCAGCCCTTCCGCAACTACAGCAAGCAAACATGGGGACTGTCTTCAGGTCTGCTGTAAAATCAGATTGACCGTACTACCAAAATGCAATGTACAGGCAATCTCTTTGTCCATGTGAGTACCCTCAGCTGGTTTAGGATAGCTGTTCTGTTTGCTTGGAACAACATCTTTTTCAGGGAGTTACAATGAAGTGTCTGGGACAGCCAAATTTGCTGAGGCCACATGACTAGTGAGACCTCACGACAGCCAAAACAGAGGCCTGCCCTCTCCAAGTCGTAGAGAGCTGTCACATCATTGTAACTCGATAGCATCTATACATTTTGGGTAGATAAGTTCATCGCATTTCAGTATGACAGCTGAGAAACACATGGTACACCATCAGGAACATGTAGCTTCCCATTAATTTGCACGATCAATGGCATTCTTTTTCTCTGAGCTCTCATAAAAATCAGCTACTAGAACAAAACGGAGACATATATTCAATCACTTGTACTTACTGTTACTGCTAGTGCTACTGCCAATGCTGTCATTCCTAAGGGAGCTGGCAGCAACAGGAGGAAACAAAAATGTTTTTGTGACAGCGACTCTGGAATCTAAATAGAAAACGAGTGTGTCAGCATTATGAAACTTAAAATACAGCTCCGTCTATATAAGATGATGGGGTCACAGGGCTGTTTTTAAAAATTGGATGTAGGGCTGTTTACAAACTGGATTAACCAAAAAAAGGCAGTTTATTAAGAAGCAGCAGTGTCTAGAAGCTGAGATGCTTCTGAATAGCTAATCTGGAAAAGCAACTGCTGCAAACAAGTTTTTAGGTTATGGTACTGATCTATTAGTGGTGTAACTGTGCAATTGGATATGTTGCCCTAATTAAAAAGCTAACAGTTGTCACTAGAGAGAGTAAAAGAAAAGATAATAAAAAAACCTCCATTTACTGGAAGGATGAGAGAAAACAGCAGGAGCCTGACTTGACTTGAGCTTGTTAAAATTTTTTAATGAAGTAAATATGGTCCTTTTCAGTACAGGTGAGATGAATATGAAGGTGACTTGAGGCTCCTGCAATTTGCAGCTTGTCCTATCTTCCTGTCCTTTCAGTAGTGCAATCTTAGGCTCTTTTTCTGCCTTAGAAAAGCTAAATAGAGCATTAAAAGAAGATAAGAGCAATGTAAAAAGACAATTGAGGATATATTTGGAATGAAAAGAAATAGAGCAGTGTACTGTGAGGTAATTTGGATTATATCAAGGAATGATATGTCTAGGAATGATGACACTTTTTTTGTCACATAGAGCTTCAAACAAAAACACAACCTTCATTGTCAGTAGTAATTTTAACTTGCAGTAAAAAGGTGACATGGAGGTACAGTATCAGAACCTTAGTATCTCTGAAATTCAAGGAAAATCACCCATTTATATCTATTTAGATTCTGTTCCCCAAAAGAAGAGCCATCTTACCATTCTCCGGTGTTTCTACTGTTGAAGGCAGAATGCAGTCGTTCTTATCCAGTGTGTCTGCAAACTCCTTGTAGACCTCAATGGTACTATTAAAGTGCCTAAAAAAATCCTCAGGAACGAAGTGACCTTCTTCATAAAGGTGACCATTTTCTTTTGCAAAATCCTAGTGTAAAATACAGAATTCAGCTTGAAAGAAGGTCAAGAGAGATGCTCATTTCAACACCTCAACAGATGATAAAAATATCCAAAGATGACACAAAATAGTTTAAATTTTTAACCTGAAGAAGACCAGATTGGCTGTGTGCAATCTTCATAAAACATACTAGTCGTCTGATCTGAGGATTTCAAATTAGCTTTGCAAATAGAAATGAATTATTAATACAGTGTTGTAAAATTGCAAAGGAATGAAAGACAGTCTCCTATCCTATGCTAAAAATGAAGAGATGTTTTTTTAATTCCCCTCATTAAAAAAATACCTTGATTTCACATTACTTGGCAATGTTTCACATGATCCTTTTAATCTGAACACATGAAAACAACACAATCATTGGTATTGTCATTAACAGGGAACAGAATACAATAGCTGAGATACACCACTGCACAGAAGCAGGCTGAGATCCCTGATAATGTATCTAAAAATAAGAGCAGGACTATAAACAAGGAAGCCAAATCACTCTGACGTCTAACAGACAAATGTGTTATACCACACTAAATAACAAGATTGAGATCCATGTTAAGATGGTTGACGGTTATCTTTTTTTTTTTTTTCTTTTTACCTGATTCCAGCTTTCATAAACAACTGTTTCTTATGCCAGGAGGTCAAATTTGGCCTAGGATGACTCTGTACTCCCAAGAAGGAGGACAGCAGTAAGAATGTGGTTTAAATATGTCCTGAGGAAAACTTCCTGGTTTTGGCTCTGAAATTGTTTTATATTTAATGCTGAAAGTACTAGACTTAAGATCATTTTTCTCTGAGGAAACCAATAGCTTGTTGTTTCTCTGAATTACAGGATATTTACTTCTCCATTCTATAAAACAAAATTCCTTTCCCCCAACCACATCCCACCTGAGTGCTTTGTATCACCAGGAGAAAAATAGAAAAGAAAAAAGAAATACATATAAATTGAAAATTTGACAGAATTCAGTTTGAAATGGAAAGTAGGGAACATCTAAATACTCTCACCAATGTAATGCAAATACATGACAAGGTTACACAATTTTTTCACTCTAAATGCACCTGAGTGTTTTAGTTCATTTGGTTCATTCTGTGTTGAAGAGGTACAATTACAACAGCTAAGAACTTAGTTGACAAAAATAAACATAGATGGAAGATTAAATCCTTGCTCTAAAGAACATGATAGATTTTGCCTGTTTTATCAGTGGAAACTTCAACTACAGAACTTATTTTTGATTACTGATAGTCTGGTTACAGCTGCATAAGGGACTAGAAAATTAATTTCTCCCCCCACCCCCTCCTTCACACAAGAGAATCAGCTGTCTCTTGAGTGAGACACCTGGAATCCTTCCAGCTGCTGTAGGAATCCAGAAACATATGGAAATGGGCCCATATGCTATGGTCTTTGCTGTGCTTTTGTATAAAAAGTCCATTAAACCATGGCGAAGCTGTCAGAGCTTCACACACTGTGATACATACTAAGAGTATATTAATAGCTTCAACCACATCATCTTTAAATTTTACATTAATATCACTAGCAAAATGAATCATTCAAGCTGGATGCACAAGAAGATATCTGCTCGTTTCAAACAGTCCAGAATGAACGAATGATCTAAATATGATGGTCACATTTTTGACTATTTAAGTAACTGTATACAGGTCATTTTATACACTGTAATACCTTGTAAGCCATTTCAGTTTGAAGCAGGAGATAACAGCTAGCCAATGTTAGAACAGTGTAAACTGTTTCTAAACAAAGTAGGATTTCAGATGTACAGGAATAGAAATGAGAACAAATCTAAGGAATCTTTGGACATTTTTAAACTACTACTGAGTACTGCGTAACAGAAAGTAAAACTAAAAATATCCAGTATAAAAGCAGAAACTCAAGGTATAAGATTACCTTGGTTTTATCAAAAGCGAGGCATGCCAGAAGATCATTAATTATCCTTGTGAGATTATTGATGATTGAATAGTTGCTTAAAACATCTGACATATCTGAAATATCTGAAAATTTCTGGAGAAGATTATGTAGACTCTTTGAAAATTCAGGCACCATCAAATGCAACCAACAGTGATCAGGCTGTCAGGGAAAAAAAGAGAAACAGAGGCAGATTAAATATCAGACTTCTGTAAAAACTGGTTAAGCAGCTCAATGTGCAAACGTAGATTAGACTGTTCTTTCCAATTTAAATTATCTCAAGAGTCTAAATTAAAATTATTCTTTTTTAGTGTGGCCAACTTTCTCTTCAGTCCTTTTGGTAAAATTTCTACTCTCACTCATACTGACATATTTATGGTTGTCTGTTAAATGACATCCCTTCATTAAAATTCTTAATGAATGCCAAGCATCAGTCTGTTGCGAGTTTGAGCCTTGGGACATGTTACTATGAACGCTAATCCATGGTTTCATTAACCTGTTTATTTTATTCAAACACCCACTGCTTTAACAATTCTTTAAACCAATATCAGTTTTCATTTTATTATTGTTACCTTACATGACTCAGTTAACCCTAAAGATCCTTGATTTAAATTTCTTCTCAAGAAGGTTTCCATAAACATTTTGCATGAAATCCTTGTCTGCTTTCATCCACCTTTAAACTAGTTAGTTTAGTTAATTCCTTCTCTTCAGCTTTTTCACTAAATGCCATTACTGGAAACAGTTTCTAGATCTAAAAGCCTTTTTTTCCCCTGACAAAAGCGTTCTGTGCAGCCTACTGCTGTATGTGCCACTGGAGTAGAGTTCAAATCCTTTCACTGACACCTATGCAGTTAGTTTGCAGACAAAGTTTGTACAGCTGTTCACGTGACTGAAACCTTGTAATTCATCTCGCTGTCTTAGAGGGAGTCACTAACTTCTTTTACTTAAACTTACATAACAGTAGGCAAATAGATAAAACAGTGGCCCAGCCCAGGAAAAACCCTAACTCAGTATGATCAGCAAAAATACAGGTAATGCACTAGTCACACTGCAACTCGTACCTGGAAATCCCTTCCCAATAAATGCTGAATTTTTACTGGTAAATGTTGTGGGAATTTATTCCATATGTAAAGTTATTTTTTCTGTCGTTGAAAACGTGTCAGGATCATTAAAGCCTTCCAGATACAAAAATCTTGGCCCAACAATACCTAAGCACTCTCAGTATCACTAAACCGGTTTCCAAATGCTGTCCAGTGCGTGGGCATCATCCACTGAATTCATCTTCCGCAATGCATAGCAAATGTTTGGTGATGTATACACTTCTAGGCGTAATCTCATTTTACTTAATTTCTTTAATAAACTCTCATACAGATTCTTTGTTAAAAAATATATATATATACACAGGTGTTGTTCTGCTTTGATGTGTAAATGTTTTTGACAAGAAAAAATATACTTCATGTTTTTGAAGAATAATCACACTATTAGGCTTTCAGGCTTAGAGAACCAAATGTAAATACGTTGCTCAGCTCCACTTGACTTTCCACTTCTCTGTACAACTCTCTCACACAATGGTAACAAGTGGCAAGTCAGTGATACCACCTTCTGTAATTATCTCAATTACTTTTTCTTTAAGAATGAAACAAAAAGTAGGATGGATGGCATTTGGCCTGATCCAGCTTCCCTTTTTCCTTCAAGCACAACAAGGTGAGGGAAGAGACAGAAGCAAATAAATCAGAAAAAGCTTGTTGAAACATACCCTGTTCAAGCAGCATATGTTGTGCCATGTACCACTGCCACCACGAGACAGACAACGCATTTTCTTTCTTCTGCTTTGGTGTAGGAACACTGACACAGAACTACTGTGCTTCCCTGAACTGGAAACCTTTTTCCTCTGAGGTTTTGAAGGTGAGCATTCTCCTCTGGCAGGAACTAGAAGCTTACTGCTTCTCTTAGTGAGCATTTGGCAATTCCAGCAGGGAGTCTATTTTGTTGCTCCCGTGATTTAGCATGTGTGTGGGAGTCTCCTCTGAACTGTTCTGACCTACAAAGCTGTATTTCGTGAGAGCTCTAAGTTATCTTTTCACTAATATCAATCTGTGCAATCACTTGCTACCTCAATACTTACCAAAAGAAGGATGAAACTGCTCAAATTGAAACGTGATTTTGTTTGCTAGGAGAAATAGAGGTTTAACTCTGAATTTTTTGTGTAAACTTTGACTAAGATTTACATTTTAGGGCAATTGCAAACCTGACTTATATTTCACTTCCAGGTAGCCCTCAGTTAGCTTTTATTTTCTTCACCTATGTAACAGTTTGAAGTTTATATCATCCTCTGAATTCAGCCCCTGCTGCTGCCATCTTTGCCTTTTAACCTTCAGGCTAGACTACACAGTTCACTCTATGAAAGACAACTTTTAAAGCTGCTCCGTTGCCTTGAGCTCGTGCATAATGCAACAACACTTCTCATTAATGGATCGGTCAGTCTATTCCTGTTACATGCACTACACTGGCTTCCCATCTGCTTTGCATTCACCCTGCCTTCCTACCTCTAGTCATCTATATTTGAGACTTGCTACTTCGGGTACACTTCCCACTTTATGCATGCACAGAAGACTGAAATCTATTTAAAAAAATTGCAGAGCACCATTTCAATCCCTTCAGAGCCAAACAAAGGGCATTTATTTTAGGCAAAGCTATGGGTTTCCCAGCTTGCAGGAACCTTGCAGGACCCAGAGCAAAGCATACTTGTTCAGCCAGCCTTTGCTGTGGTATGCATAACACAACCTGAAATTCCCAGGGAGGAATTTGGCAAAGTGGGATGTGAATACCCCTGCACAGGCATGTGGCCAAGAACCACACCTCCCATTACAATGACGGAAAGTGGTGTACTAGCGAAGGGAACATGGAAATCTCAGCTCTGAACTTCTCTTCTTCCTATTTATTTCTTGGCTGCTCGTCATAAATGTAAACTGAATCTAAGTTTCTGGATATGACGCATCAAGATGACATGGCATTTAAACTACAGAAAAGAATCTGCATATTGGCAGTCAAAACAACCACAGAGAGAGTCAAGAATTAGGCAGTGAGAACAACCAGCACTCGTCCCTCAAGTAGGCTCTCTGGCCTTCTTCATCTGCAGTGTGACAACCTCCCCAGGAGGTCAGTGGAGGGAGCAGCCTCAATCCAGCCCAACAGCTACTGTGCTCATTCTGGAAGCTGGGGGAACAGCATTCAGGCTACAGCTGCCCTCCACAGACATGAATCTCATCACATCAAGCACCAAAATCACTGAATTTCAAAAAGCACGGCACACAGGGGATGGTGGCAGCCAGTCTTTTTCTCTGAATATTGGCCAAGATAAGAAATAGAAATTTTTCCATTAGGTTTATTTGTATAGGATCTAGTACCTGACTTCCATAGCTTTTGTTTTGCAAAGGTTTTCTCTCTAAAGAATAAAGTTTAAACTGGGTTTTCTAAAGTACTCTAAGTTTTAGTAAAAGCCTCAAGCTTCCAACAAAACTCTTAACACTTCTACATCTGACATAACCCCTTATAACCTCACAACCATTCACTAACCCTCAGCTTCCTTTTCCTCCTCCAATATTCTTGTTATTCGGGACTGAATATTGCTTCTGGCATCATTCTCCACTATCAATATGGAATACTGATAGATTTGCTATAACGTTGTAGGATAGGATGCATTTTTAGATGTGTATCACACAGAAACTGGGCTTTCCTAATGAAAACCTTGTACAGTCACAAAAACAGCTTCTTATATCTAGCAGATGACTTTCAGCCACGGATGTGTGTACAATGATTAATTCTTAAGACAGGCACAATATTGTTAAGTTTAACTGACAAAATCATCCTTTTCTTACTTTTTTCCTTTCCTTACAACAATATAACATACAGCACAACTTGTACTTTCACCTTGTTTCCTTTTCCCCTTTTTCTTGCAGTGCTTGCAACAACCAAGAGAGCATCTAAAATACATCATTCTAAATTATTATTTTTTTTGGAGGAAAGAACAAAAAATAGTTAATAGATTAAGCAATAAGAAAATGTGATTTTAAAAGAAAATGTTATAGAATTTTAAAGTATGTATATGATGCTTATTTAAAAGTATCACTGTGTATTAAACATGGGATTATACAGACGGAATAATACAAAGAAGGTCTGAAACCCTACTGGATTGTTTAGTTACTGACGCTATCATTTGCTGAACTTAAGGTTCCTCTTACTGGCTACTCAGTATTTGTTGTGCTTTAATGGCATTTCCACTGGCTGAAACAAGTAGGCCGTTGTGCAGTAGTTGCAAAGTACAATTAGAGAAAACCTACACAGGAAATTATCAGTTAAGAAATATTAATTTTCAACTGACTTAATGAAATAATACTGTAGTTTGACTTTTTCCAGAAAAAAAGGTTAAAAATTTAATATGAAGACACAATTTTCTAAGATTCCTGTAATTTAAAAGGTTTTAAGGGACTATGGGAATCTCTCTACATTTCTTTGAAATAAATACTTGGGAAGCTTATGAAAAAATGAAATAATCGTTATTTAACTGTAACTCACTAAGCCATAGGATTAGATACAAAAAGTTACAGCCATCACTGGTTCCAGTGGGCTATTTTATTGGAATTAACTTGAAGTGGTTGTACCTACCAGACTATCCATCTTCGGGACATATTTAAGGGTTATCATATAATCATTTGGGAGATTTCCAACCTACAATAAAAGGATAATAAAAATGTTATTACTGACTACACAAAACAACACTTAATTTCTAGTACTGCATTCAACAAAAGCTATCAAATATTCAACACAAATTTTCAGTAATTTACCAGGTGCAGGTAAAGTTAAAGGTTTGCCTCCAGTAAAGGTGCAGGTAAAAAAGGGTTACTTACGTACTCAGTTTCCTGTGGAACCCCTATTTACCCTTATTTGTTCACAAGTGAAACCACCTCTCCACCCTAATATGCCCAGATCTGATCTGATCGTGTTCCATGCTACCACTTCCCAGACAAATTAAAGTCAGCAGTGTGTTGAGGAGTAGTGATCTGGAGTTACTCCTTACTAGAGAAACGCCACTGCATTTTCATCTTGTAATGGCATATCTTGAAGTGTTTACCTGACAAGTTCTACATAACCCCAACCGCTGTAGACAGTAGAGGACACAGAGGTACCTAACCCTTTTTCCTTCAAATAATTTCCAACTTCAACATGTATCTGAACCTAAAGAAATACTCGCCTGCCTCGTGCTTAGTTATGTACCAGGTCAGAAAAACACTTGTTCACAACTTTAACTTTGAAGTTGTTCCTCTTACTAATGATGAGCAAAATAATTATGTCATAGCAATGTCCTGGGGCAAAGGAGAACTTCCATACATGTTAGCTGAGTGCAGCTTTGCAGATGTGGGAGAGCATGGAGTGTGGTGCAAAGACAAGGAGTGGAAGAAGGATTCTGATTGAATTATACAAACCAATCTGCCACAGATGGAATCCAAAACTACTGTGAGACATGGTTGAACATCTGGGGAATGTGAAGAGTTGTGAAATGAACAGTCCAACAGTCACTGGACTGCCACAGTCTTCTGAAGTATTTTTTCAAAAAGTTTACCAATAATGTGATGCTTAATGATACAGTAAATCTATTTTCTTTTGTATCAGTGAAAGATTCAATTGATATTCCTCATCCTCATTTGAAATCCGTTTACTTAAAAACATATACAGACATAGCTCCTTTGGTGCAAAAGCATTTTTACTTCAGGTTAAAGATCATTCTGTTATGGTGCTGCTTTTGATTCTGCTGCTATAGCAACCAACACAGGGATCTCTTTTTTTTCCACTGTGTAGTTTTTAGGTAGTATTTTCTTTGACAAAATATGTTTCATTTGTTAATTAAAATTTAGTTTAAAATAAAAATTAAAACCAGTTTCAAAATGTTACGGTTCTAGAAATGATCAAGGACAATACTCATGCACAGTCAAACACAAGTGAATTCCAAACTTTTTTTTTTTTTAATTTATCTAGGCTAAGACACAACCTTTCAGTTCAGTCTTATTTATCTTTCTCCTACAGCTTTTAAAAAAACAATTACACTACAAACAATCCAGGAAATTCTTTCTGGAGATGAGTTTTGGTTTTCCTTTTTTTTTTTTTTTTTCTTATACCTGCATATTCCCGAAGCAGCAGTTCCAGAAGTATCACTAAAATTCTCTATATTTCTATTTACCTGAAATTTTGAGGGGATGATTCAACATGCTATAAATACTGAAAAATATTCCAATATATTTGTTCTCTTTAGAGCATCTGATTTATTCTAAATCCTCATCCAAATTCTTTGTCTATTTTTCCTTTCTCTAAAAATATGGCATGATGACATATTAATAGGTAATCCAGGTTTTTTTTCTAGCTTCCTTTGCGTGCCTAGAGAGGTAGGATTAGCAGCACTTCAAGCAGCACAGACAGTGAAGATGCTACTCTATGTGCAAAGTTTCCCATACTCACTCTAGAGGGATTCCATACTTAGGAACATCAGCAAAACCACTGCTCTGTAAGAAAGGTCACTGGAAGATTAAATTTGTTCCATATCAATGAACACTACAAGAATTGATATGCATTATGTATACAATCTACTTTCATGGCATAAGAGCCTATGAAACACTTTTCATGCTTAGTTAAAAAAAATTAACTACCCAAGAACTCAACTTCACAGTCAAAACTGGAGAATACAGCTCAGCCTCAAGTATTTTTCTCCTTGACAGACTGTGAATCAGAAAAGATCTTTTTGAATTTACTACTAAACATGAAGATCATTGGGGAGAGCATGGCAAAGATAAAGATATATGCTCTGCCTCAAGACAACTTGTTAAAGTTTTATCGACTAAACTCCACATGTTAGATGCTCTGCTGGTAAATGCTGGATGTCAGTCTAAGTGAGGGAGTTACACTCGTGTCTCTTTTGTGCTTCCTAACTCACATAGAGAAAATAGGGTAAAGCCCCTGATGTAAGAGTGAAGGAGATGTCTATATCAAATCTGTGCATTTTGTACTCTCTGGCTTTCCTAAAATGAATCTTGGCATTTCGTTGAACACGAGGCATCACCAGCCAGCTGCTGAAATGATCCTGAAAGGAATGAATGGACTCTGCACACCCATTTTGAGCAGGGTGCCTGACTGCTGTGGCTTCCCCAAGGAGCAGATAATGAGGGGGTTCTGACCTGCCTGAGCAAAGGTGGTTGGAAAATGACTGTCCTTTGAAACTCCCTGCATCCTTGAATGGCTTTTCTATTAGTTCTTCTATTAGACTCCTTAAGTACAGTGACAAATTTTGGGGGCCATAAAACACCTGCCTGCATGACTTACCTTGGTTTAAACAGAAGTAACAGTTTTGATGATTATAGAGAACATCAGCTGATAACCTTGGAAAGGAATGCATAGAACTAAAAGAATTCTGCATTGCAATTAAAATGTCACAAAATCTGTATCTGATTCAGTGGGTGTGTGTGACTGTAGAAATCCTATTAGGCTCTGAGAAAAGGTAAAAAGCAGGGAACCCACACTTATGTCTTCAAATCCGTATAAAACCAACACTAACTACTATATTCCCAGTTGAAACAAAATCTCAAACTGGGGAATGTAAGATTACTTTTGACATAGAGTAACCTGAATATTTAATACAGCACTGTTAACATTGCATAACCCAAATACAGTTTAAAAAAATCTGCTCACAATCACATAGATGGGGAGAAGAAAAAAGGATGCAAAAGTGATTTGGGTTTCATAAACCACTCTTTCATCGCAACAGCAGACTTAAGAGAGATGACCTATCTCTGCAGTCACATGCTCTGTAATGAGGGCTACTGTTCTTGCAAATTCTCTTTATTTTGACTGTTCTGAAAATTATAAGCAGACCAGAATAGATGTCATTATTTTTTTATACACATTTCAAAGATAAAGGAAGTAAATAAAATAAAAAACACCATTTTACATTGCCAGTGTTTTCTTTTTTACTCTGAGGCATATGATGGGAAAAAACATACTATGCTTTTGAATATCATTTCTACCTCCCATTTCTCTCCACTTGTTTCCCTTTTCCTATTGTTTTCATAGAATCTGAGAATGGTTTGAGTTGGATGGGACCTGAAAGATCATTTCATTCCAATCCCTGTGCCATGGACAAGGACAACTTCCATTAGACCAGGCTGCTCAGACCCCATCCAACCTGGCCTTGACACTTGCAGAGACAGAATATTCATAACTTCCCCAGGCAACCTGTTCCAGTGCCTCACAGTAAAGAATTTCTTCCTTATATCTAATCTAACCTACCCCTCTTTCAGTTTAGAGCCACTCCCCCTTGTTCTATCCTTAAATGCCCTTGTCAGAAGTCCCTCTCCAGCTTTTTGCACCTCTCTGTCTTCCTTACTGCATCCCTGGCTTTTCTTTTTCCACAGTAGATCCCACCCTTGCTGTTTCTATTATCTCTGCAATCTACTTTATCTCATCTGTTAATGAAGCAGTAATATAATCTTCATCATTTGGCTTAAGACAACATGCTAACGATTTCCGTTCGCACTTCTTACAGTCGCGGTGGCAGGTTATTTGCAAGCTAACAACACTGGATAATTTCTTATAACCCCTTCATGCACGAGAGTTAGAGTGTAAAGTACATATTTACAGCAAAGATGTAATGCGAAAGCAAAGTATTTGAAACAGCATGTCTCAAACAAGCAACCTGGTCAGTAAATGCTGACTATTATTTGGCCTTCCAACATTCAAAAGTAGAAAATTGCTTTAAAGAAGTAGATCATGGAGGAAGACGTACCTTAGATTTAGTTGACGGAAAAACATCAAATATCTAGGTATATTCTGTACATACTGCAGAGCTCAGTGAAAATTCTATTTATATGTAGGTTTGATGTTCACATTTAACAAATATATATACAGTAGATTCCTAGTTCTTATGCAAAATCTAAGTCACAATTACAGCGATGCAGCTTTCTGCTGACTTACTGTGCTGAGAAGAACAATGAGGACAGGCTTTATTGACAGGTGCTGCAATTACAGTTTTATAATACGGAACATTTGTTCATCAAGTAATGTGTTTCCCTCCAGACATCTTCATTAAAAAAGAAGCAGGAGTTCAGGTGATTAGTAGTGCAGAATGAATATTCTCTGTACAGGTATGAAATTATGCTCCTCTAAAATTCTCATTATTAAAACCCAAAAATTATTGTTCTTTGCTTCTTAAAATCATTCTACTTAGGACATATTCTTCATATGACAAAATTCTATTACATACATGTTAATAAATTTAATCTTACAGAAAATACTTTAAGAACAGATACCAGTCTGGTTTGGTAAACCTTATTGTTATTGAATTTGCTCTTTCTTTACGATTCTATCTTCTGGTGTAAATCTAGCATGATGTTAGTGAAAATCCAGATTAAGACCACTGAAAACAAGTTACGCCACACATCTGCCCTCAATTTATTACTCAACACAAAGTTGATTAGGCAAATGACCCACATTTTCAGGCGCTGCACAGCATGCCTTATTTATTCTCCGATAGCTTAGGCTTAGTAGACATTCCTGGTCTATATTTACTGAGCATCTTGACTAAGGCATGTATTTCTTATGCCCCTATAATACAGTACAGTGGAGTGGAACACAGCCTCAGCCATGCTCAGGAGTTTTCTAAAAGCAATGAAGGGGGTTTACAGTACTTGGAACGAGTCCAGTACCAAATAAAGGAAGACCAGGTTGTAGGGAATTGTGGCACTGTTTTGAAAACTGTAGGTACATTGCAGCAGAAACAGGGAAAAACACAGCAGGAATAAGAAAAATAAGGGACATGGACTCATGCTGCAAAGAATTTTAGCAAAAGATAGGGAAAGAAAGAGAATCTGCCTGGAGTACATCAAGGAGCATCTTTCCTGCGGCCACAGTGTAACAGATACCATGCATACGATGAGAAGCTGGTACAAGAGGACAAAGTGAGCATGTGTTACAATAACAGAGGCACTGGGAATAGTACCTTTGAAGATAAACCCAAGAAGCTTGCCATTGACAGTGGGAAAAAAAAAAAAAAGGAGGAACAGTTGAAGGAAATAAGAAGATAAAGAGCCAGAGCAGCACATTAAGAGAGAGAAGGGCAAAACTACGGAAGTCAAAGACAGATAAAGACTTTTCATAGACTGGATTTTATCCACAAAGAATTTGGAAGAAAAATGTACTTTTATGGACAGAGAGATACAAAACCCCCACATTTTTTCCTATTATGACAGGAAAAACAGTGCAGGTTTGAAAAGTGAATTCAGAAGGATCTATGAAGCATCAAGAGAAAAGGCCCAGGGAAGACTAATATTTTGGGGACACAAAATCATAATTACCTCAGTGGAGAATTCACGCCAAACTGAATCTAGGTTGATATCTAACAACTTGTGATGAGACAAGAGGAAGAGAGGCCAATATCCTAAGCTAAATGATGTGATTTGCATGCTGCCACCAAACAGATATGGGACTGTACCCATGACTGTGCACAAAAAGGTTTAAAGAACATGACAGTCTGTCTGAGAATAAACCGTTTAGAAACAACTATTGGTAAGGGTGACGGAGCTTGTGGATAACACCACAATAAATTATGGGCAATAATTGTACAGGCTGGATTGATTGGCTGAGACCGACTGTATGAGCTTTAAATTGCCAGATCCTGCACTTGGATCACAACAACCTTGTGCAGAGCTACAGGCTGGGGGAAGAGTGACTGGGAACTTGCTTGGAGAAAAAGGACCTGGTGGTGCTGGTTGATAGCCAGCTGAACATGAGACACCAGTGTGTCCAGGTGGCCAAGAAGGCCAATAGCATCCTGGCTTGTACCAGCAATAGTGTGGCCAGCAAAGATTGTCGCCATCTACTTGGCATTGCTGAGGCCACACCTTAAGTGCTATGTCCTGTTCTGGGCTCCTCACTTCAAGGAAAACATTAATGTGCTGGAGTGTGTTCAGAAAAGGGCAATGAAGGCACTAGAGAGTAAGTCATACGAGAAATATCTGAGAGGTTGTTTAGCCTGGAGAAAAGGAGGCTCAGGAGAGACCTTATCGCTCTCTACAACTACCTGAAAAGAGGTTGTAGCAAGATGGGGGTCAGATTCTTCTCCCAGACAACTCCCAGAACAAGAGGAAACAGCCTCAAGCTGTGCAAGGGGAGGTTCAGGTTGGACATAAGGAAGAATAATAACCAGTGAAAGGGTGGTTATTATTATCGGAACGGGCTGCCCAGTGAGGTGGTGAAGTCGCCATTCCTGGAGGTGTTCAAGAAACATCTGGACACCGCACTTAGTGCTGTGGTTTTGTTGGCTTGGTGGTGTTTGGTCAAAGGTTGGAGTCTTTCTTAAGAGGTCTTTTCCATCCTTAATGATTCTAGGATTCCAATAAAGAACCCAACCACATATGGGTGCAACATCTAATTTTGAAGATACACATCATCAGAATATCATTCCTTAATTCAATGAGCATATTGTGTTTCGAAAAGCAGAAGTGGTACAAAACTTTTACTGTAATTTACATGAGTTGTAGGGTCTCCTGAACCATGTTTTCAAGAATATAATGTTGGAGTCCCTATTATATGTACTAAGGAAATAGTCCATATAGCATAAAATATTGTACTTGCTGCAAAGTAATGTGATCAGTCAGTATTCTCTGTGTACTTCTCCCTTCTTGTATTTACACTGGCAGCTAATGATATTTTGTTTTATAAGTACTTTAAACCTTATTATATATTTTTTTCATTTTATTCTGTGTCAAGTTGTCATGGTGTAGAATTTCAAAACAGAATGACCAACATATACTATAGTCACATTAATTGAAACAAAGAGTTCTTACACTAAACTGAAGACACTAAACTTATTTTCACCTTATCCTTTCATTTCTCAAGTGGCTTGACTGAAACTGTTTCTGCAAATATTAATACAGACAAAACAGGGATACAGACTTTCCTCAAAACATTCTCAAACAGCTTAAGTAAATCAAGACAAAGACAATCCATGCATCTGGGCTTTGCATTTCCTGTATCTCTCTGCTCTTTCTCCAATCCAAAATATCTTTGAACTTTCTAGTTAGCTTCACCCAATTTTTGCATTTGGTAGGAAGATCTGAAAGGTATGGGTCTAAGTCAGGAGAAGGACCATACAGCATCCTCATGGAGGAGCATCTGGAGGAGCTCAGCCCTACCCCACTCTGCTCAGGCTTGGCAGCAGAAGCACAGGGCAACCTGGACAGTTGGCAGGGGTTTTCTTGCAAGACATGCAGCACATACACTATATCAATCACCACGCAAAGTCCTTTCTGCCCAGCCAGCAGCCCAAGAAAAGGGGCTAAAAAATCCAGCAAGCACTGGTAGGCATCATGCCTAGGGGGCATGGGAGGGAACTAGTCGCCATGCTGCATATGGAAAACAAAGAGGGCATGTGGAGGGTAGGGGTATGGGAAAACAACACTGAGTGGATATGTGCAAGAACTGCAGCTGCTGGACTCTGGAAGGCAATGTAGGAAGATGATATGGAAAACCACAATCAAATTATAGACTAATCTAATTTTTACAAGATTAGGTTTCCTTCAGAATTTATCTCAAAAGCAAAGCATGATTGTTCAAGCTGCATGCAATTTTTTTGTAACCTGTATTTATACATTCTTAAGTTTAAATTGTACTAAAGGGAAAGTTAAAGCACTGTTCTGAGGACACTTAAGTGACAAAGTTATTGGTAACCCTGCACTGCACAATTTCACCAGCCCTCACAGGAATTCTTTTGTTCTTGCATGCTTTCAACAGGTTTACATCTAAGCCTAATACTCTTCCAACAGATGAAATATTATCTGGAATAAATATGCCAATATTTCAAAATTCTGCCTAAAGGGACTAATTTGAAGCACTAAGCATTTGAGTAAGACTATAGAGCACCCCTACAGATTTACACTATGTGGCAATGTATATAAAAATGCTCAAAGGAGACAAATTAAGAACACTGTAGTGGCAACAAATGCTAGGGACTCCAATTTAAGTGTTTGATAATAATAACACTGGTGTTGCAACTCTTCTCCCATAATCAAACAAAAATTTTCAGCTATTTTCCATATGTAGATGAAGATATGCTTGTTAAGTGTTCGGTGTGTGTTATTTCTTAAAAACTTTGGTGTTATATCCCACACTACTGCAAGTTAGCATAATTGCTGACTTCAGTGGAGTTAAATACCAACTGACATCAAAAGGAGATGCAGTTTTTCAGGTTAATATAGCAGTCAATTAAGTAGTTAAAATCTACTTAAATGAATTCAGTTCTTATATGAAGCTGTGAGTCCTTCAGACTTAAACTTCTGGGTACAGTAAGTAGAGAAACACTTCACAAGTGCAACCCACTCACACCTAAAGGCTGCAAAAGCTGTTCAATCGTTATTGCCTTGATTGCTACAATGTTGTCTAACATCACACTATTTTTACATATGGCACTAGTCTCATATACACAAAGTAAAGACTTCTGGTTCAATTCAGCTAGTTTGCCACCAGTCTGCTCCACGCAAATCAGCACACAGACAATCATCTTTCATCTGCATGGGAAAAAACCTGATCTGAAAGAATGTTTGATGAAATGAGGACTGTTGACAATTTTTATTGAAGTTTAGAGTCAGGAAACCATGTATGTACATACATTCCATTTTGGTCATCTCTTCTATGAACACTGAAAGTACTCTCCAATCTTCGCAAAATAGATTTTGTTCAAGTGACAGATGTTGATGGATTAGTTTTTCTTTTAATATTCCACTGGCTCTAATATAGATTTACTAACTTCACTTAGAAATATAGACATTAGACACCGATTATTGTTTAACATAAAGAATAATTTAAAATAAAAGCTACTTACCAATTTTGCAATGTCATTCACATCATCTGTGACTGGATTCCCACAGGAACTATGGGCTTTGACAAGAGGATTAAGCAGGAGTAGTTGAAGACAAAAGCAAGTGATAATCCAAGTCTATTTAGGAAAAAAAAAAAAAAAAGAGACAAGAAACCCCAAGTAAGCAATCACCAAACGTGAACTAGAGATTGTAGTAAGGTTTTTCATACATGAAATCTAGATGCAACAATACTTTTTATCTTTCACAAGGACATACTCATAACTCTATAGTATAATCTTCATAACAGGAATCCATGGAAATGCACTTAACTGATCTTTTCTGGAAGCAACTATCTTTAGCATCTTTAAAGTAATAATGGAAAACTTGGTATCGAGCCATCAGATTACTTGCACAGAATCCTGCTTTGAGCTTTTACACAATTTTTAGATACCAAAGAAGAGAAAGATATAAACTTTGCTATATTCTTTATCAACAAACTAAAGTTGACTAAATACTTGTCATTCACCTGACAATGTGAATCGATAAATCTGCATCTCTAATCGATAAAGGTTGATAAGGAACAAAATTATACTAGACCATAGCAAGATAAAAGGAGAAAGTTCATAATCATAGCCATTTCATTTGAGTACTTAAACTTCAAGCAAACCCACAACTGGACTCTGCCCAAATACTGAGATCTCAAGCAGCAATACAATACATTTTCTCAAAATGATGTGCCCTGGCATCTTAGAAGTGCCAGCTTGGCTTTGGCACTACATTCCCCTCCTAAATCCGATTAGAAACAGCAATGCAATGTACTCACACAGG